>CM031236.1:125504337-126104337 GCA_018340775.1 Taxus wallichiana var. yunnanensis
TATCAAACTTAACTAACTCACAAAATGGGAAAAACCTATTTTCCTACTTGAGAAAATAATATTGAAATGAAATAAATAAATAAATCCAAAACCCTAAATGAGGGGATAAACAAATAATAAAATAATGGAGCATGTAAGCCTCCCCAATATACCACGAAATGTCCTCTAATGGCTTCCTCCTTGTCCTCCAACGACTCGCAAAACAAAAGAGAAATAATAAGCCAAAGGAAAAGAGAAAGTAGTTTCTTAAGCATACTTCAGGGTTAATTGTCTTTTCCCTCATCTAAGGGTCCTAAATGAATCCATCAAAGGGATAAGATTCACTCATACAAAAGTAGGTGGAGAGTGGGTGAGGGAATTATCATTTAAATTTAAATGTTTTAATTCCACAATACATAGGTTGACCTTTTAAGGGGTCACTTTGTGGGGTAGGGGTATGTTTATTATTCTAACTCCATGTCAAATGTGGACCTTATAAAAATATTTTTATCTTGTGGAATAAATTAACTTTAGTATCTATTTATTTTGGCTCGTTTTCTCTTGAGATTTAAATGTAGGATAATTAAATATAGTGGAATTAAATTGTTTATTAAAATAACACTTAGGAGAAATTAACCATGCTCGAGTCTAATTAAGTTCACTAAAGTAAAATGTGGGTTTTAATATTTTGTTATAATGGGAAATTTTTATTATTAAACATAATTGTCCTAGAAACAATAATGTAACAACTATTGTTTTTCGTAACCTCTTAGTGGGCATGTTTTTAAAAAAATCCATAATTTTCTAGCTTGTCCTAGGTTGTTGTCGGGTTTCATGTGGGTGAAATTTTTATGGGTGTTAGAATGTTACAATAATCACATTTTCTATTGTAGGAATTGATGAACACATTGCCAAGATTTTCAAATAGTTTGAATAGGAAAAAACAATTTTCTTTCAAATCATGGTGTAAGAATAATTTTATCCATACACTAACCTTCTGCAAATTTCCTTTTCCTTGATTGTGGAAACTCTCTGTCAGTAACAAAAATTTCAATGGCTCATCACCATTTATAGCTTTAACAATCCATTTATCAATTTAAAGAAACCACTCTAATCCTAGATGCACCTTCCTAATTGGACAAAAGAATTTTGTGAATTAATTTTTAAAATCCTTTTATCATTGGTTGGATGACATAAAACTCAAGACAACTAAAAATGTGTGGAAAATAACATTTTAGTTGTAACTTGAAATATTCCAACAAAAATGAATATTTCTACCCCAATTCAACAATTTATTTTGTAATTTAATTGAGGTAGCAATTCCACATATCATGTAGTGAGACTTCCTTCCAAATAGAATTAAAAGAGAATGGTTCATTTAACCATTTCTCAAACATGGTTAAATGTCACTAAGAATTAAATCATATGGTATTCAAATTGATAACAAGACACAAAGAAATAGATATTTTAAAATTGCATTGTATTATTTAGCTCCTCTTAACATTTTTGTATAAAATGTAGGTTATCATCATCTAAATGTGAGTTAATTGCAACACCATTTTGGGATATGAAAATATCATAAATAATGGTCAAATACTTGGCTCTATACAATAGATAACCCATGATATCTATAGAAAGAACATATAATATTGGAGATAGGGGACCCCCTATCTAGTGGAGTATTGCGATGGAAAGGATTCACAAATTGAATTGTTAATGATGACATGATCATTGGAATCCTTGAACATCATTTCAAAGTGTGTAGGAATTTGAAGACCAAACCTTGACCGTTGCATCATTACAATAATGAAATTATAATCCATTCTATCATATGTTTTGTTAAAATATTATTTTACAATTAATGTATTCTAACCAATTTATTCTTCCCTTTCATAAGTTTCCCGAGCCAATATAAGTTTGTCAAGAATATTAGATCCTCCAATGAAACTTGTTTGTTCATATTGTACATATCTTGAACCACCACCTTCCTACAAATAGTTAGTACCTTGGTAATAATTTTGTAATATGTATTGAGTAAAGTGATAAGATACCAATCAAGAATTGTTAATTTTCTTTTTTAGAACCATTTCAATGAGACCTTTATTGATAATTGTCCCCAGGAACCTTATTCGATATCCTCTAAATAGAGAATTTAAAATCCCTCTTTGATGTTAGTCGAGGTGTTCTAACAAAACTCTAGAAGGAGTCCATCAATGCTTGAGATTTTATTTTTAATTATAGAAAAAGAGATTGTTCAATTTATTATATGGAAAGTAATATGTCCAAAAATCTACTATACTTAGGCTCAATTTCATTATGTATGCACTCTTTAACTCTTTCCTCAAGTATTATTTGAATTTCCTCCCATTGGATGTCTTTTTTGAAGAGATGCCCATAGAACTCTTGAAATATCATAGTTATTTCAGAAAATCTATGTGGTAGGATCCCTTTTCAACAATTATAGCACAAATTTTCTCCTTATTTTATTTTTAGTTTAGATAATTCAAGAAGAAATTTGAGCCTTTTTACACTCTCCAATCCATTGAATTCTTGTTCTTATATTGGCCCCTTATCGTATTTAAATTTCTAGTTTACACCACTTATTCTCAATAGAAGGAATAAAATCTTGAACTTAGATGTTACTCAAACATAAGTATCTATTTTATTGCGTGTTCAAACTTACCTTAGAGGGTTTTTTTCTTCTTTTAAATTTCTAAACCATTCCTCTACCAAAACAATGAAGGAAATCAATGAATTATGTTATGATCCTCATGTACGGATTTCAATAAAGCCTCGGGTTTGGTGTAATGGTTCATTCCATTTATTATCAAAGAAACCACCTAGGTTCAAGTATCGGTACAAGTGGCTATGCTAGAATTGCATTGTTTGTTTGGGGATTGTATAGGTCGGGGTGTGTTCCCTTTATATGGGTGCAAATCTAGGTCGATGTCTAGGCTAGAGAAACTTTGTGAGATGTTATGATCCTCATGTGTGTATTTTAGTAAAGGATTGAGGTTTGGGTGTAACGATTCTCTATGCCCTTAATCACATATCTTACATTGGATGTGTATAACTGAATTATGGCTATCATAACTTATTATTATGATGCATCTTTTTCATATGTGTTATATTATCATTAGTAGGTCGGCCCAAGAGATAGTCATAGCATAGGAATAATATATATAGAGGTTAGTATGTAAGTGGAAACACTATTATAATTGCATATTGTTATCATTTATCTAAAATAATTTTTCTTTGGTGTTCACTTGTTACTAATACTCTTAGTTATCAAAGTAAATTCATTGCAAGTGGTATCGAGCTTGATTTGAGCGAGCGTGACAAAATCCTAATTTCAAAGACTAAACTTTATGTACATTATGGTAGCGAATTTTTCTATATTTATTTTGGGTGTTGTGAAATCAATCAAATAAGATCTTCTTCAAATTTCAATATATTTTAACCTAGTTTCAAGAAGTTACATCAAGTGTAGGGTTTTGATAAATTTTCTCTATTGAGTACAAATTGTGGAATTTTTCCAAGTTCTTTAAATTTCAAGTGTTGGTTCATGAGAAATGCAAAAATGATTGAATGATTTTATTCACAATGAAGTTTTTATTAATACAAGAGAGAATTCAGTTATGAGGTAATCGCATGTAACTGATAGGTTGGTTGCATATAGATAAATTAAAACAATGTATTAATTATGCCAACACTCCCCCCTTAATACATTGTTTTTACAAATTTACCCCCAAATCATCATCATCATCTCCAAATTCATCATCTTGTTATGTCACAATGTGTCCTATATTATTCTAATACATGGAATTTGTCTATATTTCTTGAATCTCTATGACAAATGTGCTCTCATTTGTTAAAAACACGAGATGAAGAAGTGATCTCACAATCTCATGTGGTGCAACAATGATGTTCCTAAGGGAATTTGATCTCACATTCGTCATCTCCATCGTAGCCTTCTACAAGCTTAACACATCTCTTCTCTGTCTTGACATTGAACAAAACACAGTCCATTATGTCCTCGAATTGCAAGTTTAAGATATTAACGAGGAGTTGATACCGACACTTTCATGAGATTGACTTTAGATCTCTAAAATTTTTCACGTCTCTATGGTTTATTACAATGTTACTAACATCTCTAGGCACGAATTTCATGCTCTTGGAATTTTTCATGGGATCATAGGATATTTATTCATGTTCATATTTGATAGATTTATAGAAAATTTGATGAATGAATGAAGGATTTTGATCTCATTTTGTTCCATTTTGATTCAAAATAATTTTACACTTATCCTCATTTCTTACATGCACATGTATGACATCATTTCTCCATCTTCAACAATAGAAAAATTCCAAAATGGGTGTCGATCCTCCACGCACATGTTTTTTCCTCAAAGATTCTCGCAACAAGGAATTACCTCCTTACTTCATAACTTAATGTTTGAAAAGATGAAGTTTCTTGCTAATAGATTGTTGCGGTGCGTGATTGATGGTTGAGTTTTGTTTCCTTCTTAATGGACATGCTATTTCTATCAAGTCACTAGGGGAGATATTTCTAGTGTGGGTTAGTCATCTTATATCAAAGCTTCATGCAAATTTGGACCGTATTCTTTCACGGTATACTCCAAATAAAACTCAAGCCTTTTTAGTCCTTCATGCCAAGCTTTGTTAAAATCCTCTCATCAATTCTTTCATCATACAAAAATCATGCACATGTAGTGAGGAAACAACACAAGATCAAAAACATGTCTTCATGTAGAGATTGGTGGGAAGTCGGGATATGTCTCATTTAATTCCTTCAATCTACTTTAGTTTGATTCTCCCACTTCCATGCTCGATACAACTTTCGGTTCAAGTAGAAATGCAAAAAAATTGAATGAGTTTATTCACAATGAAGTATGTATTAATATAGGAGCAAATTTGGATCCGAGGTAACCACCTCTAACCGATAGGTTACTTACATATGACTAAATTAAAACAATATATTAATTACGGTAACATCCAGAAAGAGAATAAAAAATTAGTTTGAGTTCATTGTTTAAGTTTTTCCATGTTTGACCGAATTCATATCCAAATCCCAAACCCTAAATTTTTACCTTGATCCTTAAATCCTATTATTTTTGGGTATCATGGGGGGTATTCCACAAGAGGAAAAAATAATCCCATCACTCTCGATACAACCCCAATAAAGGATGGGATAATTTTTTAGGAGTTAGAGTTAGAATGGGTAACTATAGATTCATCAAGGCTAGGGTTTACTTCGATGGACCATAAGGTAAGCCAACTTGAGTTGTACTAGAACCTTGACTTTAGAATGGCTAATAAAGAGGATGTAAAAAATATTGGATAATGATTGGAGGATTTAATTATCCAATCTAATTCCAATCTAACTGGTCATCATCTTATTCCAAATCAGCCACCTCTTAATCATACTCATAAAAATAGAGGAGGCTCTTCATGTCATAGTAATAGACAAACTAGATAAGGTGGATCTTTGAGCATTCCCGGTCCCAAATATAAACACTCTGCAGGCACCGTAACTTGATTCCAAAAGGGGAAATGTGTAAGTTTGATGGAAAGGATCCACTCAATTATATTAACTAAATGGAAAATTTCTTAGATTTGCATCGATTCCATCGGGAAAAAGGTTCTTGTTATCCAATTTTCCCCTCGAGAAATATTATTCAAACAAAACCTTTAACAGGAGAAATGGAGAGGATGGTTCAGCCATGATGAGAGCTTACATTCGATCCCAAAATATCAAGTTACAGTGGGCTTGAAAATGGAGAAGCAAGGTCGGAAAATGAATGGCCAATAGAAATTTTTAAGAAAAGCTAACTCGGTAAGTCAAAATTGATCCCAGAGTGAGTTGACTTAATGCAAAGCAACAAAGCATTGAAGGTTCCACATGTCGATCGGTGCACTTTCAAAAGTTGATATAAAGTAGAGACTCAAGGGATGTGCTTGACCCCGACATGGATCTCAACAAATAAGAGGCTCACGAGATGATGATAAGTGTCCAACCGCTACGAACTTCAAGAGGGAAAGGAGTGGTAAAGTCTTAGAAGCTAGTAGGGTTTCCATGTGGAGCTAAGTCCAACCATCGGTAGAAACCTCCACGTGCCTCATCAGCACAAATTCAAAGGTGTGATAAAAGTGGGGCCCCTAAACTAGCACAAGCTCGCCATGTGGTCAAATCGATAAAGGCGAGAACCAGCTATTGAAAAGTCTAATCAGGGGAAGAGTGAATAGAATCCTCCACATGTCTCTTGGTATGACTTCAAAAGTAGAATCCAAAGGTAGCCACCAAAAAGAGTAGGCTCATCACGTGGTCAACGTGCGATAAAGGTAGAACGACCCATTAAAAATTCTAAGTAGGGAGAGAGCCAACAAAATCCTCCACGTGTCTCTTGGCGCACTTTTGGTATGGTGCTTAAATGAAATATCCCCAAAAGAGTGCAGGTTCTCCAGGTGTCTAGGGGCCCGAGAAAGTTACATCAACTATTGAAAAGTTTAAGAGCTGGTGGAATCCTCACGTGTCATCTCAACACAACTTCAAAGGTAAAATCAAAAGGAAGGTCCCCAAGCGAGTGCGAGACCCTCCACGTGTCTACGGTCCAACATAGTTGCTCCTAAATAGGAAGAAAGGACTTGGCCAAAACACAACAAAGTAGTATGTTTGCAAATGGTAGCAAGTGTCGGCATGTCACATTACAGGGACCCTAAAAGGAAGCAAAAAATATTAAGGATGAGTGGGGCCACCACGCGGATCTTGCACAATTAAAATATTGTGAGAGCCCACATAGAACACTCAACCACGACCTTTAGATGGCCATAAATTTTGATTTGGAAGCTCATATTTGAGAAAGAGAGGAATTTTGGAAATATCTTGGCGTCTTCTACTCAACAAGCGGTTGGATAACTTTTAATTAGTGAAACTGAGTTAGTCAAAACTGAAAAATATAGTCCTCTATTTTTGAGGTTTTCAGGCTTCTCACCTACCACCATAATGAAGTATGGGCTTCCTTTATTATCCAACAAGGAACAACATATGGAGGCATGGGTTTTGCATTAGAACCCATCATTGTTGAAGGAAAATTCAATGCAATTTTTGGGTGGTTGAAACAAGAATTCGGATTTATTCTATGTCCTTCTCTAATTCTTCCTATATATTGTAAGGAGGGGCATTTTTTGGGAGTTGGACATTTTCTTTTGCACCCTCCCTTCTTCTCTTTCTGAAAGTGGATTTGTGGAGCTTGAACCTCCCATTCAAACTATAAATGCAATCTTACCTCTTGGCCATTGTAATGGACTGTATCAAATATTTGGAGCAATAGTATAAGTCTGTGGATGATTTCAACCCTCTCTTATGTTCATTTTATCTTCCTAATCTCTCATTGCAATCTTGGTTATTTGTGCATGATGGTTGTATTACATTTTGATGGTTTGTGTTTAATGGAAAAGTAGGTGTTTAGAATTCCTTTGGTGCATCACCCTTGTTAGTTTAGGTTTTATTCCTTACATCTCCTTAACCTTGTCTCCTTTGCAATTTAGAGTAGATTTTAGATTAGATCCTCCACAATATGACTATGTGCACTGAACAGAGGAATAGGAATTGGCCATCATCTGAAGAGACCTCTCGATTCGTAAATTAGCACACTTTGGGAGAAGCTCCATGTTATGCAATCACACCGAGATTCATAACCCATCAAGTTACAAACATTGAGGAGTATTGTGATTCTACACTAACAATTTTGGCATGCCCAACGGTACGAAGTCTTCATCTTTATTGCAGCAAGATTGATGTGCACTAGTTGTAAGTTCCCATCTTGGAAGAAGCTCACGAAATTGCAGTCTTTGAAGAACATTCCATATTTTACTAGAGAGAACCGGATAAATCTAATTGATCATATCTGGGACATTGAAAACATCAAGTTGTTGGCATCCTCCTTTAAGTGTAAAGCTTTGTAGTAGTTCAAAATTTTAACCGCAAGATCCATCCAAAATTGGGACCATTTATGTACGGTTCTCCACAATCAATTTGGAGAAAAGTGGGATAATTTGTATTTATTGAAGTAGTTGAAACCAATCAAGAGGGCTCTAAAGAGTAGTTGACTAAATTTTACTTTAGATATCAACGAACGTGCGATAGGATTCTGTTGGCCGTGAGACTAACAACTGAAGGTTCTTTACTATACTTCCTTAAATATTTAAATTCTGATATTTCCATGATGATTCAATCCATGGGAGGTATAATTTTCTGCATCCTATAACATTACTATTAGAGATGAGAATTTTCTCATTTAGGCTGGTAAACTTGCACCTAGGCAACCTACACCTCTATATCAATAACTAGGAGCTCCAAGCACTAGTCAAACACCCACATTAGCTCATATTCCTACTCCAAGAAATCAGAATCTGACTGAAGCTTCTACTTCAATGTATAGCACCTCAAATGAGCTCTAAGAAGTCATGAAGCAACTGAAAAACTTGGGTAATGATTTGGTGACACTTAAGAGGAAACAAGCTCAAAATTAAAGATCATATCAACCTCAAACTCAACCCAATAGGCCTCCATATCAGCCTAATAAACCACCCTTTCAAGATGAAAATGAGAACCAAGTCAGGTCTTCTACTAATAGACCATTCCAACCTTACAATCCTAATGCTATATCCATATCTAGGGCTCTGGTACTAGTGAAAAATAACATGGCTCAAGAATATGATTAGTGTTTCCCATGTAATCAACCTCATAACTAGTCAATGTGTTTTAATGGCACTTTGAATCAAGCTCGTATGGTTACAATAGTGGGTGTGGAGCAAGAGATAGGCCAAGAAGGAAATCAGTAGTAGGAAGCAAATCAACAAGAGGCACCTCCAAATGAGACCACACTTGTTAATTGGCAGGTTGAATATTTTGTGGTATAAACCAAACAACTTTTCAAAGTGTCACATGAATACACACTCCAAGGAAAGGAACATTAGAGAGGAAAAATCATCAAGTTTAAGTGATCCAAAACCCTCCATTACTCCATAAGGTTTTACCAATCAAAGTACAACTACTAATGTGCAAGATCAGCTCAAGCCACCTTCTAGATCTACTCAAGTACCCGTTGTAACATCCCATGTGCAAGACAAGAATGTGCAAGGCAAGGGGATGCGAAGGATAATTCATCCCATTTTAACATCATTGACTAAATGAAGAAAACATATGTAAAAATCTCGATGTGGGAGACATTGGCTATCCCAGGACAAAGAGGCCTATTGCAAGCTGCTATGGAAAATTGTTCAACATCATATTAGCCACCCAACCAACAAGAAAAAGTTCTCACCAATGCATCTCATCAAGAAGGAAATCATGGAGACCATCAATGTAATAATTTGAAGCCACCACCATTTTATATCTCATTTATCATAGGAGATAAGTTGGTATGTAATTGCATGATTGATTCAGGAGTAAGAAGCTTAGTTATGCCAAAACAAATAGCAGATCTATTGGGTCTAAAGTATGAGCCATTTCTGAAAGGAGTAGTGTAACTAGATGTGACAAAGAGTAGCAATGGTTGGGGTCATCAAGGGTTTAATCCTAACACTACACGCCTATCTAAATGTCATAGTCTTGCAAGATGTGTCTATAATTGACCTCCCATCACTCTTTGCATTGTGTTTATCAAGAGACTTTACTATTAAAATTGGTCGATATTTGTCACCATATTAGTCACACATGCTATTCAGAATAAGGTATGGAGCTAAGGAAACCATCAGGTCAGAACCAATTACAAAATTTCACATTGAGCCTCATGTGCCAAGTCCTATCAACGCAAATTGCTCAACCTTCGATCAGGAGGAGTGTTCAACTGATCTAGAAATAGGTACTAAGGTTGAGGGTATTCCAGATTTAACTCTAGATGAATGGGAAAACAAAAGGCACGCATTTGACCCATTTAAGGAAATGGAAGAATCTGAATTGGGTGTATATTGTGTACACGAAGAAAACTCACCCATTCCTAAAATCACCAAGCCAAAAATGAAGATGAAAAGGAAGTCCGCTACTATATTTTGATGGTTCAAGAAGCAAACAAGGTATTGGAGGAGGTGCATTGTTAGTTTCACCATAGAAAATCAAGTATTATTTAGAATTTTGTTTCCTGTTTACTGTTCAAACAACACAGTTGAATATGAAGCCTTGATTCATGGACTTCATTGGGCCAGGAAAAGAGGCATAAAGAATTATCAAGTATTTTGTGATAGTGAGCTAATCATCAATCAAGTCAAAAGGTAACATGCTACAAAAATGACCTACTCAAGAGCTACAAAAATAGGGTATGGGACCTAATTGAAGACTTTGAAGCTTTCAACATTGTGTCCATACCAAAGAAGAAGAATGAAGCTGTAAATAGGCTTGCAGGTAGTTGGATTAAAATTTGATGTGGTTAACTTGATGTCAAAAGAGACAAAACACAACCACATCTCCATGTCATTGTAAGGCCAACATTTCAAGACAATAATACAAGTTTGGAAGGTGTTATAGAACGAACAACGGATCGTCAATTTCTTGCAACAAGAGGCTTAATTCTTAGCTAGGAACCAAGCCAAATTAGAGCAAGAATGTCACGGGGACGAAGTAGTGTAGCTATAGACCAACAAGCTTCCCAAAGTTCTAGTAACATTCGAGTCAATATTAAATCCTAATGAACAGATTTCGAAAAGAGAAGCCTAACATACAGTCAAGGAGAGGATTCTAAACCAATCTCGGTTAGGGGAAGGTAAAACCTCTTCAAATTGGAAAAGTGGCCACTAAACAAGAGAGATATGAGTTTGCACAACTTTTCCAAGAGTTTCCAGACATCTTCGCTTGGAGCTATGAAGACCTACGAGGATTCAATTCGAAGTTGGCACAACATACAATAGAGTTGTATTCGGATGCTAAGCCCATCAATAAGAAGCAAAGCCTAGTCAACCCATACATTGAGCCTCTTATGAAGAAAGAGATGAACAAGATTGTAGAGGCAAGCATTATATTTCCAATCAAGCACTCAAGTGTGTTACAAATTTGGTATCGGTTAGGAAGAAGAACGGGAAATAAAGTTATGCGTGGACTTCAAGACCTAAAGATGGCATCTCTTAAGGACCATTACCCACTTCCTTCAATGGAAAAAGTCTTACGGGTAGTATCCGGATCAAAAAAATTATCTCATAGATGGATAATCGGGTATAATCGAGATAATTGTGAAAGAAGATGATCATTGGAAAATGGATTTCACCACTAAGTCGGGCACCTATGCCTACTAGAAGATTCCATTCAGATTGTCTAATGTCGGGGCCACTTTCCAAGGGTGATGGACATGGCATTCAAGGGGTTGATCAAAAAAATAGTGCTAATATATCTTGACAATATCACTGTGTTCTCCAAAAACGCAGTAGATCACCTTTTTCATCTGAGACAGGTATTTCAAAGATGTAGGAGATTTGGGGTATCATTAAATCCCAAAAAATGCATATTCTTGGCTCATGAAGGAAAGCTCCTAGGCCATATTGTGTCAAAGGAAGGATTGATGATTGACCCAGAAAGAGTTGAAGCAATTCGAGCATTTCCCTTGCTAAGTCATAAGAAGGCTCTTTAGAGCTTCTTAGGGAGGATCAATTTTGTCCAGATTTGTGCCAAATTTTCCCACTCTTGTGAAGTCAATAACATTGATGTTAAAGAAGAGCATGGCATTCGGTGGAAATCTAAAAGAGAAGTGAGTCTTAAAGCAATAAAAGAGGATATATCCTAAGCTATAACTCTTGTCAATCCAGACTTCTCCAAGGACTTCATGCTCTATGCCTTTGGTAGTGGGGACACAATTTCTACAATCCTAGTGAAACAAAACAAAGAGGGATCTAAACAACTGGTTGGCTTCTTTAGTCAAAGTTTCGTGGATTATGAAGTGAGATACTTCTTCATCCCAAAGCATGTCCTTGTAGTGATTAGGATCTTGAATAAGTTCAAATAGCTAGTTTCAAATAACAAAATCCAACTGTTAGTCTCTCATGTGGGAGTCAAGGAGTTCCTTTTGAAAAAGGATCTAAATGAGAAATGCATAGGATGGATCACTCATGTCATGGAATATGACATTGAGATTAAAGTCACTAAGTTGGTCCGTGGAAAGGGGTTATGTGAATAGTTGGCATCAAGTCAACAAGTGGAAATAGGTGACGAAAAGGAAGCTATTTTGGTACTATAAAACAGACAAGAACAAACAAATGATGATGTGCCTATCCCTTATTGGACTCAAAATATGATACACATCATACAAACAGGCCTATGCCCTCTAGAAATGAACAAAGCAAAGAGGAGAAACTTCAGATTGTAAGCCATCCCATATGTTCTTGTTCATGGTGTTTTGTTAAAAAAGGACATCAATGGTGTTCTACTGAGATGCATTGGAACAGATCAAATTTAAAGATTGTTACAAGATTTTCACGATGGAGAATCCGAGGTCATTTTTCCCCACGGGTAAAAACTCTAAAGATAATGAAGGCCTTACACATGGATAAAAACGTGCAAAAAAGGTGCGTTACATAGTTAAAGAAAAGTTAGTAGCGCTTCCATTGCACCCATTTAAGCTAACCAACCGTTCATGCAATGGGAATTGGACTTCATTGGGGTCATCAATCCAAACTCAAGCCAAGGTCATAAGTGGATTCTCACAACAATGGACTATTTCACCAAGTGGACCATGGCAATAGCACTCAAAGAAGAAAATGAGTCTAGTATACTAGACTTCTATGAAGGAGTAGTGACTAGGTTCAGAGTACTAACCACTATCATACCAAAAAATACATTGGAATTCCTAGGTTCCAAGATCACATAATGGGTTATCAATAATGGGACCTACTTGAGCACCTCTTCAAACTATTACCCGTAGGATAATGGGCACGCAGAGTCCATAAATAAGAATTTGTTAAGAATCGCCAGAATAAATCTTAATGAAAACTAGAGGACATTGTATACAAAGCTCAAATCAGCTTTGTGGGCTGACAGGATCACACCAAAGAGGTCAATAGGTAATTCTATCTACAAGTTAGTCTATGGGAAAGAAGCAGTGTTGCCTATATAATTTTAACTACCCGCATTGGAACTCATGAAGCAATTAGAATTATCCATGTTTGAACCAATGGAGGCTAGATATGCAGAGCTGGTGTAATTGGAAGAAATAAGAGAACATGCAACTCAAATAATGGAGAAAGATCAAACCTCAATCAAAAGAGGTTTTGACAAGAAAGTAAAGGAAATGACCTTTCGGGAGGGGGATCTAGTTCTCAAGTGGGATGCGGAGTTAAGAAAAATAGGAAGGAATTCCAAGTTTATTTCCATTTAGAATAGCCCCCGCATGGTCACGAGATGTAAGAGTAGAATTTCCTTCCAATTGTCTACATTGGATGGAGAAGAAATTCCTATTCCTATTAACGTAATCTACATTAAACATTACTACTTAAAAAGGGAAGGTTTCACCCTTGTAAATATTAGCCTAGAATTTTAATTCCTCTAAGTTTGTGTGCACATTGTCTTCTTGTAGTTTAGGTTTTAGTTTCCCTAAGTGCTTTGACATGGGTTTTTGTTGCTCCAAGGTTACATCACAATGCAACTCAGTGTGCCAACAATCCATTTCCAGGACAAGTGAAAACTCCAGATCAAGACAATTTTCTACTCTCAGAAATCTCATTTTTATGATTTTCATAAGAAATTTAGAGTTCAAAAGTGGGGTAGGTTCCGGGATCACCAGTGTAAGTAGTCGAAGTTTAGGTTCAAAACAAGATTAGTATCATTTATCATTCATGTGATAAGAACCTTGCATATAATAAATCAATAAATTGCAGAAGATAACTCAACACAAGATATATGGGGGGCCAAGATACCTAATATATGCATATATATTCGAATAATACCCTTAAGGTAGGGCAACACCATACAATCCTCCTTAAGGAAGGAGTAACTCCACAATCTCCCAAGATGGGAATCCACTTCGAGGTGGACACCTCCAATATATCTCTACCAAGTAGAAGACTTAACTCATACATACCTCCCTCATAATGATACTCACATCCTTTAAATAGGATGGGTAACACCTAATCCCAATGTAGGTGACCCATTACCCAATATAATTAATTCCTATGTGAGCCCATATAACTAACTAAGGGGATGTGTGCCACATGTCGGCATCTCCATCAACCCATATACATTATAATATTATATCCCATGTGAACCCATACACATAACTCAGGGGATGTGTGCCACATGTCGGCATCTCCATCAACCCATATATATTATATTATCATATCCCAAGTACATAGCATTGCCTCCCTCTTTGACATGTTTCGTCCCAAACATAAGAAGAAGCCATATAATGAGTGCATAAATTATGGGTTGATGGAGATGCCGACATGTGGCACACATCCCCTTAGTTATGTGTGCCACATGTCGGCATCTCCATCAACCCATATATATTATATTATAATATCCCAAGGTACATAGCATCATGACTCCATTCCCAATGGATACAACAAGACAATCGATCTTCCACCTAGCAGGCGGTGACCCCACAAGTCGCCAAATTGTTATCCAATTTGTCCCCTCGAGCAAGATTAATTGAACAAAACCTTTCACAGGAGAAATGGAGAGGTTGATATAGCCGTGCGAGCTTATATTCAATCCCAAAACTCAAGTTTCGGTGGGCTTGAAAATGGAGAAGCGGGTCAGCAAATGAATGGCCAATAGAAATAATGAAGAAAAGCTAACTCGGTAAGTCAAAATCGAGCCCAGTGAGTCGAATCGAAGGAAAGCAACGGAGCCACGAAAGGTGCCACGTGCAAGCTTAGCGCATTTTCAAAAGGTGTAACAAAGTGGATACCCTAGGCATGCACTTGACCCCCACGTGGATCTCAACTCATAGCAAGCTCACGGATGATGCCAAGTGTCCAACCACCATAACTTCAAGAGGGAAAGGAGGGGGTAAAGTATTGGAATCGCATAGGGTTTCCATGTGTAGCTAAGTCCAATCATCAATGGAAGCCTCTACATGCCTCATCAGCACCACTTCAAAGGTGTGACAAAAGCAGGTCCCTTAAATGATCGTAGGCTCTCCACGTGGTCAGAGCCCAATAAAGGTAGAACCAACTGTTGAAAATTCCAAGCAAGGGAATAGCCACGAAATCCTCCACATGTCTCTTCGGCGTAAATTCAAAAAGTAGAATCCAAAGGCAAGCCCCAAATGAGCGCAGTGCGCCACGGTGTTAGATCCCGATAAAGGCGAATCGGCCATTGAAAATTCTAAGTAGGGGATGAGATATCGAACCCCTCACGTGTCTTTCTGTACACTTTTGGTATGTCGGTTAAAAGAAAGATCCCCAAATGAGCTCTGGCTCTCCACGTATCTAGGGGCCCAGGAATGTTAGACGGCCATTAAAAATTCTAAGAGCCAATAGAAGCCTCCATGTGTTAGCTCAATACAAATTCAAAGGTAAAATCCAAAGGTAGGTCCCCAAGTGAGCGCGAGACCCTACACATGTTTAAGGTCTAACATAGTTTCTCCTAAATAGGTAGAAAGGACTTGGTAAAAACTCAACGAAGTAGAATGTTCATGGACAGGTGCCAAATGTCAGGCACGTCGCATTCCCAAGACCCTAAAAGGTAGAAAAAAATCTTAAGGATGTGCGGGGCTTCCACATGGATCTTGCACAATTAAAATATTGTTAGAGCCGGTGGAATGCTCGACCACGACCTTCGATGGCCATAAATTTTGATCGAAAGCTTATATTTGAGCAAGAGAGGAATTTTTGAAATATCTTGACACTTTCTTACTCAAATATGATTGGATAACTTTAAATTAGTGAGAGTAAGTTAGTGAAAATTGAAAAATAAGGAGGGGCATTTTTCCGAGGTTGGAAATTTTTGTTTTGCACCCTCCCTTCTTCCCTTCATAAAATTTAATTTGTGGAGCTTGAACCTCCCATTCAAATTGTAAATGTAATCTTTCCTCTTGGCCATTGTAATGGAATGTATCAAATCTTTGGAGCAATAGTATAAGTCTATGGATGATTTCAACCCTCTCTTATGTTCATTGTATCTTCCTGATCTCTCATTGCAATCTTGGTTATTTTTGCATGATGGTTGTATTACATTTTTGATGGTTTGTGTTTAATGGAAAAATAGGTGTTCAACATTCCTTTGGTGCATCACCCTTGTTAGTTTAGGTTTTATTTCTTACATCTCCTTAACCCTATCTCCTTGGCAAGTTAGAGTAGGTTTTAGAGTAGATTATGCAGTAATATGAATATGTGTGTCTTAACAGAGGAATAGGAATCGGCCTTCATCAAGAGAGATCTCCCAATTCACAAAGTCTCACACTTTGGAGAAGCTCCATGTCATGCAATCACACTGAGAGTCTCAACCCATCAAGTTGCAGACATCCGGGAGAGTGTTGTGATTACTGCACTAATAGTTATTCTTGTTATCCAAAATTCACCCCTCAAGGTAAATTTGATAACATGCATCAAATTCTCAAGTCCCAGGCAAATAGATTGAGTCGGGGCAAAAATTTCATGTTTCTAGGGTCTCCTCATATTTTTTTAACTCCTGTCCAGTAGAAGAGAGCAAGTTCGAGGAAAGGTAAAAAAAAAAAATTACAAAAAACAGGCTCAGGCCAGAAAAAATCATGAAAAATGGCTAAGTCCTAGTCCTCGCAACAGCTAGGGACAGTTAGGAAAAAAGGACACGAATCGGCCGAAAGGCCGCCAGGTGGTCTATGCAGCATTTGGGACATTTAGAACAAAGGGACGCGCGGGACGTGGAAATCCGAACCGCCCGCGAAAATGGAAAAATTTGACTAATCTGTTGAAACAAACGATGCAGGACATCTAGACGATTAGTATGCGGAGGATGCAAGTCAGCCGAAATGAGTCAAGGCAGCCCAGAACAGTTGGGCCGAAGGTACATGAAGTACGTGAACCGGCGGGATCGGCCGAAATGAGAACTTTCACCGGACGAAGCGGGACAAAAGTACGCGAACCGGCCGAACCGGGCGAATCGGGAAAATTTGTCCCAAACGGCCCGAAAGAAAATGGGACATCTGGGCTGCGAGTACGTGAACCAGCCGGTTCAGCCGAAATGGGAAATTTCAACACTGTGCCATGTGGGACAAAGGAACGCGCGGGACGCGGATATCCGAAGGAGCCGAAAGCCAATCAGATCACGCCACGTGTCACCGGTAGAAAAGGGACATGGAAGCCCATTTCGGGCGGTTCGGAAGAATTTTTCCCACGCAGCACTGGGACATTTGGGACAAAGGGACGCGTGGGACGTGAAAAGCCAAAGCGGCCGAAGGCAAAGGAGAAAAGTCAACATTTGACCCGTGGAACTTCAAACGGCCATAACTTTTGACTCCGAGCTCCGATTTTCACAAAATTGGACTTTCTGGAACGAGCACGATGTCGGATTTCTTATTTTTAATGAGGGTAGATATATTTAAATAAGAGAAACATATTCGGCTCTAGTCAATCAATGCTCATTCCCGTCAAATGACAGAAAACGCCTGCCAGACCCAAAATAGCTGCCCGCACTCAGAAGGCCATAACTTTTGCATTTCTCAACAAAATCACACAAAATTGGTACCATTGGAATCGTGGTTCCGAGCCCGATGCACAAAAATCAAGAAATTCCATATTTGATCAGAAATTGATTGATATTTTTAAGAAAACGTGGCCGGGTTCAGAACAGTGTTTTATTTGGTAGCTGGGAGTGCAATTAAGAGGCATGGTCATCATTCTTTCTCTGCTGCAGCACATGGGACAGTATGGGGAGCCTTTTGCAAGTAATGTATAACCATTTCACTCAATTTAATGCCTCTTACAGGTGGTTGAAGGACAGATTTCGGGATTTCCATTTTCCCTTCTCTTCTCCTTCTCATTTTTTCTATAAATTGGAGTGTTGGGCTCATTGTAAAGGGGAGAGTTTTTGGGTAGCAAAGCTCTGCCAAAATTTCTTTGTGAAGCCAGTGTGTTGCAGGCCCTTGTAGTGGACTCCTTGCATGGTGATCCAGGCCCTTATCTTGTAATAGATTGAATAAAGGCATATCATGAAGCAATAAAATACCAGTTTGTGGATGCATCTTCCCCTGCTGTGTTTTCTTACATTCTTCTTGCCCCTTTGATCTTTCTATAGGAATATTGTGTCTATTTATTATGTTCTTGCAAGGATTCATTATTATTGTGTATGCTTGGAATATTGTTGTGAATGCATTTTGCTAGATTATGGTGAACTGTCATCACCTCTTCTAGTGTGCACTTTGCCTCTGTATTTCACACATTTGGAGACTACTCGCACCCTCCTTTTACGGTGGATCACCACTTTAGGTAGGCTTTCATTTTATGTATTTTCTCTCCCTGGTCCCTTGGAAATTTAGATTAGAACAGTTAGCTTATCCTGCATTAGAGTAGATTGTGGCAGGTAGTTTAGGAGCAAGAACCAGCTTTCTCTGGAGGTCTATCTCAAGTAGCAAGTCCCACAACTTGGAGATAGTACCCATGTTATCCAATCACACCGTGAGTTCAAGTATATGCACAGGGTGCTTTGTGATTCGGTGATACAGATTACCATGGCATGTTTTTGTCTTAAAGATAACTAACTCATTAGGTATCGATGGTTATGTGCTCAAAAATGAAAAAGTGGTCTCATGTTAGATGGACAGTCTTCACCAAATATTTTCAACTAGAATATAGTTCTAGTGTGTTAGAGAATTACTTCGGAAAATTAGGAAAGTTAAGACACACATGATAAATTAAGGATTACATTCATCAATTCCAAAACCTTTCCTTGCAAATGGAATTTTTTTATTAGATAAGGTGAGAAATTTATTTTGAGGGCCAAAACACCCGTAAACTATAAAGGAGAAAAAATATATTGTAATGAGGAATAAAACAGATGGCCTCTACCAACAACAAGAGGATAAAAAATTGAGAATATTACTTGAAGAGAATTTGAATGAATTATTTCTTGTGGGTCTTAAGGAACAAAATTAGAATCAAGTGCATATGTTTAATCCTCATAATCTTTCATATTTTATTATTGTGGCATGTAGGGTAGTGTATTCAAAAATCATGCACTTTAGACATTATTTAGCTCGATATTATATGAATATTTAGAAGGTTTTGGTTTTATTTTTCATTCATGCACATTTTTACATACATACCCACTTGTTTCTGCACTTTCCCATAATTTTTCCTAAATCGGGGAACCAGGGCACTGTCTTAGGGCACCCCCGATCCTTGTTTTACTTTCTGCCTCTTTCAGGATATTTCTAGTTTTTTTCATCCTTATATTTTCCTATTCCTCCATGTTGGGGTTAATTATGAAATTAGACTAAGATAACCCTATAAATATAAATTTATGAGACCATAATGAGTGTCCTAGCGTCACTTACTACTATCACTCTATCTAGAGTTTAATCCATTACATTTCTTGCATCCGCATAGTTCCATGCATCAAGGCTAGGAGATCTACATCAACACACACTTCATAAAGGGAGGGATTCTATTCTATTCCATGCACACATACTATTATAATTTCTACATTTATTTATTGCTCACTACTTCACAAAGTGTGACTAACATAAGAGTACATACGGCATGACATGTACAGACTCACTAGAACTACATTTGAGTCTAAAATGTAGTGTAGTGATCAGTTTAGTAATCCCACTTTCATGGTAGTTAAGGTTAGTCTGACCCATTCATTTGCATCTTTTATTTGTTTAGGGTTTTGATAATTATTTTCTCTCTTGTAGGTCTTTAATATCATCTTGATATATTACGTACATTCGGCATAGTTCAGCAAATCTAGTGCGGCAGTGAAGCGAAGGTTATAACGTATTATATGACCTAGAAAGAATCAACTTCGAGAGTGTAAGAAGTACCCTCTTAGGTGTTCTAGTCTTCTCGGACCTTCAAGATCAAATCTTTTCGGGGCCTATGTGTAGCTGTTCTTGATTCTAGAATTTCTAGTCAAACCTGTGATACTCGTGACAATCATCCATAACCAATAGAGTTCTTTCCCAACCTTCATCTTACACATTAGGGTTTCCTTTCTATTAATTCAATCATTTAATTATATTAGACTACTTTAGTTAATTCATTTACAACATTTATGTCCTCTAGATTAGATTAACTATCATTTTACATTCCCTACTTTAGTTAATTTTAGTTAATCATTTTGGTGAAACCAATCACTTTCACACTTAGGATCCTCTTCTTTCTTCTATCATGGGTCGTCAAGTTTTCTTTATCCAATTTTCTTAAGAGATATTCCACTTATCAAGCTATTTTATGAAAATCCCTAGACACCAAATATTTTGATACAATACACCACTACACGAATTAAGTTCTATGTTTCATTGTTTCTCTATTGACCCTAGCCTTAATGAAATTACATATAATCAACCACTATTAGACTCGATTTAAGCATTAAATACACTATTTCAAGATAAATTTGTAGCCATGAAATCCACAATCGTATCTCTTAGGTCAAGAAATTCAATAGCTTACGGATGTTTCTCAATCACATGTTTTTCTCTCCCTATATATCTCATGTGCAATCTATATCCAATATATGTCATATAGTTGAACCTCAAGTTGTGCCATCACCAAAATCTCTCATACTTTATCATAATACTAAGCCACATGAAATTATTACTGAGCTTCATAGTGCGTAATTGATCACTCTACCATCTATTGATTGTTATCCTCCTTATCGCCTAACAAAGTATCAAGATTGTTCATATTTCCTTTATAATCGAATCAATGGGCATAATGACCATGATTTCCATGCTTTACAATGTAGAGTCAAACATATTGATCGTCAGATCTTTATTTCATTCATTGGAAAACATCCTATTGCATGCCCACTTACAAATACTACACCCACATGGGATCCTAAGTCTATTATGCCATCGCTTAGTCATGATCAATCTAAGCAAGCTCCTATGGCTACTATTGAGCCTCCCTCTAATCTTTCTAAGGAATTTCTCAATGATTCTCTTATTCATTACATGTGCGATATTGAAAATCCCTCACATGTGCATAGTGATGCTTCTCCTAGTCAAACAAACATTTCTCCTATTTTTGATTTTTCTTCTTCTCCATCTAATGAGCATCACACCACCATTTCTCTTGTGCCTTCTTTGGATGGAAAACCACCACCTCAGTAATCACCTACGATATCCCCTAGTTAAAAAATTCAACCACCTATCAAAATTAGATCATAAACAACTCCTGCTAAGTTGTCTATTGCATTACCTAATAAACCTAAGTAGTCTCCTTGAGACTCAATGCAACATGGCATCCTCTCAAATCTAAAATCTAACCAATTAAGTTTTTTAAATCAAGTAATCCCTCCTTCGAGTGTTTACGATAAATTTTCACTGACCACCACCTAGTTCTACTACAAACTTTGTCCATCAAGGTCCTACCATGAGTAAACTTGGCCTTTGGTAGGTAACTCTTATTACTCTATCCTCCGGATGACAAACTCATATTATTTTGGTTTTTATATGACTGTCGAGGATATTTTACCATAAAGAACCTTATTTCATATTACATTATTCCATTACATCACCACCTATACATACAAACATTTATAATACTTTAATACTCCTTACACATCATCAATTAAATGAAATCTATCATCTCCCATCACCTTGATACATTATTAATCACGTAGTACATGTGTTATCATACACTTAGGGGGCATAACATCCCACATCTACCCCATAATATTAACATCTCTGCATATCTCACTTTTACATCAATCTTATAGAATATGGATACTCATCATACATTTTAGCATCATTGTTACCCGATGACGCATTGTTGTGCTTCGGTTCACACCTTATTGTTGAGGGATTACCATTACACTAAATCCCATGCACTACAAAGTATAAGAACTACATATTTATGTTTTATCACACACATCGTGCATCATACACCGTCCATTCTAAACTTAGTCTACATTCTACATTATACTACATTCTCATCGTGTACATATTAGTCATTTTATGTATTACATATGTCATTATGCTATTTAACATGAAACATTTATACACCATCTATATTATACATACTATGCTTATCTACATTACATATGAGTCTAGTTTTATATTTTCATCCCTACTTTCTACATTATCACACATTACATTTCATATTATACATTACATGTTGTCTTTAACACACCGCACATTTACAAACCCTTGTCACCATATGTTTTTTTCATCATTGCACATGCTACATTATTTTCTATGCCTTCACACTGACCACATATAACACACTTCAGTTCCTCGATCCATACTTGACTGACGAGGTTTTACTAGTTAAATGGACCTTACATTCACAATGTGAGATTTCATCCTATACAATTCCTAGGCTAGTGACATACGATTTAGGCTAAATTATCATTCATCCTCTTTCTATCTAGTAGTGGTATACACTTTAGGTTTGATAACTACTTCTCTTCTACCATCATCTAGTGGTATACACCTTAGGTTATATAACCACTCCTAATCCTTTCATCAGATAGTGATATACGCTTAGTGGTAAATCTTCATTCATCCTAATCCTTTCATATTATAGTTATATATGTTTAGGGATAAATCATCACTCACCTTAATCCTTTCATCGAGATAGTGATATATGCTTAGGCTAAATCATCACTCCTCCATTCATTCAATCATGATATATTCTTTGAATATAGGTTTTACACTCATCCTTTATATATGTCACACTTCATCAACACTACATACACACTCCTCACACTGCGGTAGACAAACAACCAACACTATCCACCATTCCCGATGATGCACTCTCATTTACAATTAAATCTTGACTTAAGAGGGGAAAAAATGAACCTCATTTTATACACTTCCATCCACTCGGGGGCATGCGTCTCCTATCATTCCATCTTGTATTCCATTCCATCCATCAACAACATATTGCATTGTCTTGGGGATATTACTCTTTTTTCTAGTGTTTTTCATGATCATTTTACTTCACATGTGAGATTGATTTCTTATATGCCATTATCTATACTATCCACAAATGAACACTCATGATTTTGATAAGTGTGACCATATATAAAGGAATCCTACATGTGGCATGGATGTTCGCTTGTTTACCCTTCCTATCTTGGTTGTTAAGGGCATCCACATACGTCTCATTCAGTGCTATTGTTTCATTTTTACTTAGCATCTTATAGTACTTGATTATACATGTTTTTTACATATTGGTTATTAATATAACATGCTAATAGGTGTTCTATGTTCAACACTTGTTTTTAGGATTACATCTTTCCATGACTACTTGTTTCTTTGTATGTACTTGACTGCTATTTTCTTCCATTGTATGCGGGCTTTGCCCGATGTCCGTATCCACACTTGATTTTTTTGCGACCATGACGGCCATGTGTGTATTGCAACATCGTGAGTTATATCTCATGTTTGCAACCACTTTTTGGAGCTTACTTTTTGTCTTGCGTGTTTACATTCACTACGTTATCTCTCGTAGCTTACACATGTTTTTTTATATTCATGCGTTGTTTTCTTTACACATGTCTTTGGCTATCCTTATTTTTGTGTGTACCTTGGTTTCTACAAAGAACTTTGTAGATTATATAGTTTAGAGTCTAGTTGTTCCTCTTTTGGGGCCGCATTCTCCTATCAGCGACGTCGCATGCATCACAAAAGAGGGGGATCCTTTTAGGATTTACATACTAAGACAATGCAGCTAGACTAGTTCAAGATATTGCACTTTCCGCCTTTGCATTGTGGGTTTACATAGTGGGTTTAGAACTATCTACGAACCCCATACACATCGTATTTTCCCAAATTTGGTGTCCTTAGCATTTCGGAAAGGAAAGATTCTGGGTTTGGAGGTAAGCGTGGGTGTGCCTCTCTACACTACTTCAGCTAGTGGAATCAAAACACCTAATAAACTAGGACAATACAAAGATCTCTTCACACACATTTTAGTAAAATTAGTTAGAGCTTGGATGACATAAATCATTTCCTCCCTATACATTTTTATCTAGGGTGGCATGAGATCTCCCAAAAAACTCGCAATAGTACATGATATCCTTCTACACACTTTCTCTTGACATAGATGAGGTGCACATTTTCCATTTACACTTTTCTTTTCAAGTATTTTACATTTGTATATTTTACACATTTCTATACACATGTGTATTTTACATAGTGTTTTTACATACATACATATTTGACTACTTGATCATTTTATCCTTGTAGGTCTTACTGTATGAGAAATAAGCAGTCAAATTAGGGGCAACAACAACTACTACTACTAGTATAATGACATTGCAAACCACATTCCATGACAAGAACACACCTTACTAACCATGCAGGTAGAATACACACCGCAAAAATACACACATGTTCTTTCCTAGGTTCACTCTCATCTCTTTTTTATCCACATTTTTCATCTATAGTTTACACGCTCCTTGATTTTTATATCATTCCATGTTTTTTTCTAGTCGTTTGGTAAAATTTTATACTACACTCTATATGGACATCAAGTAAGCATTTCTGTCTACTTTATGTTACCAATATTTTTTCTCACCAACATAAAGTGGGGGGAAAATGTAGTCACAAAATCATGGAATTTTGACACTATTAAGCCTCATCTCATTCTACTATTTAGAAATTTCTTAAGTGAAGAAAGTACTAATTAATCCCACCTTTTGGCCATCTTGTTTTACTTTTTAATTCGTCATTCCCACACATTTTTACATACATGCCTAGTTGTTTTGACACTTTCCTAACATTTTAGCATAAATCGGGGTTCCTAGGCCTATACTAGGGCACATCGGGGTGACATGGTCCCACATGGAGTGCTCTAATACTTTTTTTTACTTTCCTACCTTTTTTGGGCTCTTCTTAACCTGTTTTCATCCATATCTTTTTCCTAGTCAACCATGTCGGGATTAATTACGAAATTTGAGAAAGAGAACCCTATGAATATAAAGTTATGAGACCGTAATGAGGGTCCTAACGTCACTTACTAGTATCACTCATTTTAGAGTTATATCCATTGCATGACTTTCATCCACATAGTGCCATGCATTAAGGCTAGGAGATATACATTAACACACACTTCATACAAGGAGTTATTTTTTTCTATTCCATGTACACATACTATTACATTTTCTACATTTAGTTATTGCTCGCTACTTCATAAAGTGTGACTGGCATAAGAGAACTAACGAATGACATACACACACACAAACACACACACACACACCACAACTACATTTGGGTCCAAAATGTAGTACACCGCTTTAGCTTTAGTAAGCCCACTATTATGGTAGCCGAGGTTAGTCCTACCCATTCATTTGCATCTTTTATTTCTTAGGGTTTTGATACTTCTTTTTTTATCTCATAGGTATTTAATATCATCTTGATATTTTTGGTACATTAGGCACAGTTTAGTGAATCTAGTGTGATAGGAAATGAAGGTTACAAAGTGTATCTTTTGACCCGAAATAATCAACATCCAAGCTTTATTAGAGACCAGGGTGTCTCTTTCTACATACTAGGGTGTGCGCGGTCCCCCAATACCATCTTGGGTACTCCATTATGCTAAGAGATTCTATATCCACTCTTTTCGAGGCCTGTGTAGCTATTCCTACTTTTACAATTTCTAGTAAGACTGTAAAACTCAATGACAATCATTTGTATCTATATCAGTTCTTTCCTAAATTTCCTCTTCCACATTAGGATTTAATTTGTATTAATTCAATCATTTAATTATCTTATACTATTTAGTAATTCATTTACAATGATTATGTCCTCCTAGATTAGATTAACTATCATTATACTTTCCCTATTTTAGTTAATTTTAGTTAATCGAGAGACGAAATATTTTTCTAGAAGAAGATAAAGTTTCACTAATATTAGAGATTGTAACACCTGACCACCATCATTCCCTTAGCCAATTATATTGACACCTCAAAAAATTGAAGAAAAAAGAGCGAAAGGGTTATGTTTCAATTGTGACAAAAATATGGACCAAGACATAAGTGTGTTTAAAATAATTTCTTATACATTTAGGGACCTAATGAAGAAGAATATAATGAAGAAGATAAAGAGGTAGAGCTAGAGTAGGAATTAGGAGATCACTAACCAATAATATCATGTCATGAAATTTAAGGTATTAGCACTCCCAAAACCCATGAAGTGGTTGGATTCTTAAAAAAATAGAGGGTTACAGTGTTGATTGATTCAAGAAGATCTCATAACTTCATCAATCATTAGTTGGTGGTATGTTTGAACTATTTATTTTATTAAAAACCTGAATGTCAAGTAGTGATCGATTATGGTGGAAATTTAAGTTGTTTAGGAAAATTCCATAACATTAATTTCATAATTGGATATTACTTGTTAACTAGCCCCATATATGTCATTTCCGTAGGAGGAGTAGACATTGTGTTAGGATTTCAATGGATTACAACCTTAGGAACCATTTAAATTAATTTCTAAGAGTTGTGTTATCTCTCGAAAGTGCACCCTATAGAGAGATGGTGCAGGTGTTCTAAGCTTGTAAAAAGGATCTCTATTTCGTAGATACAATGGAAACACCTCATATTTGTGGGTATACCTATTTTGAGGTGAGTCTTTGGTATCAAGGTTGGTTCCTTATTGATGTATCCTAAATTGATTTTTTGGGGTTTAAGGGTAAAAAGAAGACTATAAAAGGATTAAAAATGGGGTGATACACCAATTTTTATGAGGTCTTTGACTGAGTATATGCACAATTGATATGGAAAGGATTTTTGATGCACAAGCCAACAATTTTCAATAGAATATTAAGGGCAAACACTTTGGTGTATTGAGGGAAAGTATCACAACAATACTGCTAAGTTAAACATGCACATTAATATCACAGAAATTACTAAATTTGTAACAGGGTAAGATGATCAATCAGGGAACTCACATTCACAAGATTAATGGAACATACACAAGATTGCAAATAATTAGAAAGGTATAAAATACTTCACATTCGTAGGGAAAACTGCTCAAATGCTTTAGCACTTTCATATATAAAAGGTCCTTTTTTAATTTTCCAAAACACACAATATATCGGAAAAATATTTCCCACCCTTCCTAAAAATAGGCTATAATTATACTTCGCCCATGCATCCTATTTTTATCCTTCATATATTAATAAATAAACGAATAAAAATAGAACATGCAAATACAAAGAGGCATTAATGACCATTGGTTATAACTCGGTCAACTGCAATCAAATGTTCTAATTTTACAAAAAGTATGAGTGATAATTTGCTAAAAATAAGTTTTACTTGATGAGCAAGTATTCTTCCTTGTGCACGTAGATTTTGTCTTCTTCTAATCATGTCCTTTTGTTGAAGGTATGTGACCTTATACATTTGTAGTGATAATATCGATTTTCTAACCATCGTTGAATTTGGTGAACTTGGGACTCGAATTAAGGTGAAAAATATTTCAAGCTTAATAATTTTTGGTATTTGCATTGTTGAGATCCATTCGAGCTAGAAAAGTTCTGCTAGATTTTCCCCTAGCCGCCATTGTTGATTGTTTAAGCTTTACTGAAGGTTTCTATAAAGAACTATGTATTTCATCGTTTCAAAATAGAGTTGTATAGATTTGAACTACAAACAGGCTGGAAGATATTTTATTTTGTTTCTAATAGAGATTTTACATTTTTAAACCTTCGCCCACCCTTTTGCTTCTAATTTGGACTTTTTATGGTGTGGAGGGAGTCACGTGATATTTTATCACTTTTCTCCTTTTTTCAAAAAGGGCTCAAAATCTCAAATTGCCCCGATGCTCCACTTTTGACTTATTCAATACGTGGCCTTGTTCGGTCTTGGTGGTGGGGCGCGGTGACTTTATCACTTTTCTCCTTTTTCGAAAAAGGGGCTCAAAATCTCAAATTGACCCGACGTTCAACTTTTGACTTATTGAATACATGACCTTTTGATGCTTTAGTGGAGTCGTGGGAAATTTTTAAACTTTACTCCCTTTTCAAAAAGCTTAAAATTTTCAAAGGAAAACTGCTACGATGATCCGCTCCTCTCCTTTCAATTTTTTAGCGAGGCTCAAATTTTGACTTTTTCCTTTAACATAAGCATGGTTGCCACCATTTTACGACTCTACACCCTTTTGGAAATAAAGCTCAAAATCTCAAAAGGCTCTGACGATCAACCTTGACTTTTTCGATGTGAGCTCAACCTTTGAATTTTTCATTTAACATAAGTAGGGCCCATGGGTCATTTTATGACTTTACGCCCTTTTGAAATAAAGCTCAAAATCTCAAAAGGCTTCGAAACTCCACTTTGTCCTTTTTGATGCGGGCTCAACCTTTGACTTTTTCCTTTCACATAAGAAGGGTCGTGGGTCATTTTATGACTTT
Source organism: Taxus wallichiana var. yunnanensis (assembly GCA_018340775.1). NCBI lineage: Eukaryota > Viridiplantae > Streptophyta > Pinopsida > Cupressales > Taxaceae > Taxus > Taxus wallichiana. The sequence goes on from CM031236.1 coordinate 125,532,823, forward strand.
GATCCCTTTTCTAAAATGTCTCAAAAAACAAAAAGGGTCTACCCCTCCACATCCAATTATATTTCGTTGGGCCTACGGGTTAATTTGTTACATTTTAAAAATGATGAAAAGATGATAAGTTCAAAGCAAAAGACCCACCATTTTAATGTGTCAAGCTGGAGTTTAGATCGATTTTGGTGATCAATTCTGCCCATTGATCTCTATACTTTTGATTTGTGAACGTTGATCTCCAACTCATCCAATGAGTTAAGTTACTTTAATTTCATGAATAAAACACCTGAAACCCTAATTCTTTTGTATTTTCAATCTCGAGCTCTATCCAAGCGAAAGGAACTCTGCAAATGTTTTTACCTTGGATGGTGACCATTGAGATGATCTTTTGAGCTCAGTTTATCTCCATCTATAGCTCGTCCCGTCGATCTTAGCTTTTCTTCAAAAGATTTATGTCCCGTGAAGCTCTACAAAGATTCTATGGCTTCCGTTGTTGAGGTTTGTGAGCTCGAAATCCTTTCGTATCATCGTTATTTTTAAGAACATGGTAGTGACTATGTGTTTTTTCTTTGTGTAATATCCTGACCATATATTGTTCATTTTAATCGGTATTGAGCTCGCCCTTTTACTTTGTCCTGCTCTTTCATCTTGTAAACATTTACACTCATTTTTCCTTTGCATTTTTAATGTGATTCTTGGAACAACCACGATCTCTGAGTTGAAAACTTCTTACCGGGTTCTTCTTTTGGCTTTGAATCGATGAGGGTTTTCTCTACTTCAATTTTAACTAGTGATTTCTTGATCCTTACTCTGATTTTAATACCCGTTAATGGGTATTTCTTGATCAAAGCCAAGATTTGCATTTTATTCCTTAGATATGTAAATTTATTCGTTATTTGAGTTGTATTGCAACAAATATATATATGAACCTTTAACTATCCTACCTGAATGAATTATTTTTCCCCAAATCTTTATCTGCACATGTATTTTTCAAATATTGGCTTGAAATATTACAACCTAGATTTGGGTATCACTCCTTTGGCATGGGTATTCGGACTTCTTTATTCCTTCTTGATTCTGTAATCTCCACCTAGACACTTGAGGAAACAGTTAGAAAATATTTAGGATTTTTGGCCTCTCGTATGTCCATGGTTTTCTTTTCTTCTTTCTCCTTCTTTCTGAGTGAGAAAATCATGTATGCAATTTTGATCTTCAAGTAATTTATATCTCTTGTTGTTAAGAGATCCATATGCATGAATTAGGATAGTATAGGAATATGGATTAACCCTGAGCTCTTAACTGATAATATTTGTCTTTTCTTCTTTCTATTTACATTACTCTCAGCAATGAATATGAAGAGGGAACAAAGCTAAAAATGAGGATGCATCAACCGAAGGAGAAGACCTAAGGCAATGATGTGTTCACTCATACTCTATTTTCTCTTTCATGCATGTGTACCTAGTATTTCAATAGCTGTAATTTACTTCTCAATTACATCCCATGGCTTGTGTGGGAACATTTGAAATTCCTTATGAATAAAGAATTGAATTTTTAAATTGAGTTGTGTATTTCTTTCTGCATTTCTACTTTCTAATATGGATTGTATGATGAACTAAACAACCCAATACTATGATTGAATGTGTTAATCATAAGGAAAGAACATTAAAGAATACCTCTAACATCCAATAATGAACTCTGATTTTGCAATATGCAATTATGTTTTTTTACAAAACTTAGCATTTCATATACGAGCTGTAATTGGATGTCTTCATCAAGGCAACAAAGTTTTCCTTCGGGGCTTTGTGTTCTTTTGCTGAAGATAGTCATGAAAGTGTAGACTACATGATCTGTATGTTTTCTAATAGCACACATAGCTATAAATTTCATGTAATCATTATTTAATTCAACAGTAACAATATTCTCTGAAAGAAACTCCCCTAGCTTAGGTATACTTCACCAATGCTATCCATCGTAACAAAGTTTCGAGTTACCCATTTTTGCACAAGTGCAAAATTGTCAACAAGTTGATCATTAGATTTCCGTCAAAAGGGGTGACTTTTAAACTAAAATGATTAAGAGACAAGTCCACAATGTTAGTGATATCCCACTAGATGTAAATATTACTTAGAAAATGTGCGAGAGGGTTCGTGTAACAACTATTTTCATTATACAAACATCAATTAAATACATTTATAACCTACCATATGTAAGCGCATTCTGAGATAATTACTCAATTATTCTTGGACATATGCAAAAGGGTTTACTCAAATAGAGACCATGACCATGTCATCCATCTAGTACCGGGGAGTCAACTGTCGACATCATACCTTATAGGTACCCCTAAATGAAAAATAATTAAATTTAGAAGATAGTAAAAGGGATGTTAGAAGAATACATTATTCATCATAGTTAGATTCCTTACTCTTCTCCCGTAGTGATGTTATGGAAAGAATATTGAAAGTGGCACATATTTCAAGATTATAGGGAACTCAATAATAACATAGTCAAAGATAAGTTTCCTATTAATGTAATTGATGATTTTATAGATGAGTTGTATGGTGATTTTTACTTTACAAAACTTGATCTGCATTTTATATATCATCATATTAAAATCAAGGATGAAGATGTTCATAAAATTTACTTCAAAACACATGAAGGATATCATGAGTTCTTGGGAATTACTTTTGACGAAAAAATGCACCCTTTCCATTTCAAATATTGATGAATTATATCTTTAATCCATTTATGTGGAAGTTTTCTTTAGTGTTCTTTGATGATATATTAATCTATAGTAAAACATTGGAAGAACACTTGGATCATGTAAATAAGGTGTTAGAAACTCTTGGAAACTATCAAATTTATACACATCCTTCTACTCATGTTCTTTTTGAGTCAAGGAGGTTGAAAATTTTGGTCACATCGTCTCTCATGAAGGTTTTAAATATGATCCTAATAAAATAAAATCCCTTTCTTTAATGGAAGGTTCCTGAAATGCTAAAGAATATCTGAATATTTTTAGGACTTACATGTTATTATCATAGATTTGTCAAGAAATATGGAAATATAACAACACCATTCAAAAATTTATTGAATAAGGAATATTTTCATTGGAATGAGGAATATAATACAAAATTTGATAAGTTGAAGGAGGCCATGTGCACCACTCCAGATTCTAGCCACCCAAAACTTTTTTTAAAAACATTCATTGTTAAATGTGATGTTTCGAGTATAGTATAGGGTAGTACTCGTGAAATAAGGTCAGCCCATTTCCTTTTAGAGCCTCCAGGTTCAAAGGTAATAATATATCAAAACTGTTTTATTAGAAGGAAATGATAGCAAAAATTTCATGAAGTGAAGCAATGGAGACCATATCTAAGGAATAGACATTTCAAATTGAAGACAAATCATGTTTGTTTAAAATAATTATTAGACAAATGTTTATCATCCGAACAACAACAAAAATGTGTCTCAAAAATTTTGGTGTATGAGTTTGAGATAATTTACAAGGAAGGCAAGGAAAATGTAGTTATCGATTAACTAAAATGTGGGAAAATGTGGTAAAATGGTAATTCTTATAACTAGGAAGAACCATATTTAATAGTAAATAAAAGTAATTGATTTATATAGAAAGTGACCCAAGTAACTAGATTATTGAAAATAGAAACCCTAATATGTAAATAAGGTTTGGAAGGAGCTTGGATGATTTAACAAGCTTGTTGGATTGTGTCGTAAATATTCTTGGAGAAACTAGAGGAGGAAATGAATGTGCCAAAGTCTAGAAAATTACAAATCTTCACAATTTGGGTGGACTTGTCACCTAGAAGAGGATTAGGGCCCCTATGGGCACCCCGGTATGAGTTTTGGGTGCCCTAGTCATGCGGGATGTCTAAAAATACTTGCAAGGTCACTAATTTATCTAAAAGCTTCACTACTTGTTGCACTAAAATCTCTTAACTGCATTAAATGTCGCTACCAATAAGTGTTAAATACAATACCTACAAAACCCGTAGACAAGCATCAAACACTAAAAAATAAAAATACAAATGAAGGGGTCGATTGTCCTCAGATGCCAAAATGGTGCACTTACCAACTTCAAGTAGCGATTGCACTACATCTCATACCCGATGTATTTTTATATTTAAGTGTGTGCAATCATTCCTATGTACTCTTGTTCCATTCGCGCTTTGTAAAAGTAGTGAGCAATAACCATGTGTAGAAAATGTATTAGAATGTTGGATGGAGTAGAATAAAATTCCCTCCTATGCATTGTGATGGAGTTAGATGAATGTAAATTAGATTTAGATGGATGCAACCATAGATGATGGTAGTAATGCCGAGTGTTTGGTCCCTCATTATGGACCTATAACTTTGTATTTATATTTTTCCCTTGTTCTAATTTCATCACTAACCCTAAAGAGGCCAAAAAAGAAATGAAATGTTCAAACGGCTAGAAAGTTCCCCAAAAGTCACGAGAAAGTTGAATTAGGATCAAGGTGCCCCAACTAGGACTAGGGTGTCTACCAAAACCCTATTCAAATGGAAAATAACATGGAACAACAAAAATTGACTAGGCATGAATGTGTGGAAGGTCAGCGAGAAAGACAGAAAGTAAAGTAAAATGGCAAAAACACGAGGGTTAATGAGTAGTTTTTCACTAAAAACCATATCAATAGTAGTATGAGATTAGGAGTAAATAATAACTAAAGTGTGTGATTTTGTGACTAAACTTACCACCACTTTATGTTGGTGAGTGAAAAGCTTGGTAACATAAAGTAGATAGAGATGTGTACACGATAATCTATGTAGATTGATGTAGAAACTGCTAAAGGACTAGACAAAGTGTGGAGTGGAAAAAGGTGATGGAGCATGAAACTAAAGATGCAAAAGAAACAAAAGTGATGAGAGTAAACCTAGGGTGGAAACACATGTGTAGCTACTAATGTGTGTTATGTACTGCATGGTTAATATCATGTTTTTGTCATAATGTTTTTGTTGCCCCTATTGTTATAGTTGTTGTTTTTGACTACTTGTTTCTCATACGAATGTATCTGTAAGGAAAAAATGATCAAGTAGTCAAATACATGTGTATGTAAAATACGCATTTATATGTATGTGAAAACATGTAAATGTAAATTACGTAAATGAAAAATGGAACATGTGCACTGATCTATGTAGAGAGAAAAATTGTAGAAAGAGGATATCATGTCCTTGGTATTTTAGGTGATTTGATGGCACATGACAAAGAAATGTAGGGAGAAAGTTGGATTATTCTCCAACCGATAACTATTTTCCTTAAGTTAAATGAAGATATCTCTGTCTTTGCTGGTTTTTGGGTTATCCCACGCCATTGGCTGAAGTAGTGTAGAGAGAAATTCTATTTTATCATGTATCCTTTAATCGCTCCATAAAATGATAAGGACTTCCATGTCCTGTAAAATGTGTTGTGTATATGGTTTGTAGATTGCTATGAACCCACTCGTTTTGTAACCCACAATGTCAAGGAAGAAACTAAACTGAATTGAAGCGGTGTAGAAGTGTTGTATAGTATGTAAATTCCAAATTATTCCCCACCTCTTTGGGGGCACATACAACGTCAGTCATAGAAGAATGCGACCCAAAAAGGAGGACCAAAAAAATAAACTCTATAACTCTTCCATATAGGGGTAAGAGAATGCGCTTGGTAGAAACCAAGGAACAGAAACACATGACTAGAAATAAGTGTTAGTACGAACATGCATGTATATAAAAGACAATTGGATGTTACGTAAACAATGTTTAAGCTAGTATACAGACTAAACACATAAGAAGACACAATAAGCCGCACAAAGTGGGCTGTAAATATGGGACATCACTCATGATTACACAAGACACGCTAGGCCATCATGGTCACATATAACAAATAATTATACACATAAGGCTGACATACAATAGAAAATAGTATCCAAACAAGTAAAAATAATAGATAACCATGGAAGCAAGTAATTTTGTGAAGAATCATTGAACATGAAGCACCCATTAGCATGTTAGAAAGAAAAATAGTATGTCAAAAGTGTGTATAAACATGTAATATAGAGTGTTATGTACAAATAGAAACAATAAAATCTCTAAGAGCCAAAGGTGAATGTACCCAAAAAAATGTAGGATGGGTAGAAGGTGGTCATCCATACTGTGTGGAAAAGACTTGTATCTACATAAGCTTGCTAAGCAAATATGTGAACACACATATGTTTATGGTATAGGTAAATGACATATAAGAGACCTAACTAGCATGTGTAGTAATGCAACCATATACAAGTAAATGCAAGAAAACGTAAAAGAAACAAAGATATGCAATATGCAATGGATGGATGGAATGGAATGCAATATGGAGGGTAGGAGCTACATGTGCCCCGAGTGAATGGGAATGTATGCAATGAGGTTCATTGGGTTTTCCCCTTCCTAGTCAAGAATGAACCTTACACGAGAGTGCATCATTGGGAAATGATCAAAATGTGTCTCCTTTCTAATGTGATGTGATGAATGTGTGTGCTTGATGATATCCAACCTAGAAATGATGTGTCGTGAACCCCTGTAACCTAATCGTATATGACGATAAAATGATTGAAAGGGTTATGATGTAGCTTAAAGTGTATATCACTACTAGATGAAGATAGATAGGAGTGGTGATGTAGACTAGAACCTATACCACTACAAGATGAAGGGATATGTGACCATTTAGCCTAAAGCATATGTCACTAACCTAGTAATGTCACATTATAGAATGCCAAGTTGTGAATGTGTGAGTATGATAATGTCCATTTTATTCGTAAACCCTTAGTAGTCGAGTATGGATTGAGGAAATAAAGTGCATCATTGGGTAGTGAGTGCAACACAAAATACGATGTAGTTTGTGTTATTATAATAGATGACCATATGATATGTAAGATGTGTAAAAATGCAATGTCTAGTGTGTAATGTAAGATAAAATAGTAATAATAGAGTACACGCAATTTATTATGTAGGAGTGGTATTTGGTTATAAACTTGTGGAAAATAAAAGTGTGACATATGTATGATGAATATTAGTATAGTGTATAGATAATATCTTGTGTATAAATGCACAATGCAAGTATATAATGTAGAACCTAAAAGTGTGATGTATGTATAATGTCATCTAGTATGATGTATCATGTGTAGATATGTAATGATGTAGAATAAATGTAGAGTGTATGATGTAAGATGTAATGTGTGAGTTGTGTGAATAGACATAGTATGTAGTAACTATTGTGTAGTGTGTGTGGTTCATGTGTAGTAAGCCCTCAATAGTCAAGTGTGAATCGAAGCACAAGAATGCGTCATTGGGTTACAAAGTGATGCTAAAACATGTGATGAGTATGCTTATGCAAATATATTGATGTATGACTATGTAATTATGAGAGATGTATTGACGCTAATTTGAGGAGGCGGATGTGTTAGATGTTATGCCCCCAATTATGTGGTTATACATGCATTGTCCTATAAATGATGTTGAACAACAAGTAGGAAAGTGATGTATGAAGGTGGTGAAGTATCATATAATTCATAATTTATTTATTCAATGATGGGATGAATAATTAGAGATCATATGGTATGTGTGATGATGGATAGATGATTGTAGATGTATGTATGTATGAGTGATCATGTAATAGATAGATTTGTTAATTTAAGATGAGACTAAGTTATTATTTGTAATGAATCCTCAACGAGTCATATAACAACCATAAGAATATTATTTTATCATTAGGAGGGTAGGGTGATATGTAGTGCCCACATTTACACACCCAAATACAACAGTAAAATACTAGGAATATTTTTTTGACTTACATTGCTCACTACACACAACACAGCAAGGGCTCCGAGTACAGAAACTCGACTCACATAAGACAATCACATAAATCATTGACTCACATAGACACATGAAAATGACATAGGCATGTCGATGCCACACTTTTCCCAACGAACGAATACTAGCAATGACCCAACCACAAGAACATGACTTCAGGAATGGCAAACCCACAACACATCATTTCTTTAATTGCATCTCAGTTACGATTAACATTCTAAGAACATTATTGTGCAAGTATAGTTTTCTCCTTTTTCCATCTACAAAATCTTAAGTTCAATCCACATTTAATTTATAGTTCGACCAATTTAGGTTGGCTTCCTTTATGCATCATGGAAATTTCCATAACTTACTTGCTTATTTGGCACAATTTTAATCACACATAAAGTACTTAATTATCTTATTATTATGTTAAGAATATCTTCTCAAATGTTTATTTAATGTTTAAATCTTTACCATTGCTACACAAGTGAATCTAACGTGATGTCAAGTTGAAATCTTGGGATTGAGGGAGACTTAGATTCAATATAGATTTTTCCCAAAACATTCTTTGATCATGGTATAGTTATTTCCCTACCATTATCATTATAGTTCAAAACTTGTTGAATTCCAAATTTGATTTATATATATATATGTGTGTGTGTGTGTGTGTATGTGTGTGTATATATATATATGTATATATATATATATTTTCTTGAAGTTTGATCACACCAAACAATTCATATTCTTTGTAGCACATGATAATGTTTAATTAAGTTAAAAGGACTCCAAGAGTGACATTAATCCTAATCTCCAATCTCGTTCTCAAACTTATATGATATGCTCTTACATCGCACTATGGTCTTGGTATTAGCATTGTTCTGTAATCAGGAGTTACAGAAGTATTTGTCTAACATCTTGAAGGGGTACATGAGTAGAAGAATTGTAAACTATACATGAACCAGTGACAATTCCTAATCAGCCGAGGTTTTTTTATTCCAATATGCACTTAATTATCTACACCTCAACTATATAAGAGTTTAAGGCAAGTGGACATATTTATACTAAACCACATTCAAGAAAATACAAAGATGTTATTTTGATAGAAACCAGGGTAGCACCGCTTAGTTGTTCCTTTGAACAAGGACTCATAAGGTGACTTCTAAGAAGGTCTTCAACACTTAACCTAGTGTCAAACCTGAAGTGAGGGCATTCTTCTCAAGATTACCAAAACTAGAAGGAAACCGCATACTGGATAAAGTTGGACCATGATATTCCTAAAATATGGGTTCACGATAATGTCGCTAAACATAATAACTATGACAGAGAAACTCCAACTAGGGGTTTTATTTATCTAACCTAGGAGGTTCCATCGAGTGAAAAGCTTAAGTTCGTTCTACAGTTTTAAATTTCTTATATGGTAAAAGGATCACACATGCAGGCAAGTTATGCATGAATATTTACAAGGTTGATGTTCCCATTAAAACTCGTTATTACGTTTATAAGTTAAGAAGATAACCCAATAATTAATTTTATCATTTATTGAATATTGAGAAAGTACTACAATATATTAACTTCAATTTCATTTACTATATATATATATATATAAACCATTTTTTCCATACACAACTAAGAATCAAATTGAACCAGGTGATTAGATGCACATTTTCGAAGATATCCTTACAACTAGCATCTCATACATATTAAAAAAATTTATTATAACTTTTCTGTAAAAATAGACTACATTATACGGTTATTCATTTTATAATGACTGTAAAAATTACAATAATAATAATTAAATTACACATCACCTTTTTGTCGTCATTCTTCCATCCTACAAAACCCACGTGAGCATGCTATTAGCGATAATTCGTTGGCATGGCTTCCACCCTAACCTAACATAAGTATCATTTTCAGTTTCCCATTTACATATGAAAATAATTACAATCTACAATTGAAATAAAAAGGTCTAGAAACATGTATTCATTGTATTTCATTTCACTTCACTTTGTAACCTAGGAGAGAGAAAGAGAAGGGAAGAGAGAGAAAACACCATTTTGTCAAAAGTTATATTTCACACAATAGATACACTAAAGGGTTTTAAATAGTTATTTGCATGTGTTAAAATTTTCTAGGGTGGTTTGGCAACCCTACGAGGGTCCGCAGCTTTCTATTTTTACATTTTCTTACTAGCTACAAAAACATACAAAATGGGCTCGGAGGCTAAGAAACCACTTCCAAAAGTTATCTTTTGATGAGAACGCACACCACGATAAAATTTATACATGTCCCTAGATATACCAAGAATTCATAGCAGCTGACAAAATTGAAAAAGAGCGAACGGTTTGTGTTTGGCGGCTAGTTTTCTCGGGGCTACTGATCGTAGTTCACCCAGTTGTAAAATGACAAAAGTTAGCTTGAGGGCCCAAAAAACCGTGTCCATAACTGACATTCTATGGAGGAACACGCAACGAGACATATCCTACTAGTTCCCCTATGTAAGGAGAATTCATTAGAGTTGAAGGGATCATGGACAAGAAAACCTTTTCAAATGGCAACAATTTTTCTGGAGTGACAAGACAATTGGTTTAGTTTGACCTCGTCAAATTGTGACCGTAGGCCTAAAAAGAGCTTTGCCAAACTATCCTGAAAAGTTCTCTTTCATATACTTAATGTTCCATGTAATTGTCTAGTATAAACACTAGAGGTTTGCGAAGACTGGAAGTAATTTCTCCATCCAAGTTTCAAAAGGTGGTTCAAAACAAAAGCCAACTTTCTAGATTTAACATATTTCTATTGTTGTAAACTAGTGTAACAGGGATCCTATAAGAGTGTCAAAAGGATGTCATATGTTCATTTTAGGTCAAACCAAAGGTCAAGGTGACTCCTCGTATACCAAGGTACACAAGTGAAACTTCACATCTCGTTTCAAGAGTTCCGAAGGGTACTTAGTGAGTCTCCAAAAAATTCAAAATTTCACTATTTAAAATTGGGAGATGGTCAACTTTATCAATGGAGAGTCAAATTCGTTTGGTCGATAAAATAATATTGGAGCCATCAAGATGGGTAAGAGTTTTCTAAATCATCTCGTAGTGAGGGTGATACTTGGGTTTAAATTAGATGAGTTATAACGACTTCAATAGTTACGACATGACAATTTATTGATTTGCAACAAGTTGAAGGGACATTTAACTATGTTGAAAAATCCTAATAATTTAAAATTCTATTTAGATGCAAAAGAGAACTAAAACACGAGCATTATGAGAGGTAAGGGAAGAAGAACCATGCCTGGAAGGAATGGAGTCGGTCAAACCCATAGGCTTCGGTTTAGCATCTCGCCTGACACTTCGTCAACCAGTTCACGAGCCTAGATCAAATCTCCACCACGTCACACCAACTTCCCGATCACTTGAATTTTTCCAACAGAATAAGTAGTTGCTTGAAATTTTCTGAGATTTTTAACATACCCACTTCATACAAATCCTGTTAATCGATGATGTAGTGTATGAGGTGCCCCAAGCTAGTTAGAATGCATACAAGCAACAAGTCCACCACACGACAATCTTGCTCCAAGATTCACATTTCGGCACAAGGAGTTAGGATGCTTGCAAAGGTTATGAAATTTGGCTTTCACCCACCATAGTAGGTTATGAGCATGCATATCTCCACGAATGAATCCAAGCTCAACTCGATCTTTATGAGCACCAACTTGTTTGTAAATCCACAACTGCATACAGATCTAACAAACCATGGTTGTGCATACTCTGCAAATCATGTTGTCCATGATAAAACATCTCTCTGGGGTATTTTGCAAACAGTTAATGTGCTCTGTCAAAGCTTTCACATTTTGCATCCGTATCTAACATACCCATTTTGTGTAGATCCTGCAAATCATGGCACTCCATGAGACCGCATTTCTTTGAGGCATTCTATCAAATAGTTCAAACACCTTTTTAACAGACCCATTTTTTGCATATCCTGCTATCATTGTAGTCCAAGAGACCACATATCTTTCAGGTATTTTGTCGAATAGTTCACATGCGTTGTGTATGCCTTCACATTTTGCATACATGCCTATCTGGGCACCTGACAAGACATTTTAAAAATATTATCTTTCCATGATGCTTTGATGGATGTCCATGCGCTGTTCTAATTTTCCCATCTTGGCACAGGCTGGGAAGATAGCAGCAAAGGTTGTGGGGTGTGGCTTCAAACCTGCCAACCATATTTTGCTTGAAATGTTCCAATGCAGTTTCAACAAAACCATTTTGTGCATATCCCAAAATCATTGCAGTCCATGGAACTGCATTTCTTCCATGCATTTAGTCGAATGGTTTGCATGCTTCCACATTTTGCATATGTATCTGCCAGGGCGCTTGCAACTAACACATCTGACAAAATCCCTCTATCCTTTTGTGCTTTGCTAGGTGTCCATGCAGCAAAAGGAGCTCGAGTTTTGACATAGGCTAGAGACTTGTTTGTTGCAAGGTGAAATAGTGTGACTGTCTCTTGAGGAAACCCACGCCATCCGAATGCTGCAAAATCATGTTCCATAAGTGCTATCTCATTTTTTCATCTGGTCAAATGCTATAACAACGTGCACAGAGCATTGGCAACTACAACATCTGACAAAATCTCTAAATCATTTACACTTTGCAAGATGATGTGCAGGTCAGGGGGCTCATTTTTCTTGGACGCAGGCTAGGGATTTGCTGGAAAATGTAAACTGATCAGGTTGGAGCTTTCCCCCCTCCCTCCAAGGCGGCGGTGCTCACTCCCCTTCATCAAATAAAAATAAAACAAAAACTACAAAGGCACTCTTTGCCCTAAAACCATCCCCAACAAAGAAATCATGGTTTTTTATTTATTTATTTTTAATTCCTTTTAATTTATTTATCTATTATTATTATTATTATTTTATTATAATAAGAGGAGGCATTACATGATAAGAGTCACCTACTAAAGAAAATTTTGACATTATGCAATTGAAGCATGGTGGGGAAACATAATGATATGACCATGTAGTTGTGGAATTTAGGACGTGTCTTGACCAACAAAGAATGAGTAGTTGCTTTGAAAAAAACATTGGGCTGCTAAAGTGGTGTAGATGGGGAGGTATCTTGAATGGTGGTGGATATTTTGGTGAGGATGATGCTTCTAAAGGTTTAATAGAGGCCAACTAGCACTGATTTTTAAAGGATGTTTCTTAGATTGACATGGTAATGTCTGAAATAGCTTTAATGGAAGAGAAGTGGAACCATCCTTGCTCGAGAAGGTGGAGTTAATTAAATATGAGAATCTTGATTGACCAAATAACTTAAAGCACGAAGTGATAATCTTATGCTCATTAGATGTAGAAGGAGGATATTTAAGATCCCATTGAGATTCCACATTGGTATATGGTCATGTAACAAAATGTTGTACAACAAATGAGATAAAGCCGTAATGCTCAAGATGTTTGATTCTTCATTATAAATCATATCAGTCATCATCATTATGTCCATTGATTTGATCATAATTTTAATATGGATGACCTTGATATTTAGTTAGTCAATATGGAGGATAACGATGAGTAGTAAGTAAAGTGATCAATTGATGAATAAGGAGCTCAATCGAAAGGTTATGTTGTTTAATATTCTAATAAAAATGAAAGTTTACGGTAATGGTATAAATTGAGGCTCTACAATAGGATCACATGTAGTAAACATAGAATGTGAATGAGGTGTATAAGGAGAACAAACATGCACTTGAGAAGCATCCTTATGTTGTTGAATTTCAGATTTGAGAACTATGATCGTGGATTCCATAGCCATAAAATTGTCTTGAAACAAAGATTGAATTTAGTTCAATATGAGTAGTTTAGATGGAGGGAATGAGGAGTAAGCTTGTCGATAGATGGTGGAAGATATGAATTATTTCATTTGGCAAAATATAGAGTCTATTTATCTTTCTAGAATGACTTGACAGTGAGGATATATTTTAAGAAAATCAAAAAAGGAACTTGAGGAGCTTTATGACCCATGATAGAAGAAATATGTGGATCCAAAGCATGAAAGACATGGGGTTTTCAAAAAATTATTAACTAAAATGTGGTAAAATGATATTTAATCTAACTAGGAAAAATAATAAATAACAGTAAATAAAAGCAGAAAGTGACCCAATCAACTAGACTAATGAAAATAGAAACCTTAATATGAAAATAAGGGAAGGAAGGAGATTTTATGATTGAACATGCTTGCTAGAATGTGTTGTAAAGATGAATGGAAAAAGCTGGAGGAGAAAATGACTATGTCAAGGTCAATAAAAGTACATATCTAAGAAATCTAGGTGAATTGGGGTGCTTGGGAGAGTATCGGTGCGCCCGTGGGAACCCTAGTTTAAGTTTACGTGCTCTTGTCTACGTCAATGTCCGAAAAAAAAAAACTTGCAAGGTCGCTAAATTATCTTAAAACCTTCACTCCTTTTCATACTAATATATGTGAACTGTGCTAAATGTTTCTACCAATCAATGATGAAGATACTACCTAGAAAACCCCTAAATAAGCATCAAACACTAAAATACATGCATATGAAGGGGTGGAATGTTCTCACTACCACAATGGTGGAATTACTAACTAATCCTTATACTCGAATCTCGGACCCAATGTATTTCTATGTGCAATGTATTTCCAAATCACACTTTGTGAAATTAGTGAGCAAAAACTATGTGTAGAAAATGTAATAGAATGGTGGATGGAATAAAATAAACATCCCTCCTATGCATGTGATGCGGATGAACCAACCTTGTTCCTTGTGATGGAGATAGATGAATGCAAATGAGCTTTAGATGGATGAAACCTTGGATGATGATAGTAGTGCCTAGTGCCTGTACCTCATTATTGACTCATAAATTTATATTTATATGGTTGTCTTGTTCTAGTTTTTGTAGTTAACCTCAAGGAGGACGACCAAAAGATATATCAAAATGTCCAAATAGATAGAAAGTTCCAAAAAGTTATGAGAAAGTGGAAAGAGGATCGGGGTGCCCCGAGTAGGCCCAAGGATCCTATTGGGACCTCAATACTAGCCAGTCGCCTAGTCTAATGCAAAATAGCGAAAATCAACAAATAGAATGAGCATTCATGTATGTGAGGTCAACAAAGTGATGACATAGAGTAAAGTTAAATGGCCAAAATATGGGGGTTAATTAGTACTTTCTTCACTCAAAACTATATGAATAGTAGTATGAGACCGAGCCTAAATAATGTCTAATGTTTGTGATTTTGTTACTAAATTTTCCCCCACTTTAATTTTATGAGAGGAAAGCTCAATAACATAAAGTAGATATAGATGCGTACTTGATAATCTATGTAGAGTGATGTAGAAATTTGCTAAAGTACTATATAAAGCATGGAATAGAAAAACAATGATGGAGCGTGGAAACTAAAGATGCAAAAGTGAGAAAAGTGATGAGAATGAACCTAGGGTTGAAATGCGTGTGTAGTAGTTGATGTGTGTGATGTACCTTCATGGTTAGTATCATATGTTTTGCTGTAAAATGTCATTATTGTTTCCCCCTTTGTTATAGTTGTTGTTGTTGACTGTTTGTTTCTAATATGGACAAACCTGCAAGGAGAAAATGTTCAAGTAGTCAAATATGCATTCATATGTGAAAACACATGTAAAATATGCATGTATATGTATATGAAAGCTTCGTAAATGTAAAATGCGTAAATGAAAAAGGAGCATGTGCACCTGATCCATGTTGAGAGAAAAAGTGTAGTAAGATGATATCATGTCCCTGGGTTTTTCGGTGATATGATGCCATAGGCCAAATAATTCTAGGAGAAGGTTGAATTATCCTCCAATCTATAACTACTTCACTTAAGTTGTATGAAGAGATATCTTTATTACCTAGTTTTCAAGGTGATATGACACCACTAGTTGAAGTAGTGTACAAACTAAGTATGATGTGTCTTGAAACCTGTAACTTCTCCCTAGAATTCTAAGGATTAACATGTCATGTAAAATCCACTTTTAAGGGTTCTTAGAATGGTTTAAACCCACTCATCGTACAAACCCCCACAATGGTAAGAGTGGAAAATGAATTGAATTGAACTAATGTAGAAGTGTTGTATAGTATGTAAACCTCATATGCTTAACTTAAATGTGGGAAAAGAATAGTTAATCTAACTAGGAACAAGAGTAAATAAAAGCAGAAATAAATATAGAAAGTGACCCAAGAAACTAGACTAATGAAAATAGAAATCCTAATATGCAAAGAAGGCTTGAAAGGAGCTTAGCTGATTTGACAATCTTGTTGGAATGTGTCGCAGAGATGAATAGAGAAATTGAAGGAGGAAATGATTGTGCTGAGGTCTAAAAAAGTATAGATCTGAGTTATCTGGGTGGACTGGGGTGCTTTAGAGAGGATCGGGGATCCTTTGGGCACCCTAGTCTTAGTTTTGGACACCTTGGTCAATGTATGATGTGTGAAAACCAAACCTGCAAGGTCACTAAATTATAAGAAACCTTTTCTCCCTATCAAAGTACTATCTTTGAACTACACGAAATGTCGCTACCAATTAGTGATGAAAATAAGACCTAAAAATTCTCAAGACAAGCATTAAATCCTAAAATAGAAAAAATCAAATGAAGGGGTTGGACCTGTCATCGGCTGCTACAATGGTGGACTCACTAACTAAGCGATGCACTATATCTTAGACCCAATGTAGTTCTATCTATAAGTGTGTGCAATCATGCCTAAGGTGCTCTTATGTCAATTGTACTTTTTGAAAGTATTGAGAACTAACTGTATAAAATTTAATAGAATGGTGTGTCTAATAAAATAAACATCTCTCCTATGCAATTTGATACAAATGAACCAACTTTGTTGTGTTGTGAAGGAGCTAGATTGATGCAAATGAGATTTAGATGGATACAACATAATATTGTGATAGTAGTGTGTAGTGCTTGGTCCGTCATTATGGACCCATAACTTTATATTTATATGGTTCTCTTGTTCTAATTTCTTAATTAACCCCAAGAGGATGACCACAAGAAATATGAAATGTTAAAATGGCTAGAAGTGCCCAAAAAGTGGTAGGAAGGTAGAAAAATTTATGAAAACCCCAAAATCAAAGTGTGTCCACGTGGAGGCATGATGCTCATTTGAAGATCTACTTTTTGGTTTTACCTTGGAGTAGCACCGGGAGGACATGTGGAGGTCTCTGCTGCTTGGCCCGGAATTAGACAAATTTTCATGCGATTGGAGCGAGTTTGATGGAACAAGACACATGGCGAGCTCGCACTCATTTAAGGTCTCCACTTTGGGAACCATCTTAATGTTGTGCCATGAAGAAACATGGAGGCCTCTGCTCACTTTTCATTTTTCTTGGAATTTTCAATGGCCAAAGGAGACGCCTCGAGCATGACACGTGGCACCTTCCACTTGAGCTTCAAGCATTGAGCAGGACTTCACTAGAATAGGACACGTGGCGAGCCCCCGCTCGTTCAAGGTATGAAATTATTGGGACTGCCTTAATGTGCACCATGGTGACACGTGGCAATTTGAAAATTCAAAGAGGTAGGGAGGTGGACCATCGGAGGTAACTTGGATTTTTTCCTCCTTAAGGATTAAAATTTCAAAATGACCCGCAAAGCTTTGATGAGGGAAGTAGTCAATGTTTTGCCTCGATTAACGGAAGAGGTGAGGGCTTTCAGGGGAAATTTGAAAACATTTCCTTTTGAGAAAAATGAGTCAAAAGTATAAAAGGAATCACAGCCCCACTCCAATAACATTTGGACACATGTCGGGCTCATTTCACGAGGGTGGAGCAATCCCCACCAAGAAGGCAACACACCAAGTTGTCATGGATTTTGTGCTAAACAACATCATCTCCGTGTTTGGGTTACTAGTCAAGATTATTGTTGAGAATGCCATGACATTTGGAGATAAACCATTGGTTGAAATGTGCAAAGAGTATGGGATCAACTTGACATATACCTCTAATTACAATCCTCAAGGAAATGGAAAAGTTTGAGTCCAAGAATAAAAATTTGCTAAAGATCATCGAAGAATATTGGAGAAAAACAAGAGAAAGTGCGGTGAATATTTGAAGTTTTTTGTGTGTAGATAGGATCATTGTCGGGAGGGTCACTAGAAAGAGTCCATTTGAGTTGGTATATGGGACTCAGGGCCCTATTGCCTCTTCATAAGCAATTGTCTTCATATCAGTTTATGCAACAACTAGAAGATCAAGAGGTAGGCCCTTATGATGCCCGCATTAATCAGAATGTTGAGCTTGATGAAGAGAGGATGACATCCAACCAGAGGCATATAAAGTTCAGAGAGAAATTAAAGAAGTTATTTCACAAGAAGGTCACTCCCGGGGCTTTTAATGTTAGAGATCTTGTGCTACTTATGGGATAGTAGAGATGAGGATAATGGCAAGCATGGCATGTTTGACTCATTATGGATGGGTCCTTACTCTATTGATATCAAAATTGGGAAGCATACCTTATTCCTCAAGGACTTGGATGGTGAACTGCTCAAGTTTCCTATTAATGTAGATATTTGAAGAATTTCTTGGATTGATCCTTCTAGATTGAGAAAATATTCTGTACAGTGTATAGTTTTTTGTTTGTTCCCTATTTTTTGTGTTTTTTCTTGTTTTGATCCTCAGTGACCTATTTTTGTTGGTTTCTCTGTTTCTCTACTACGCAAGATGACTCCATGGCCCAATGGTTATTCTTGGCACCTAGTCTACCTTTGTTCTTGTGGCACTCATAGTGAGTGCCCATCCCTGAGTCAGAGCCTATGTTGGTGCTCAAAATGGTCTCTCCCCAATTTTCCTTTGAAAATCTATCAATTTACGGCCTTTAGCATTTTCTCCTTCCCCATGTTGAGCTTGGTGGAGTCTTTATTACTATTTTTAGGTAGTTTTCGGGTCATAGATCACTTATGGGTCCATGTTTGTCTCCTCATTTCTTTGTTCCTCTAAAAGGGTCTTGTAATTTGGGTCTCATATTCTCTGTTCATCAAAAACTCAGGTTCCCCCATGTTCTCTATTCTCCACAGTTAGGATTTGTCTCCCTTATCGTTTCTTCCCTATGTACTTGAAGATACTGAATGGATGTATCCTTAAAGAACATATTTGAGCCCTGTAACATTTCTAAACTTTCTAACCTTGAAGAAAATTTCATTTCAAAATTTCATTTCCAGCTCAAATGGTCATTTTTCTGTATTTTATAGTTTGACAAGAGTTTCTCCCGGTCAAATTTGCATCCTAGCATCTGCAGGGATGTGGCACCTTTTGGTTGGACACATCTTAGCTTGGTACTCAGAAAAATTCATGAAAATCCTCAACTCAAAGTGTGTCCACATGGAGGCACGACGATCATTTGAAGATCTAATTTTTGTTTTCCTTAGAGTAACACTAGGAGCACATGTGGAGGTCTTCTTGCTTGGCCCAGAGACTTAGAAAAATTTTCATTCGATTGGAGAAGTTTGGCGGAGCAGGGACACGTGGCAAGCTCTCGCTCATTTAGGGTCTCCGCTTTGAGCACCATCTTGAAGTTGTGCCATGAAGACACGTGGAGGCCTCCACTCACTTTGCATTTTGCTTGGAGTTTTCAATGGCCAAAGGAGACTTCCTTAGAGCATGACACATGCCACTTTGCATTGAGCTTCAAGCACTTAGACAGACTTTAACGGAATAGGACATGTGGTGATCCCATGCTCGTTCAAGGTGCGTTGTGGTGACACATGGAATTTTGAAAATTCAAAGAGGCGGGAGGCGAACCATTGGAGGAAACTTGGATTTTTTTCCTCCTCAAGAATTCAAATTTCAAAATGACCCGCAATCCCGATGAAGGAAGTAGTCAATGTTTTGCCCAGTCAACGGTGGAGGTGCGAGCTTTGGGGGAAATTTGGAAAAATTCCTTTTGAGCAAAACTATTCAAAATTAAAAAGGAAGAGTGCCCCATTCCAATCACATTTGGACACGTGTCGAGGCTCATTTCTTGAGGGAAGAGGTGTGGAGAAAAATTGAAATATTTCTTATTTTTCCAAAAATTTGTAAAAAGTCAAGGGAATCCCTCGAGTCTATTCTAAAGTTTGAATCTGCCACGTGGACAGCCCAAATTCAAAGTAAAGATCAACGGTGTTGTGAGTCTAAATCTGATTTTCCCCCCATTTCTCTGAAACACATCTAGAAGTGCAAGTCTCCATGATTTCTTGGTATTTTCTACATGCCAAGCAGAGAAGGAAGTTAATGTTGATATCTAAATTTTGGTGGGAAGATCTGGAGGATATATTTTGCCATTAAAATGGTCTAACTTTTGTGCCCGATCTAATTTTCTATTTTTCTTCTCCCGAGCACGCAAGGGGCCATATTTGATAGATTAGGGGTGGAAGTGGTTGGAAAATTGAAGGAAGAGTGATTTACCAGAGAAAGGATTTGAATGCGGGAGGTATTCGATGAAATCTACCCCTTGAGCACCTGAAGACTTCTTGTAAATTTGATTATGAGAATCACGAAAGAATCATGGCGAACACTGGTGCATTAAATTTTTTTCTCTTTTGGAGAAGAGGCTCTATTGTAAATGCTATAAATGGCACGAATTTTTCATGCAAATGGTTGGAGTGTGAGGGGTATGGACTGATTTTTCTAATAGAAAGCTTGATAGAGCCCATCCCTTTTGAGAAACCATTCAAGAAGCTTGTATATCTCTTTTGTATTAAAATATGATCATGTCAAGGTGGTTGCAAGTGTACAACCATTGACAAGCTCTAAGATTGTTCTAGAAACTTTCCCCTGCTAATAGATTTAATCAAATTCGAGTTATTTCTGTGTTATCTTGAGTAAAATGTGTTGATTTTACTTCTAAATGTATTCAAGTAGTTTTTATTGTTTTTGTTGCAATCTTGTATTAAAATCTAATTCAATGACACATGCCTCAATCCTTTTTATAATTTAGTGGCATCTGTAATTCCATTTCTTAGAAGAGCATTCATTTGGGATTGGAATAAACGATTAAAAATCACTTTTCTCTCATCATTGTGAGATATTGTATGTAAGCCTTTTGGTGTACCTTAGGCGTGATTTGGCTTAGATCTTAATGTTTTGTTGGGTTTTCTAATTTGAGCCTTCATGATAGAATCTCATAGATTGTGTGAAAGAGTTTTAATATGGGCCTCCATTGAATGGCACATTCTAGTTGAAGAAACATTTTAGCTATTTTGTGGCATTATGTTGATCTGGCTCTCCATTTTGTAAGGTTCCTCAAGGATCTAGTGAATCTAGTTTCACCCTACCCCACCTCCCACCAAAATTTTATTTAACAACAACCAATCCTACCCATACTACCCCTGTTTGTCATGTGTGTACACAAATGCATAATCTCTGTTACTAAAACATGCAAATGCAATCAGGGTCTCAAATGTCTTTAGTAACCTTTTCCTTGTTGTGAAAGTATCTCCATGATCTGGAAGTGACAACTCGTGAGAGTCAGATTTGGTGTGTTGATCATATTTTCCCAAGGTCTTCTCTATAAAATTCATGCAAAAGAAAGGTACTTGTATCTCCTTTCATATAAAAGAGGTTAAAAAATAGCTTCTCTTACCTTGGTTGAAAGGCACAACCTAAAATATTTAGGATCAGATCACATCCTTTTTAATGTGCTACTCACTCCCTTCAAAGCCTGAGTTTCAACAAGTGAAATAGATTGCTTCCCATTTGTAAAACAACATACATGATTGTTTATCTACCTCTCGAGCGTCTGCCTAATCCATGATGTTGCTCGGTCTTTGAAGGAGGTTAAATTTGGGTACCAACATAAATGGCATCATTGCCGGGGATATTGTGATTGCAGTTCATTTTCAAACCCTGGTAAAACACTTCTTGTATGCTCCAAGTGTTATGTGTAGTTACTTCAGTTTTCACATCCAGTGCACTAACTTTTATTTGATAAATCTTGGTAAAGGAAGGCGAGTCTTTCCATTTCCAATTTCTAGCATTGATAGACATTTGACAGATCATATTTAGTGCATTTTCACAACTAAGGTGGAAATCCTTAGTGGCGAATCCCTGTTGATCTGATTCTTAATAAGTACCAGTGTCCTAAAACTACTGTCAAAATCAGATTTGTTACTAATATTTGCAAATCTGGAAGGAAGAAGGTATTTCTTTGCTAGGGACCCTACTAGGACATTGTTTCTAGACCTAGGAAAAGCAAAATTAGAAGGAAGAAAAGCTTGGAGAGTTGTTGGAGATCAACAGAAAAGAAGAGGGATCTCCAATGATGAAAGTGCATGACCTATCATTGAAGACTACCATTCAAGTGACTCGAACCATGAGGCCTCTTTGTGGAATTGAACTCTCTAGCTAGAGAGGGGTGTCCATTTTATTTTGAAAGGTTTGCTTCAAATTATGCTCTTATCTTTTATGAGATTGATAGATATTTCTAAGAAACAAGGCCTTTGGAGGATCTCCGTTTTGAAAATTATACTCATGTGTTCCAAGGAATTTCAACCCCTCATCAATTTTTCACCCATCCAGGGTCACCTCCTCAAAGGAACATGGCCTAACCCCCACCTAGACCCCCATTTGTTGTAAACACCTTTGGACCTATAAATTTTTTGGGAATGGCTGGTTACCCAAATGTAGTGCCTCAAGATGTAAGGAAAAAAATGCCAAAGTTCCAGGGAAATAATGCTATTACTAGGATCATCATCTAAAGCTTTTTATCAATATGATGGAAGATTTGAGATTGAACATGAAGATGTATACATCATTCTATTTATCCATACCTTGGAAGAGGATGCTCAGGACTGGTATAAAGCATTGGAAGATAACTCTATTAATTCTTGGACTGAGATGAGCAATGTAATCAGATTGCATTATTGTAATGAATCGACCCTAGATTTCTTGTGACAGAATTTGAAAATATCAAAAAGAATCCTAATGAGTTAGTACATGATTTCAACACAAGGTTTAATAAGACCTTGAGAAGATTTCCTGTTAGAATAAGGCCTTGTGATGAGTCATGTTTGATCAAATATACTTGATGAATTTGATAAAAAGGTTGCATATTATTTAAGAGACAAAAGCCCACAAATTTGAGGCAAGCCTTCACCATGGCTTTCCAAATAGAGAACAATATCAAGGAAATTGGAAAGCCTCTGAAAAGGGAAGGTGTGAAGCTGGTTAACCTAGAAAAACCCCAAGCAAGAAAGGTTGGTGATTTGGAAGATGTTGTGAAGACTTTAGCAGGGGCTGTCAAAGAAATTTCCTACAAGCTAGCCCGAGATGAGAAGGGAATTGGGCAGAGCTCACAAGGTCAACACAAGCAACAAGGCCAAGACAAATCCTCAAATCACTAAATATTTGATGATAGAGGTAAGGGACCTATTGGATTTGGAAATAGACATCCCCAAGTACGGGAAATAGAATGGTTCCTAATCCTTTGGCTGCTAGAGCTATTTTTGTGGAGGAGACGTATGTCATTGGTTGGTGTGACAAATGTTTCATGCCCCATGCTCCTTGTGAAGAAGGTCACAGCGGAAGAAGGAGCGAGATAATGATAATGATGATGATGTTTGCATGATGGGTTGTTCCACAAGCTCACGTGCAAGGGGCAACCTCAACTAAGGTGATAAGTGTTAAAACTGCTGCCACCTTTTGGGAATGCATTCATAGGGTACTTGTTCTTGCTCTCTCTCATAATTTAGAGGTAGATCTTGTAACATCTTTTGAAATACCCAATAATGTCTTTGAATATTTAAGGTATTTAATGATAAAGAAGTATGATGGATGAATCCCATCCGAGGAGGACAGGAAGTTACTTGATGAATGCTATTATGGCTCAAGAGAAGGAATATAACACAAGAAGTAAGGTTGTCAAAGGGATAGGGCCTCAAGCCAATCCAAAATATCCCTTACTTTCTAATATTCCTAAGGAGGCTCCTAAGAAAGATGCACCTTCCAAAATCCCTAGAGTTCTAAACAAAAATCATACCCCTCCTCATGCCCAAGTTTCTAAAAATCCTATACCACCTAATGAGTGTGTTAGCTTTCCTTCCAATGCTGCCTTGTCAAAGATTGTCCTATATGATATCACCCAAGTGCTGAGTCAAATCAAAGTCTCTATTCAATTTTTTGATTTTCTTAGGATCCCCGAGAACAAAAAGAGACTACTTTAATACATGGGGTTGAAAGAAGAGAAGACTTTCTAGGCGAAACATAAACATTGTGGATGTCCCACCAGTCATTGAAGAACTAGAAGCACCACCAAGATCGGAGGAGATGCATGAATTTCCCGAGGTCTATTTAGGGACATCATTGGTGGACTCTCGATGAATGTAGATACCTTCTTCACCACTTTCATCATTAGAGATATACTACTACACAACCGCATGTTTGACTTA
Source organism: Taxus wallichiana var. yunnanensis (assembly GCA_018340775.1). NCBI lineage: Eukaryota > Viridiplantae > Streptophyta > Pinopsida > Cupressales > Taxaceae > Taxus > Taxus wallichiana. The sequence goes on from CM031236.1 coordinate 125,557,061, forward strand.
GGGGCATCATGCAATGTCATGCCTTTAGAAGTCATGAATGAGCTAAACATCGAAGTGATAGTAGCATAGGGGAATTACACTACCATGGACTCCATAGAAGTGCTAGTAGTGGGATGCATTAAGGTTTTACTGTGTATGTTACATCATACCAAGGTAAAAACTTAAAACTTGATGTTGTCATTGTTGATTGCCCACCAAGTGGGGCATTCTACTATCAAGAAAATGGGCTGTAAGTGTTGGTGGGAGTGTCCAATTGGATATGTCTTATGATACCATTCCAGTTGAGGGAAGCCTTGTCGGGTTGTATGGAGAAAATAAAATGCTACATCTTATTGAGAATTCCAACAATGCATCCTATGACGCATTGTACATAAATGTTGATGAAGACAACTTTGTGGGATTTGCTTTGATGGGAAGGAGCACAAGATTGAAGAATACAAATGCCTTGAAAATATAGGCTCTCCTAGACTCTACTATTTGATGGAGCTTCCTCCAAATTTGGGAATGGTGCTTTGGTATTGTTCTACTTTCTCCTAGTCGGGATTTTTTTTTCCTTCAAAATCAACTTTGAATGCACAACTAACATTGTTGAGTATGAGGCATTGTTGTTGGGTTTAAGAATTTCTTGGAAATATGGTTTCAAGGAAATCATTGTCAAAGGAGACTCGGACTTAAAACAAGTTAGAAAAATGTATGGCCACAAAGAATGAGTGAATGAAGCAATACAAGCATGCGGTTTTGGAATTCATTGAGATGTTCAATTCATTTAACATCTTTGCATCATGATAGGAAGTTCAATGAATTGCGAAAAGTCTTCCAGTGTTGGGGTCTTGATTTGAAAATTACATAATGTCCCCATATAATGAATACGAGGTTGAGGTATTGACTAGACCTTCGTTCCTGACAACATCAAGCATTGGTAGGTTTTTGATGATGATACTCGGATCGGAAGATTCTTGCAAAATAAGGGAGAATTTTCTGTCAAAGTATTGATTGGGAGCCATTGGTTTGTACAACAGAAGGAAAATAAACGTTCTTTGGCAAGGGTATCATCCACCTAAAAATTAATACCATTCCTAGAGGGATCATTGCTCTTGAGTCCAATTTTGATAATGTTGATCACATTGTTAATAGATGCATGACACCTCGAGGGTTATTAAGAAGCACGATCTTGGTAAAAGGAGAAGCCAAGGAAAATATGGTTAGGTAGTAACTTGAACAAGGAGGAGAAGAATTCATACATCCAGCTATTGAAAAAATACCAAGATTATATGTCTTGGACCTATTCTGAACTAAAATCATATAGAGAGGATTTGTTTTAGCATGAAATCCCTTGGTGTCTAATGCAAAGCCATTTAGGAAAAGACAGAGGCCCATCAATCCACTCTTATCCCTCAAAATGCAAGGGGAACTAAAGAAGCTAAGAGATGGAGGGATTATCTAGCCAACAAGTTATTCCTCTTGGGTTGCAAACCTAGTTCCAATGAGAAAAAAAAATGGTGACATTAGGTTGAGTGTGGATTTCAAGAATCTAAATAGAGCATCAATGAATGATAATTATCCTTTTCCAAATATGGAGAACATGCTACGATTAGTGACTAGTTCTCGAGTTGCTTTCCACCTTGGATGATTTTTTCGGTTATAACCAAGTTGTGGTGAAGGAATCAGAAAGGATCAAGATAGCCTTTACTACTCCTCATGGGACCTATATTTATGTCGGGATGCCCTTTGGTTTGATGAATGCTTTGGAGCCACCTTTCAAAGAGCAATGGACGTTACTTTTTCTGGTTACATCAATGAATTTATCACAGTCTATCAAGATGATGTAACTATATTTTCTAGAAAGAGAAGTGACAACTTGTTGTACTTGGAGAAGATACTGATAAGATGTAGAGAATATGGCATCTCACTTAATCCAAAGAAATGCCATTTTGGAGTGCGAAGGAAAAGTTGCTTGGTCACATAGTGTCACAAGGAATGATGATTGATCTAGAAAGAGTAGAGGCCACCAACAAGCTCCTAATCCTAAATAATAAGAAAGGAATTAAGTCCTTCTTTGGGAAAATAAAATTCATCGAATAATCATATCAAAATTTACTAAACCTGACCATTCCAATCTCTTCCATGCTTTGAAAAAAGACCAGTCATCAAATGGGAGGAGGATGTTATCCGAGCTTTCAATGGGATTAAAGAGGCACTAAAGCATGCACCATGTAGTGGCAGCTCCAGGACTATAATAAGCCCTTTCAACTATTCTATTTTTCTGTAGAGAACACTATTTCTTATGTCCTTTTATAGAAGGATGATGAAATGGTGAGAGGCCAATTGCCTTTTCGAAGGGCATTACGGGGGAAGAACTAAGGTATACCATTATAGAAAAGTAGGAATTTTCCTTAGTAAAATAAATAAATCTTTTTAGACCTTACATTCTAAGTTCTAAAGTGGTTTCTTATGTTCCCCACAAAATGGTGAAGGATATCTTGTCAAAGATGGAGGTCTCAAGCAAAAGATGTAGATGGGTGAACATATTGCAAGAATATGATATGGACATCCAAACTACGAAGCTTTGAGAGGTTTGGGCCTGGATAATCTTATGGCTGAGAGAAACTTGCAAAAAATTGAGGCAAATGAGGTAAAGAAGAAAGGGTAGGTGTATTTGAAAGGTTGATGAATTACGAGTGGTATAAAGATGTAATCTTTTATCTTAGACACTGAGCTTCCACGAGCACTTAAGTAAGAACCAGAGAGAGCCCTTAAGTTGGATTCCAAAAATATGTCATCACTGATTATGGGTTAGCTTGGAAGAACCCGGAGGGAGTCCTTTTAAGGTTCATTACATAAGAAGAAGCCCCAAGATAATTTTTGATCTCCATGGGAGTTTGTGAGGGGCACTTTGCTCTAAGAGTCACAACACATAAGATCCTAAGAGCTAGTTATTGGTGGCCAACACTTTTCAAGGATAGAACCTTGTTGGTTAGAAGATGTGAAATATGCCAATGCTTCTCTGGTAGATTGAAAGCTTTAGGCTCCCTCCCTTTGCAGATTGTATCAACCAAGCTCCATTAAAGCAATGGGGAGTGGATTTCATTGGCAAGATTTCAGACCCTTCAAGTTCCGAAACAAATGGATTCTTGTAGAAAATTATTATTTCACTAAATGAGAGGAGGTAATACCCACCAAGAAGGAAACAAACCAAGTTGTCATGGATTTTGTGCTAAACAACATCATCTCGTAGGTTTGGGGTACCATCAAGATTATTGGTGATAATCCCATGAGATTTAGAGCTAAACCTTTGGTGGTAATGTGCAAAGAGTATAGGATCAACTTGAAATATACCTATAATTACAATCCTCAAGGAAATGGACAAGTGAGTCCAAGAAATAAAATTTTTCTAAAGATCATCGAAGAACATTAGAGCAAAACAAGAGAAAGTGGGGTGAGCAGGTTGAAGTTTTTGTGTGGGCGAGATAGGATCACTATCAAGAGGGTCACGGGAAAGAGTCCATTTGAATTGGTATATGGGAGTTGGTAACCTATTATTTGTTCATCAAAAACTTAGGTTCCCCCATGTTCTCTTTTCTCCACAATCGGGATTTGTATCCGTTATCGTTTCTTCCCTAAGTACTTGAAAATGAATGGATGTATACACAAGAACGTATTTGAGCCCTGTAACATTTCTAAACTTTTTGTCCTTGAAGAAAATTTCATTTCCAGGATCAAATGGTAATTTTTTGTATTTTACAGTTTGAAAGGAGTTTCTCCCAGTCAAATTTGCATCCTAGCATCATTAGGGGACGTGGCACCTTTTGGTTGGACCACACTCGGTTGGGTACTTAGAAAAATTCATGAAAAGCCTCAAGTCAAAGTGCATACACGTGGAGGGATGGCGATCATTTGAAGATCTAATTTTTGGATTTTTCTTGGAGTAGCATTAGGAGGACATGTGGAGGTCTTTGCTACTTAGCCTAGACTTAGATAAATTTTCATGCGATTGGAGAAGCTTGGCGGAACAGGACATGTGGCGAGCTCGTAATCATTTAGGGTCTCCACTTTGAGCACCATCTTGAAGTTGTACCATGAAGACACATGGAGGCCTCTGCTCACTTTGCATTTTTCTTGGAATTTTCAATGGCCAAAGGAGACTACCTCGAAGCATGACACGTGGTGCCTTTCACCGAGCTTCAAGCATTGAGATAGACTTTTCCGTAATAGGACATGTGGCGAGCCCGTGCTTATTCAAGGTATCAAATATTTGGGACTGCTGAAGGTGCGCCATGGTGACACGTGGTAGTTTAAAAATTCAAAGAGGTAGGGGGATGACCATCGGAGGCAACTTGAACTTTTTTCCTCCTTAAGGAATAAAATTTCAAAATGATCCGCAAGCCCGATGAAGGAAGTAGTCAATGTTTCGTCTCGGTCAATGGCATGGAGGTGCAGGATTTTGGGGGAAATTTGGAAAAAATTTCATTTTGAGAAAAAAGATTGAAAATTAAAAAAGGAAGCATGGCCCTGCTCCAATCACATTTGGACACGTCTCGAGCTCAGTTCTCAAAGGCGGAGCTATGGGGAAATTTTGGAAAATTTTCCCTTTTTCAACATGAGAGTAAAATGGAAAATTTGGCTGTGGTTCCACTCCAATCACATTTGGACACGTGTCAAGCTTGTATCCTAAGGGCGGAGGTGCGGAGCAAAATTGAAATTTTTCCGATTTTTCCAAAAAGTTGTAAAAAGTCAAGGGAAGCCCAAGGGTCTATTGCAAAGTTTTAATCTACCACGTGGACGACCCAAATTCAAAGTAAAGATCAACAACTGTTGTAAGTACAAATCTGATTTTCCCCCCATTTCTCTAAAACACATCTTGAAGTGTGATTCACCATGATTTATTTGTCTTTTCTACACACCAAGCAAAGAAGGAAGTTAATGTTGATATTTGAAGTTTGGTTGGAAGATGTGGACAAGATATTTTGCCATTAAAATGATCTCGAACTTCTTGCCCGATATGATTTTACATTTTTCCTCTCTTGAGCACACAAGGGGCCATATTTGATAGATTAGGGGTAGAAGTGGTTGGAAAATTGAAGGAAGAGTGATCTACTAGAGCAAGGAGTTGAATGCGGGAGGCATTCGATGAAATATACCCCCTCGAGCACCTGGAGACTTCTTGCAGATTTGATTATGAGAATCACGAAAGAATCATGGTGAACACTGGTGCATTAAACATTTTTGTCTTTTTGGGAGAAGAGGCTCTGTTGTAAATGCTATAAATGACACAATTTTTTCGTGCAAATGGTTGGAGTGTGAGGGGTCTGGACTAATTTTTTTAATAGAAAGATTGATAGATCCCATCCCTTTTGAGAAACCATTCAAGAAGCTTGTATATCTATTTTGTATTAAAATCTTACCATGTCAAGGTGGTTTCAAGTGTACAACCATTGAAAAGCTCTAAGATTGTTCTAGAAACTTCCCTACTGATAGATTTAATCAAATTTGAGTTATTTCTGTCTTGTCTTGAGCAAAATGTGTTGATTTTACTTATGATCTGTATGCAAGTAGTTTTTCTTGTTTTTGTAGCAATCTTGTATTAAAATACAATTCAATCACACATGCTTCAATCCTTGTGATAGTTTAGCGGCATCTGCAATTCAATTTCTCAAAAGAGCTTTCATTTGGGATTGGAATAAATGATTTAAAATAAGTTTTCTCTCATCTATTGACAAAGATTGTCTGTAAGCCTTTGGGTGTACCTTAGGCATGATTCACTTAGATATTAATGCTTTGTTGATTTTTCTAGCTTGATCCTTCATGATAGAATATGAGAGATTATGTGAAAGAGTGCTAATCTAGGCCTCCATTGAAGCACACATTCTAGTTGAAGAAACATTTTAGCTATTTTGTGGCATTCTGTTGATCTGACTCTCCATTTTGTAAGGTTCCTCAAGGATCTGGTGAATCTAGTTTCACCTTGCCCCACCTCCCACAAAAATTCATTTAACAACAACCAATCCTACCCATACTACCCTTGTTTTTCATGTGTGTACACAAATGCATAATCTTTGTTACCAAAACATGCAGATGTAATCAAGGTCTCAAATGTCTTTAGTAACCTTTTCCTTGTTGTGAAAGTATCTCCATGATCTGGAAGTGACAACTCGTGAGAGTCATATCTGGTGTGTTGATCATATTTTCCGCAAGTTCTTCTCTATAAAATTCATGCGAAAGAAAGGTACCTGTATCTCCTTTCATATAACAGAGGTGACAAAATAGGTTCTCTTACCTTGGTTGAAAGGCACAACCTAAAATAGTTAGGATCAAATCACATCCTTTTTAATGTCCTATTCACTCCCTTCAAAGCTTTGAGTTCCAACAAATTAGATAGATTACTTCCTGGGGTTGTAAAATGACATACATGATGGTCTATCTCGCCTCACGAGCATCCCGCCTAAACCATGATGTTTCTCGGTATTTGAAAGAGGTTAAATTTGGGTACCAATAGAAACTACTAAGTGTGGGGATTTTACTGAAATACTAGGGCCTTACATAGTTAAAGGTGATCAAATCGAGTCAAGTAGATAACTTCCTTATAAGGAATACTTTCTTAAAGACTAGAGATCCCCTATTTTCATGAGTATTTTAATGATATTTTCATCATTTGACAAGGTATGCGAGACTATTGGATCTATCAACCGGTAATAGAATCTCTTTCCCCTTGTTACTACAGGTTGTTATGTAAAAATTGAGGATTTGAAGTGAAGTATAGTGCAACTTATATCTAAATGTATCTTCTCGGGCTATAAATAGACACGGTTAGGGTTTTGACAAATGAAGAGTTGTAAAATACCTAAAATGAAGAATTTGGATTCCAAAATTTGTATAAAATATCTTGATTGAATCCACAAATTTTAGAAGAATAATTTTAAATATTCATAGTTGAAATTCATAGATATTATGGACAATCCCAATAGACCACCGAACCATAGTCCAAGGGTTAGGTTGAGGGGGTGGTTTGTGAAGGAAGTTGTATTGAATTTTTGAGTTGAAGATTAGAATTTTCCATGAAAGAAAATGCTATAATGGTTTCCCATAAACCATAATCATATGTCTTCAAATTCCGAAAAAGGTATATGTGCGTGATAGTGTAGTTAGGTAGACCTAATTGAGGGTTTAGGAACTAAAAAATATATGGTAGAAGGATTTTGACAAGGAGTTAAGGCGTAGAAATTTGTAAGAGTATCATTTGTAGTGGAATGAACCTAGTGAAGTTGATAAATGATTTTGGGTAGCTTCAAATTGTATAACCTAGGTGTGATTAGGGTCCATGTTTTTAAGAGCATTGAGCAGGATGTGATTTTGACTAACCAAGATAGGAGATTGTATCTTAATGGTTTGAATGAATTATTTGTTGTTTCTAACATTGGGGTAAGTGCATGAATAGGAGAAGAAACTAAGGAAGAGTCAAGAAGCCAAAAGACTAGAAGATGTAGTCTTGAGGAAAGAGCTAGTCAAGCTAAAAGTTGGCAAAGTTGTTGAGATTGTGTAAATTGATTGGTTCTTCCCTTTTGAATCATTATGAAGAGGCTCTTAATAGTGGGTTTAGGATTATAGGACACATTATTATGCGAGATGGATCCATTCTCGATGTTATTTGCTAACATTTGCAAGTTGTATCCCTTTATACTCTTGTTTGGTGATCCTCTTTGCGAGACCGAGTAAGGTAGTTACAAACCGTTGAAGTTCGATATGTGGTTTATAATTTGTTTTTCTTTTGCATAATTTTTTTTTCGGTATTTACAATTATTCATGTATACGATATCTTCCTTTTCTACATAGTGTTATAGCTTCATTTCCAAAAATATGAATAATATTTCCAACTAGGCATATAAAATTGAAAAATTATATATTTTAATCACTTTAAAATACATGATGGGTTAGAGACCTTCCACTATTAGGATTCATTGGGATTTCTATCTACATAACAACATGAGTAATGATCTATAGGATAATCAAAGACATATTTCCATGGAGGATTTGTAGAATATAAATTTTCATATGAATCATTTACAATATCTATTTTTAAAATTATTTTGACATCTAGCAATGTATATAATCATAAATTTATGTTTCATTTTTATTTGAAATGTATTTTGTGTATCTAATCAAACAATTAGAAATAATTTAATATGTATGAAAAATATGAGTTTAAAAATGTTCACGGAAATTATGTATGCCCTCTGCATTATTAGTATATTATTTATTCTCAATTTATTTTTTTATAAAAATTAATTACTTCAATGAAGCATAATATGAAGGCCTTATTTACTCTATTCAACATAATATGTTCTCACTAAGCTTATGAATCAAACACATTATTTGTGACCTAGTTTTCTCGAATCCATCAAAATATGTTTAATCACTAATAACTCACCGTAAATGTTTTTCAAATTATTTTATAATATATTATATGGTTATACCATTTATTATTTACCTTAAAGGATAAAATGTATATACACAATAGGAATATATTTTCTCACTTCTTATGCACCAAATAGTTTGAAATTTTTCAACTCTATATCAAACAATTTCATGTATTATATTTGAAGTTCCATATCACCCTAAGAATGCTTCACATAAGCTCTATACGGTATGCTCGATTTATGTTTGAACATTTTATTCACATAATTGAATACCAAATTAGATGTACCTGGCCAATTTTTAAATTATTTTCATCATTAGACACTTTATGATTAGAAGGAAATGGTGATTTTTTCATTCATATATTGAGGAACTTCACCTTACAATAAAAGGTTCAAATAAAGAGTAAGGAATAGTATCCCTATTTGGATTTATCTCAAAATCTAATCTACTCTCACAAAAATTGAGGGGCCTTTCCATTCTTACTCTTTAATCTCTTCCTCTCTTGCATAGTGGTATAATTTCATTTCCTAAAACATGAAAATTATTTTCCAATCAATCCATATAAACGAAGACATATATATTTGAGAAAAATAAATATATTATATAGTTATAAGAACTTTAAAATACATGATGGGTTAGATATATTTTTGTATCTTGAGTCATCGGAGGTCTATCTAAATTAGAAGTTGATTGACAATCTATATGTAAATCAAATATTTATTCAACAAAGGGCACGTAGAATATAAATTTTCATCTAAATCACTTACCATATCTAATTACAGAATGTTATCAATATTTACCAATGTGCATAATCATATATTTATGTTTTTATTTTATTTGAAATACATTTTGTTTCTCTAATCCAATAATATATAGTTATTAATTATGTAAGACAATAGGGGTGAAAATACATACCTAGAAATTATATATTCCCTCAATGTAATGTGGTACAAATTAAACGTACCCTATATGTATAACAAGAAACTCCAATTTATAATTTTAAGTAAATATATTATTTCAAATTTATTTTTTTGTTTATGCATTGATTTTTTGAATGGATCATAATATGAAGCTCTTTTTCTCTATTAAACACAATATGTTCCCTAATTTTCTAAAGATAATACAATATTTGTTCCATATTTTTATTGATTCATCCCAATGTGTTTTCTCTTTGTAAATTCAAGAAAATATTTTTTACCTATTTTTCTCATATATTATATGGTCATATCATTTTTTTTTCCCTCAAAAATAAAAGCTATATACAAAATAGGGATATATTTACTCTTTTCCCATGCACCAAATGTTTTGAAATTTTTGAACTCTACATCAAAAATTTCATGTATTTTAATTAAATTTTCTTATCACCATTATACTCCTCATAAGATATATATGGTATATTCTCTTTGTCTTTCATCTATTTATTAAAAATAATTGAATATCATTTTTTTCTTACTTGAAAACTTTGTACCTCACTTACTTCATTAGATGTATCATAATTAGGAAATGGTGAACTTCATGGCTCATATACTAAGGAGTTGAGTGCAATAAAGGGTATAGGTGAATACTTAGAAGCAACATCCTTATTGGTATTTATGTCAAAAACTATACTACTCTCACCAAAACTTTTGTCCATCACCATTATTCCTTTTCAACCTCCACCTCTTCTCCATACTTGTATAACCTCATTTCTTTCAAATATGAAAATTATTTTCTAATTGAGCATATAAACAAAACTATTATGTATAATTGAAGAAAATTAAATACATTTCATCATTTTTAGAACTCATACATACATTATGGGGTAGAGATTCATTCCTATCGGGATTTTTACAAGGGTTATCTATAGTAAACCTTAGGTGTGGATCTATAGGAGAATATGAGACATTATTACACAAATAATTCATAATATATACATTTTAATCTACTTCACTTACAATATCTATTTAAAATTACTATTAACATAAACCAATGTGCATAATAATACATTTATGTTAATTTTTTTCTATTTTGCATTTTGTTTATGTAATCCAACAAATAATGGATATTAAGTGGGTAAATAAAATAGGAGGTTAAAATGTGTACCCTTAAACAATATATGTCATACACGTAATACAAATATAAATATATTCACCCTATATGTATTGTAGCAAGACTCTAAGTAATCAATTGAAGTAATCCATTATTCTTAAGTTGAAAATTTCTATATTCATTAATTTTTCAAATGAAACATAATTGGTAGAGTGAGTTATTGGAAATGGTTGTCGATGAATTTAATTTGTGTAGGTGTAGATTAATTGAGATGTCGGTAGTATGGTATGTGGCAGGTGGTATGGTAGGGTATGACCACCCAAAAGACCTTTCAGACACTGTCATTTACCTTGAAAAATAATACAAGCGGTTTATTGGAGATCCAGAGTCATAGACCACCCGAAACCACTGGTAATGTTGTAAATTTAGCAGTAATTAGATAGTTGTAGCCATGCCAAGATCTATGAGCCATAATTAATATAATCAGAACATTGTGTGGAACTATGCTAAATAAAGTTACAACTATTGTTTAGCAAGGGAGCAGCACCCTTTTCAGATTTTGGTAGCTTCTATTTTGTGAGGGAATGCCTCTCTAATTCTACTAGATTTTCTATTCTCTATTTACAATGCAAATTTTAGTGGTAGTTTGGTAGGAGACTTGGAAAATTTCCTTTAAATAGATATTTTTATGGAATTGACACTATCAATCACTGATATAAACTAACTATGAATTATGCTAGCATAAATCATGCTAAAATTAGTAAGTACAAATAGATGAAAAATGTTTTGAATGATTGATACCGAGTGCAATGGCAAAGGCGATGGAGGTAAACAATGTAGGTAGAATTAAGAGAAGGAGGTGGGGCAAATTCCATGGAAACGGTTCTTTCAAAATAAATATCCACCCCATCCCCTGTCAAGGTATAATCCTATCTTTGGAGGATTTTTGTGTTATAGCCCTAAAGATGACAACCAAGAACAAAAAATCAAAAGGAAAATTTTACATGTTTTTACCCAAATGTAGTAGATTTGGAGAATTGGTTGGCGATTAACTAAAATTGAACTATGTTTAGGGAAATAGTAACTCTAGGTAATCTAATTAGGAGGACTAAAACGTTGTATAAATGTAGTAAATAATATGAAGTAGATGTAAATAAATTTTTTGAATAAAATAAAACCCTAGGTGTGCAAGATAGTAGAGAGAAATGGCTTAGCAGATTGTTGTATATGGTATCATAGTGTCGCAGTTTGAGGATGAAATCCATAGGTGTAGAAAAACAATGGAGGACCTTGTGAAGGGAAGATATCAAGAAACCGGGCACACTTGGGCGTCTTGGGGTACCCTGAGTGCACCATGGTCTGCAATTTATGCATTCGATCACTATAAATTATCAATACTTGTAACCGGTATCATCACAAGTTGGTTTCAAACCTTCCCTATTTTTCACATTGGATTTTACAAATTAGATGGAAAATAACCTGCAATGCAAAGAGAAGTATCAAACCCTAGAGAAATAAAATATGCAAATGAATGGGTTAGACTGACCTCAATCACCAAAATAGTGGTCTTATCACTAATCTGTTGCACTAAATTTCAGACCCGGATGTAGTTCTTGCAAGGGTTTTTATGTTGTGCCTTAGGTGCTCTTATGTGAGTCACACTTTGTGAAGTGGTGGGTGATATTAGCTATAGAAAATGTAAATAGTATTTATGCATGGAATATAATAGAATCCCTTCCACTATTAGGTGTATGTGATGCATATCTCTTAGGCTTGATGCATGAAACTATGAGGATGCAAGCAATGTAATGGATGCAACTTTAGATGGAGTGATAGTAGTGATAAATTGTTAGGACCTAGGAACATCATTATGGTGTTATAAACTTATATTTATAGGGCTTTCAATATTAATTTCGCAATTCATCTCGACAAGGCATAAAAAGATAAATATGATCAACAACTAGAAAAGAACTAGAAAGGAGTGGAATGGGATTTTCATAGATCGGGGCACCCAGTGAGACCGGGGGTGCCCAAAGATAGGTTAGGGTGGCCTAATATATGGCGATAATGTCGGGTAGTTTTTAAATGGACGGATAAGGGATAGAAAATGCATGGAAATATGAAATAAAATATAAATTAAAAACATGGACAAAATGTGGGATTAATTAGACTTTTATACACTTAAGATAATTCTAAATAGCACTATAAGATTGGGTTAAATTATGTGTAAAGTGAATAATTTTGTGGTGTCTACATTTTTCCCCCACTTTATGTTGGTGAGTGAAAAGCTCAATAACATAAATTTAATATATATGTGAACCTGATATCCATGTAGATTGTAGAAGAAGATGTACCGATGGAATAGACTCAAGCATGAAATTAAAAAAAGGAAAAAGGTGGAGGACCATTGATTTTAAAGATATAAAATGTGGAAAAAAAGTGATGAGAGGGAACCTAGGGCGAACTCATGTGTAATTGTTGATGTGTGTAGTGTACCCGCATTGTAACACCCATCAAAAATCCCACTCGAGACCCAAGAAAAACCTAGGTTAGTTAGAGAAATTATGGAATAATTTTTTTATTTTTATTTTGTTCAAGGTGAGAATACAAACAAGCCTCAAGCAATAGTTGACACAAGGAAGTACATCAAGGAAAATCATGTCAAGAAGATAAGGTTTTCCATTGGACAACATATAAAATTCCACATTACAATTAGGGAGTATAAATAGCCAAATATAGTTTGAATTTCCTTTAGGTGTTAATTTAATAATCAGATTAAATTAACACTAAGGGTAAATATTTCTTAATTACACTTAGAGGGCTTATAGGGGCCAAAACAATAAAACAAGGATCTCATCACAAGGGGTTAGGAAAAACATTCCCTTGCCCCATAAGGTGGCCCCAGAATGGTCAACTCATGCTTAAAAAAAACACATTGAAAACTAGAAAGGTAAACCTCCACTTACCCACTCCTATACTGGATTAAAAGATTCAAACTGATTTTTCACATATTTCCCATACTCAAAAATTCCCAAAAACCATTCCATTAGATAGGAAATTTCTTCCCCTTTCTGTGATATAAAGAAGTCCTTCCAACTTCCTATAAAACTCAAGTTATGGGTCGACGGGCCTAGGGGGAGGAAAATTTTCCCAAGAGCGTATACGCAGCACTGGGAGGAAACTTTTCCCCAACTCAAAGCCTGCGGACTTCGGAAAGAAATTTCACTTAGATGAGAAAATCAAACCGATGGAGTGGGAAATAATTTTTTTCCCACATGCGAAAGCCGGTGGAGCGGGAAAGAACTTAGCTCTTTCCCCTTTTTGGGACAAAATCGTAATTTTTCTCTACACACCCACGAACCCGTAGGGGACACCGTCCAAAAAATTTGAACTATAGGGAAGGCGGTTTGGCGGTGGCGGGCAGGAGGATTTTGCAATATTTTCCGAAGCACTAAGGTGTACAAGGATCTGCTTCTCTGCTAACACCTTGTGAAACCATGTGGCAAAGACTGATTGGATGCGGGCCGAATGGGTCATAGAGAGAAACTTTGAAAAAAATTCCAAATTTATTTTCAAAGGTGCTAAGGTTTTAAAATATTCTCGTGCCTCTCCTGTTTGCTCATCAAGCCATGTGGTAGAACCTAATTGGTTGTGGGGTGGTGGGGTGGTAGAGAAAATTAGGAAATTTTGCCGATATATTTTTTTGAACTTAGATCATTTTTAGACAAAATGAAAGCTTGCAAGTTAGTGGAGCGGCAGAAACTTCTTGAATTTGCACTTTTTGGAAAAAAAGTGAAAAAGGAAATTTTTAGCCCGTGGGTCCGCCCAAGAATATTTTATTCATTTAAATTTGACAGTTAGATTATTTTTGAAGCCAAACGAAGTAAAAACTTCAGAAGGTCATAGCTTTTGACTAGGAACTCAATTTTTGGAAAACAAGGACTTTTTGGAAAGATCTCGAAGTCCTCTTTGTACAGGAAGCCTAAAATTTTAATTTTGATAAACTTTGAAGGGTAAATTTTAAGAAAACGTTCTACAGGATTAAAAATGTGAACTGGTCTTTTTAATTTATAATTTTTTTTTCAAATTCGACATTCTTCCATTCTCAACATGTGAACCAGACATGGAGGATTTCTCTTGGGAATGTTAGGATTTATTTCAAGGTATAACTTGTTAGGTTTATTTTTAATTTGAAAACTCCCAATTTGATAGCAAAATGACTGTGAAACTGTCTGAGCCCAGTTTTGCAAAGGTTAATGAAAAATTCTTAAGTGTTTTAGTATGTTTGGGATCATTTTGATCTTACTTAGATTGTATTAATGTTCCAAAAGTCCTTCATAGTTTTCAAGGTCATTCTAGACATTGTTTGATTAATAGTTGCAAGTATTCAGTAAAAAAAGGATGGAGTTTATACTTGAACTTAAACGGATTCTATTTTCCTTTTACCAAGATTTAATATCTGAATTCATTCTAAACCCAATCTAACATATTAATTTTGTTTTCAATACAAGTATTCAAGGCCAACATACAACTCTAACTTTCAAATCATACATTTCAAAGGAACAAAGTAATATAACATTTCTTCATGCGTATTTACTTTTCAATTTTCCAAACAAAGATTTCATACTATATTTCAAACACAGGTTTCCAATGAACACCAAATTATTTGAACAAGATAAAAAAATTCAACTAATTCAAAATTTGTTTCTTTATAACTTTCTTCTTTCATTCCTCAATTTCAATCACTGCATAGTACAATTTCCTTCTCATTCATTCAAAAATACAAAACATAGTACATATCTTTCACATTTTGAATTGCAAATTTATAGCCAATACAAACATATTTCCATCACAATAATATACAAGGTCATCAACTTCAAGTGGGAAAAGGATGCAATAAGGAATAATCTCAACAATGACTCGTGAAATCTATCTTTTCCTTTGCTCCGAACAACAACATACATATCCATCATTCTCCAATTTGATCACAAAAACACAAGGGAAAGGCAACACTCTTCACCCAACCAAGACATCCAATGAAAAGGAGAATCCATCCTTCCTCATTAGTCCCCAAGCCCCAACCACAATACAATAAGAAATGTGTTTCAACTCATGGAAATAATAGGATTCCAAAACACACATGTAATTTAACATTTAAAACACAATCCAAAACAAAACTATAGTTTGAAACTACAGATAAAAGACAATAAACAACACTCAGGCTTCCTCATGTAAGCCAAAGGACCAAGAACTATGGGCGATACTACTTATGCCTCCCAAAGGGGAAATGGGTATCACCACCTGATTACAAACTGCCAAAAATGTAGTATATCGAAACCCTGACATGCCCTTATGCATCCCCTAGGTACCACTTATTCCTCACTTTTCCTTATGCCTCCCAACCTCTTATGGCACCCCAAAACTAGTAAAGAAATGCAAGCTATTTCTTTGTAAGGTGGAACCCATATCCCAAATTCTTCCACACTTATACTTCCTAAAACACTTATGCCTCCCACAAAATACCCCATAGTCTTCTCCTACATCATACCTAGGTAGTCTACCCAAATAGCCATCGAGAAAATAGACAAACAACCATTCAAAAATTTATAAAAATGAAAGAATAGTATTTCCAAGAGCTAAGCTCTTACCTCTCCATGATGGATTTGTTCTGAGTTCCAAATAGAAATATATTCCAATTCAAGCAGCCCAAAATATCAACAAAGCACAAGCATTGAAACACCTTCAATTTCTCCAAAACAAGAGCTCCAACAATAAAAGAATTCACCCCAAAATGAATTTTGCAAAAGTGAAGAAACCCCAATACAAGACAAGGAAATTCAAATTTATAGAATAGGGAGGAGAAGAGGATGAGGTGGATCCATGTAGGATGCTACTTCACACATCCTCAATTCCAACCAATCAACTTCATTCTCTTAATAAATAGGTGGGTGAATAATATGACGCTTTTACTTACACACTCAAATCAAGCCCACACCCCATAAGAACTGAATTTAAAATATGTAAGAAAAGTGTAATTAAAACATTCAACTTGTCTTACAAAATGCATAGTGAAAGTCTAAATTTTAAGTCTCTAGCAATAGGTATGGTCGGTAAATAAATTTAAGAGGTGTGGGAGAAGTTTAACTTGTCCCAAAGAGCCTTCCAAAATCAGCCTCCAAGGACAAATTTTAATTTCAAAGAAGGTAGAGTGTTTCATACTCCAAAATGAAATTACACATCAATTACACATCACTTATGTTGATGGTGAATCATAGCACCCCTGAATTTCTGCAACTCAATGGGTCGAGACTCTAAGTCTGATTGCATAACATGGAGATTTTCTCAAGTGTGGGACCTTACAAAATCGAAAAAGCTCTCCGGATGAAGGCCGGTTCCTATTCCTCTTTTCAGATGCACATGTAAAAATGAAGAGGGTTTACTCAAAAACCTAAACTAACTTTCCAAGGATACATGGTAAGAAGATGCATAAAATAAAACCTAAACTAACAAAGGTGATGCACCGAGGAATGAAGAACACCTGTCTTGCCAATAAACACAAACCATTAAAATGCAATGCAAGATCATGCATAGATAACAAAATTTGTACTGAAAGATTAGGAGGATGCAAATGAACACAAAGAGGGTTGAGAATCATCCATAGAAATGCATTATTTGCTCCAAAGATTGATACAATACACTACAAAATGCCAAGAGGCAAAGTTGCATTACATTTTTAGATGGGAGGTTTGAACTCTAAAAATTCACCTATAAAAGAGAAGAAGGGAGGGGCAAAACAAGAATGTCTAACCTTTAGAAAAAATCCCCTCCTTAAAATTTATAGGAAGAATGAGAGATGGAAGAGAGAGGAATTCCAAATCTACGCCAACCACCTCCAGATTATATTTAATTCATCTCATTATGGTGGTAGGTGAGAACCCTAGAAAACCCAAAAAATGGTAAATTGTATTTTGCATTTTTTAAGAACTTAGACAGAGGACCTTGTAAGATTTCTGAAAAGTCCAACCTTGCGTGAATCTGAGCTCCCTGTACAAAGTTATGGCCATTTGAATATCTTGGTCAAGGTTTGCTTCTGTCTAGTTCAGAGTGTCAGCACTCAAAATGTTGTGCCTCCTAAAGGTGTGCCTTGGCGCACCCATCCTCATGTCAACATACTCTTAAGTGCGCCATAGGCACTGAAAATGTGGTGTTGAAATTTTTTGATTGGTGCCTCCAACCTGTGTCATGGGCACGAATTTTTCCATGTCGACATTTTATGATGTGCGCCTCCAACCTACGCCATGGGTGTGACTTTTTCCATGTCGAAATTTTCTTATGTGCACCTCCAACCTATGCCATAGGTGTGAATTTTTCCATGTTGAAATTTTCTGATGTGCACCTCCACTCGCGCGATGGGTGTGATTTTTCCATGTCGAAATTTTCTGATGTGCGCCTCCAACCTGCGCCATGGGTGTGACTAGTGGCACAAATAAATGTCATTTTTTGAGTTTCTTTGATTTACATATTCTTCTATTTGTATATATTTACCCGGGGGGGAAGATATATACAACAACTTACACATTTCTTACAACACTTTAATTTTAGGCCAAAAAATCTAATAATTACTTTCTTATGACCCAATTTGATTAATTAATTTTAACGATATGATTACTCACATTATTTACCACAATTTAATTCAATATTGAAAATGGTAAAACACATACAACATTAATAAAGGACCAAATAGAAGAAAACATAAAGCCCTTGGTCACATTCAAAGGGGATCCCCCATGGGAATCCCTAACCACAAACAAACACATATAAATAATTACAAGTTTTCATGGTAACCTTGTTGAATTCATCTAGAATTCCAATGTGGTTGGTCTCCAGGTCCCGATGTTTTTTGTGATATTTTAAACCGCAAAACACAAATACCTCCTTCACCTCGTGGCCATATTAGAACAACAAAATGAACACAAATTTAATTCCAAAATCATGTATATATATGAATCATAACAACATCAAGGCAACTAATCAATATCATTTGAAATTTTATAAATAACTACATGATCATAAAATTAACTCCACTTTCTAGGTCTACTTATTATATCCAATATCACATGTCCGAATAACATCCATAAATATAACCATGTCAAAAACATATCATTATCAATATATAAAATTTTCTCGATAGTCATCCCGCACCATATATGAATCAAAGTCAACAATAATCCATAATCTAACATCTAACATCATACTAAATATAAACTATAACAATGTCCATAATATAGTCAACAGTATCAGGATCAGTAATTAAAGGTGTCGAAGGGAAGTGAGCACTACATCCCCCTCCCCTTAGACTCAACTTCCTCCTGGAAGTCACCGGAATATATGTGGAAACTAAACTTGTAGTAAAAGTAACATCCTACCATGTAGCCGCAGTCCCATCACATCTTTCCACCGCACGCGGACTCTGGTCAATCTCTTTACCTCGAAGGCCCAAGCTCTTGCATTCTATAATGTGAACGGGCTCCACCATCACCTGCCCGATCCTTCACCTACAAATATGTCTAATCTAACACATGAGAAGGATCAACAATGTATCTCCTAAGCACCGAAACATAAAACACATCATGCACGTGAGATAAGCTAGGTGGAAATGCTAGATGGTAGTCCAAATGGCTGATACACTCCATGATCTCAAAAGGACAAAGGAATCTAGGAGATAACTTAGAACCATTTCCATAACAGTATAAGGATTTTATGCGGCCTAACACGAAGGAAAACCTTCATGCCCACATCAAAAATACGGTCTACCCTCTATTGATCTACGTACTTCTTACCTGCCGTCTTGTGCCTCCTATAGTCTCGTCTAATAATAACAACTCGCTGCTCCATGTCCCGTAATAAATATAGTCCAAGAGAAACCTTATCCTCTAATCTATCCCAACTAGGAGGTGTCCTAAACTCTCTGCCATACAATGCCTAAAAAGAGCCATGCCTATAAAACTCAAAACTATTATTGTAGGAAAACTCCACCAAGCAAGTGTACTCCTCCCATCTCGACCGGTGATCAATACATACATACTAAGCATGTCCTCTAAAATATGATTCACCCGCTCGGTTTACCATCTATCTCGGGTAATATGCTATTCTTAAATTGATCCTCGTCCCAAGGGCATATTGCATGGTAGTCCAAAAATGGGAAGTATACAAAGGATCGCGGTCACAAATAATCTTCTGTGGAATCCCATGCAACCTAACAATATCATCCAGATAAACTTGTGCCACTACACTAGCTGTATAGGTGGTCTTCACCGAGAAAAATGAGCCACTTTTTTCAATTTATCCACCGTGACTATGATGGCATCGTGGTGGTATCTCGACATTGGTAGCCCAATAATGAAGTCCATGGAAATGGTGTTCCACTTCCACTCTAGTATAGCATGAGGAAAGAGAAGGCCATCTGGATGTTGATGCTCAGCCTTCACTTTCTGGCACTCCAAATAGTGTGACATAAATTGAGCCACGTCTCTACAAAGTCCTCTCCAATGATATAACTATCCCAAGGTGGCGTGCATCTTCTTCACCCTAGGATGGGCTAAATAGGGTGGACGACGTGCCTTTGTCAGAATATCCTGTCTCAAGCCTCCATCTTTGGGAACATAAATCTAGTCTATATGCCCGAGAAGACCATCTTCCTCTAAATAAAACCCATAAAAATTCCCGTCAAGGGGTCTCGAGACTCAATCTCTACCCTAGATGCAATGTAGAAACCTGTCAAGAGGAAGTTGCTTGAAGAATTCTACTCCACAAATTTGTGCCCACTGAAGTGGCCATAGCCACATGCCTCACCCTACTGAGAGCATCTCAGTAACCACATTCTTCTTCCCTTCACATTCTCTATCTCCGTATCATACTCAAAAAGAAACTCCATCCAATGCTTCGACAAGCGTTGAGATTGGGATGTGTGAAGAGGTGGCAAAGACTCAAGTGATTTGTATTGAGTGTGAATCTCCGACCAAAAAGAAAGTGTCTCCATTGAACCAAAGCATGCACATCTGCCGCATGATCGAGATCATGAGTAAGATCAACAAGCTCATAATCTTTGATTTTGCAAGACTTAAAAGCAAATACATTTCCTACCTACATTAACACACCTCCAAGCCCTACTAAGGAAGCATCCATGCAAACGAAGAACTCACCTTGTGGATCCAACACTTCAAGAATAGGTGCTTTTGTGATGCATTCCTTTAGTGTCCTAAAGGCCTACTTGCATATGTCCGACCAAAAAAATTCTTCCCTTTCCACTGAAGGGAAGTGATGGGGTACGCAATCCGAGAGAAATCCTAAACAAATCTCCTATAATATCCTGCTAAGCCCATGAAGCTGCGCACCTCTATCACACTAGTGGGTGTTTGACTAATCCATAATAGTTCAAATCTTGGAAGGATTGACCATGATACCTTTCTCCGAAATTATGTGGCCCGATATTACACCTCTATCTCGAAAGAAAGCACACTTCTCCAAGTTCCCATAAAGATGTTGTTCACGAAGACACTAAAGGCCCCGGTGAAGGTTCCCCTTGTGTTCCTCACACGTACATGAGTAAATTAAAATGTCATCAAGGAAGATGAGCATGAAGAAATCTAAGAAGGTCCTAAATACCCCATTCATCAAACTCATAAACACTTTGTGGGGGCATTGGTCAAGCCAAAAGGTACAACTATCTTATGATAGCCATCTTTCATAAGGCCATATCTCATACGAAAGGTGGTCTTATGAATATCCGCCTCCAAAACCTCAAATTTGATGGTAGCTGACTTAAGGTCTTGTTATCACCGAATCACTACACCCTTATTTTTCCATAAGTGCATATACTTGAACTTATGGTGTGATTTGATAACATGGGTACCATCTCCAAGTTGTGGGACTTGCTACTTGAGATAGACCTCCAGAGAAAGCTAGTTCTTACTCCTAAACTACCTGCCACAATCTACTCTAATGCAGGGGAAACTAACTATTCTAATCTAACTTTCCAAGGGACCAGGGAGAGAGAATGCATAAAATGAAAGCCTACACTAAAGTGGTGATACACCAGAAAAGGAGGGTGTGAGAGTAGTCTCCCAATGCGTGAGATAAAGAAGCAAAATGCACATTAGAAGGGGTGATGACAGTTCTCCACAATCTAGCAAAATGCATTCACAACAATATTTCAAACATACACAATGATAATGGATCCCTGCAAGAACATAATAATAGACACAATATTCTTGTAACTAAGATTGGAGGGGCAAGAAGAATGCAAGAAAACACAAAGGGGAAGATACATCCACAAACTTGTATTTTATTGCTTCATGATATGCACAGTTCAATCTATTACAAGAAAAGGGCCTGGATCACCATGCAAGGAGTCCACTACAAGGGCCTGCAACACATTGGCTTCACAAAGCAATTTTGACAGAGCTTTGCTACAAAAACTACCTCCTTTACAATGAGCCCAACACTCCCATTTATAGAAAAAATGAGAAGAAAGAGAGAAAGGAAAAGTGGAAATCCTGAAATCTATCCTTCAACCACCTGTAAGAGGAATTAAATGGAGTAAAATGATTATATATTACTTGCAAAAGGCTCCCCATACTGTCCTAGGTGCTGCAGCAAAGAAAGAATGATGACCATGCCTCTTAATTGCACTCGCAACCACCAAATAAAACACTATTATGAACCGAGCCACTTTTTCTAAAAAATATCAATCAATTTCTCATCAAATCTGGTATTTCTTGATTGATGTGTGTCGGGCTTGGAGTCACGATTCCAACGGTACCAATTTTGTGCGATTCCGTTGAGAAATACAAAAGTTATGGCCTTCTCGAAAGTGCGGGAAGCTATTTTGGGTCCTGCAGGGTTTTTCTCGTCATTTGACGGGAATGAGCATTAATCGAATCGAGATGAATATGTTTATTTTATTTAAATATACCCACCCTCATTAAAAATAAGAAATCCGAAAGTCCAATTTTGTTAAAATCAGAGCTCGGAGTCAAAAGTTATGGCCGTTTGAAGTTTCACGGGTCAAACGTTGACTTTTCTTCTTTGCCTTCGGTTGCTTCGGCTTTTCGCATCCCTCGCATCCCATGCGTACCTTTGTCCCAAATGTCCCGGATGAAAATCTCCTGCTTCAGCCGATTCGGGCTTCCTTGTCCTTCTTTGTGGTGAAGACACATGGCAAGATTCCATTCGCTCTCGGCTCTTTCGGCTTTTCGCGTCCCTCGCGTACTTTTGGCCCGGATGTCCCAAACTGCCTCGGACAAAAGTCTCCTACTTCAGCCGAATCGGCCGGTTCGTGTCCTCCGCGTACTTTTGTCCCAACTGTCCCACGGACCGCTGGGACAAATATCTCCGAACCACCCGAAATGGACTGACTTGCGCCAAACCGGCCGATCCGTGTCCTCCGCGTACTTTTGTCCCGGATGTCCCAACTGTGCGAAACAAAGACTTAGACGATTTTTTCCCTCTTTCGGCCGATTCGACCTTTTTGCGTCCCGCGCGTCCCGACGTCCCAACTGTCCCGCAGACCGCCTGGACTAGGACTTAGCCGATTTTCTTCATTTTTTCGGCCCCAAGCTTGGTACGAAGAACCTCAGTTCAACCCGAACTGGTACGACCCGAGCCCTTCAGACCCGAAATTCTTCAAAACACTACTGCAACCTTATTTTTTGCATTTCTTCCATTTTTCTAACTCATTGGGATTTCTTCTTGGATTGGAGAGTTAGAGAGAAGCCGAGGGGGCCCCAAAACACGATTTTAGGCCTTGAATCAATGTACTTTCTCGGGACTGAATAATATGATGCATGTTATCAAAATTACCTTGAGGGGTGAATTTTGGATAACAGTCTATCTCGATGGAACAAATCATCAATGCGTGGAAGGGGATAATGATTCTTGATTGTTACTTTTTCCAACTTGCGGTAGTCAATAGAAAACCGCATGGATCCATCCTTCTTATTTACAAAAATCACTGGTGCACCCCAAGGGAATACACTAGGAAAAATTGGGCCTTTCTCTAGAAGGCCCTCAAGCTACAACTTAAGCTCATAGAGCTTAGAGGTAGTCATATGATAAGGTGCTCATGAGATAGGCTCGTGCTCCCGAAAAAAAATCTATATGAAAATATATCTCACGCAAGGGTGGTAACCCCAGTAACTCCCAGAAAGACATCTAAAAATCTCTCAAAATGGGATGGTAATCTAGCGATGGTCCACTACACCCATCCTCTAATTTTTCACTAATCGTAACAACATACATCCGACAACCCCATCACACACACCGCTTAAGCTGCATAGCGAGAGATGGTGCCAATAGAAATGGGTCTCCTAACCCCAACTATGGCTGCCTCAACTCCTAGATCATTTGTACATGATATGATCTTGTGGTAACAATCCACTCTGGATCTATGTGCGTAAAACTAGTCCATGCCCAAGATGAATCCATAAGAGTCCAACGGAAGGATACGAAGATCTAAGGTAGTGGTCAAAGGTCCCAAGTCCACTACACACTCCTTAACTAAGGAGTTTACAAAAATATTGGCTCCAAAAGCCATCTCAACATCCCAAATTTTACCTTGCCTAACTACCCACTAGCCTTCAACGCTCTACTAAAGATGGTGCAATAAAATAATAAGAAGAACTAGAATCAAACAAAATGGAGGTAGGAATACCACTAATGCTACTTGTAGCCTCAATCAATATACTCTGATGCTTAGCCTAGTAGTTCTCAACCGCTGCATAGATCCGATGACTACGGCCCATGTCACCAACAATAGCCTCTAAGATCTATGTCTTACCCTTGTTATCAGGGTTCTATGGGCACTCTCTTCAAAAATTTGTAGCAATGCCATAACCAAAACATCCCCCCGATCCTCTCCCATGTGCAGTGAGTCAAGTCGGTATTCTAGAGGGTTGTGTTGTGGATCTTGATGACCGAGATGTGGAGTCCGAGGTTTCGTGGATGAGATCCCGTTGGCTAAGCTCTGGGTTCTCCCTATGTCCTAATGGGACCCCTAGGAGGAGGCCCCATACTCCGTCCCCTATGTGCATCAAATCTCTATGGAAGTCTATAAGGTGGGTGGGACTACTACTGCCGGAGTGGTCTACAAGATGACTATGTTGAATCTTCTCCACCACAAGGAGGAGTTACTGACCCCCTCGATCTGTTGTTTTACATCTACTCTCTGTGGCTACGGACTCGGTCTCTAGCTTGTTGGGTCTTTCCTAGTCTCCTCTACTATGTAGGTCTTCTCAACGGCCTCAGCTAGAGTCATGGATAGTAGATTCGAACCGCACCTCAAATGTACAGATTTAGGCCCTAAATGAATCTGTGGATCTACACCTACTCATCCTGCATGTACTCAACATACTGGATTAGATCCATAAATATACTCTCATACTCAACCACTATAAGAGATGCCTACCGGAGGTCGTGAAACTCATCAATCCTCTATTGTATGAACCTCTGAGATAAATATCTACTCCTAAACCACTCCTCAAAGAGATCCCAGGTAACTATCTTAGAATCAACATGGATCTTCTACTCCTCTATCCTCCACCATACACCTGCTCCATCCCTAAGTAGATGTATCGAAACACGATTTTTCGTGTTCGCTGAAACAAGGCGAGCTTGAAGCATCCGCTCAAGCTCACCAACCAAACCTCTTCCTGAAAACCACCCGTGTCACCCGAATAATGTGATGGCCAAAGCTTCAGGATCTCCCTGATGTGATCTAAAGTTGTAGTCTGACGGCCCCTAGGCCTCTCTACATGCTCATCTCTAAGCCTAGGGCTCCGAGACCTATCTTTGTGTCCCAAACACAATCTCCCTATCCCTTTTTTGGTGACTCTGCTCTAACTGATTCTACATGGGATTTATCTCCTCTATGCTCCTCGCTATGTCAGGAGAGGCATGAGCCTCAATGGATGTCATCCTATCATGTCTGACTGAATGCCCTCCTATGGTCCCTCTGCGTAGAGTGACATTAACATCTTGAAGTTTCTGTAAAATATATGGTAGGATATCTGCTACAACATGATCTGGTGGTGGTAAGTCTAGGTCTATGTGAAAAGACCCCTCGTCTTGTCCACACCTCCTACATAGACCAAGGCAAGAGTTAGTTCATTATTCTAGGTTTTATTCATATTTCCATGTCCACTAAATATGTAATTTACCACAAGTTTCTCTCTATATTTAAAAAGTGTGCTAGGTTGAAAATGAACTAGGTTTAAATGTTCATGTGTCAAGTTTTCTAGTGTGCCTAAGGGTCCAAGATTTTAAACCATGGATCTGATACCAAGTTTAAAACCCATCAAAAACTCTCACTCGAGACCCAAGAACAACCTAGGATAGTTAGAAAAATTATGGAATAATTTTTATTTTCTTTCTTTTTGTTCAAGGTGATAATACAAACAAGCCTCAAGCAACACTTGACACAAAGAAGTACATCAAGGTCAATCATGTTAAGAAGATAAGATTCTCCATTGGGACAACATATAAAATTCCACATTACAATTAGGGAGTATAATTAGCCAAATATAGTTTGAATTTCCTTTAGGTGTTAATTTAATAATCTGATTAAACTAACACTAAGGGTAAATATTTCTTAATTAAACATAGTTACATGGGCCAAAATAATAAAACAAGGCTCTCATTATAAGGGGTTAGGAAAAACATTCCCTTGCCCCATAAGGTGGCCCTGCATAGTCAACTCATGCTTAAAAACAAAACACATGGAAAACTAGAAAGGTAAACCTCCACTTACTCACTCCTATACTGGCTTAAAATATTCAAACTGATTTTTTTCACATATTTCCCATACTCAAAAATTCCAAAAGACCATTCCATTAGATAGGAAATTTCTTCCCCTTTCCATTGATATAAATAAGTCCTTCTAACTCCCTATAAAACTCAACTTATGGGCCAACGGGCCTTGGGAGAAATTTTTTCACATTATTTACCACAATTTAATTCAATAATGAAAACAGAAAGCACATCACTTACAAAGCACATACAACATTAATAAAGGACCAAATAGAAGAAAACATAAAGCCCTTGGTCACATTCAAAGGGATCCCCCATGGGAATCGCTAAACACAAACAAAAACATATAAACAATTACAAGTTGTCATGGTGACCTTGTTGAATTCATTCAGAATTCCAATATGGTTGGTCTCCAATCCCCTGATGTTTTTTGTAATATTTTAAATTTCAAAACACAAATACATCCTTCGGCCTCATGGACATATCATAACAACCAAATGAACATAAATTTAATCCCAAAATCACGTATATATATGAATCACAACAACATCAATGCAACTAATAAATATCATTTGCAATTTTATCAACAACTACATGATCATCAAATTAACTCCACTTTCTAGGTCTACTTATTATATCCAATATCACATTTCTGAATAACATCCATAAATATAACCATGTCGAACAACATATCATTATCAATATATAAAAGTTTCCAATAATCATCATGCACCATATATGAATCAAAGTCAACAATAATCCATGATCCAACATCTAACATCATACTAAATCAAAACTATAACAATGTCCATAATATATTTAGCAAGATCGTGGATCAATAATTAAAGGTGTTGAAGGGCAGCGTGGGCACTACATGCATGGTTAGTTAAAGGAAAGTGCATGTAGCGATGTGTTGTCATTTTTGTTGTCGATTTTATTGTTATTATTGTTGCCCATAATTTTATTGTTTGTTTCTCATACAAAGGAATTGCAAGGAGAAAATTATCAATTAGTCAAATATATATGTATTTAAAAATGTTATGTAAAATATGCAAATGTAAAGTATGTAAATGTAAAATATGATAGAAAAAGTGTAAATGGAACATGTGCACTTGATCCATGTCAATAAAAATGTTGTAGAATGATATCATATACTTTTGTGAGTTTTATCGGTGATCTTATGCCACCCCTGGTTGAATAAGTGTAGGGAGGAGCTATGTTGTATCCTCTAACTCTAACTCCTCTACTAAAATGTGTGAAAATATATTTGTCTTTGTCATGTTTTTTGGGTGATCTCGACGCTTGACTGATGGAGAAATGTAAACAACATCAGTATAAACGACCAAGGGATGAATATGTGATGTAAATTCATAGTGTAAATAATGAAGTGTAAGACATGTAGCATGTGTAATGTAGGGAATGCACTAATAGGTGGATATATAAATAGTACATGTAAGGATGGTAGATGTAACTAGATCCATATGTAATAGATATTAGTGTATCATGTAAAATTTATAGGATGGATGGATGTTCTCAGTAAAGCTAAACCCATGTTTAATGAGATCTAATGTCAATATGGGAGGATCGAATATAAACCAGGCTTATGGATAATGGTGACTAGTATATGTTGTGTAATGTAAGTGTACAAATATTTTTAGGATGAGTAGTGTATATGTATGTGATGTAGGATAAATAATGGAATATGTAGTGATGATAGCTAAAGCTAGACCCACGAGATAGTGTGGTCTAGCATAAATACAAAGTGGATGGATGAAATATAAAACTATACTCATATATAATGATGACTAGTGTATCATGGGTTAGATAGATAATGTATAGATGACTAATAGATGATGGATGTATATGATAATGTAAAATGTAGGCCATGTAATGAGATGATGATATAATGTTAGTGTGTAGAACCTAGAGTGCAATGTCTAGGGTTTAGTGTAATAGTAATCCCTCAACACTCCTTTGTGAACTAAAGCATAAGAGTGTGTCATCATGTAATGAGGGAGTGAGAATGTGTGATAAATATGCCTATATGAAAGGGATCAAGAGAAGGAGAAACACAACTACACTAGAATGAGGACGGGGGGTGTATAGTGTCCATGCTTCCAGGTGATAATGTCAAAAGGTGATTATGAAACGTTATCAAGCAAATCAAAATTTTCACAATTGAAACCGACATGAGCTGCATTTGAAAATTTGTAGGTGATAGAATGACCAAAAGCATACAAAGATGTGTTACATTTGTAAAGATTTGATAGAGTCTAAGAAGGTTCATTTCCTTTAATGCTTACTTTATAAGGGTTTTTGGTTTGAAAATTCCTTCAACATCTTTTAGTTGCTAATCCCTTATATCTTGCATGTCACCATCTTGAAACCCTCATGTATTTGTTCTACTTTTGTCCACCGCTTAGTCATCTTGTAAATTGATTCAATCGCGCTTACAACCTTTCCACTTTGAACCCTTCACCTAGATTTTTGTTTTGGGGAACATGGTCTTGCTTCCTGCAAAATTTAACAAATGTTTGCAAATATTTCATGCATAAATTATTTTTGAAATTTGGAATATCGAGAAATGAATATATTTTTAATAAAAATTTGCATAACCTAGAATTTCCAATTTATTTAAAAACTAGAATTATTGATCATGTGTTACTTTACATATAGGTCCGGGTAGAGAAATTCCACTTAGAGGGTAAACATCTTCTAGATCTTCTCGCCCACCGGGTATCGCTCTATGTTATGTCATAACAGCTTTCATCCCATTTGAACCACACCTCTCCAGGAGGAGGTCCCTCCTCCTAGTCAACCTCGGTCTCATGGTAAAGGATCTCATCGGTGACAACATGCACAAGCTTGGCATAGTTCCTATCCTTCTGACAATAGGTCGGTGGTGTTTTCTAGTGGCTAGCTGGCGATGGTTGGGGAGGTCCTCGTCCTTCCTAGGATGGTGATGGTTGTGGCTGGGGTGATCCTCCCTCTGGTCGCAATAGTGGTAGTGGTTCTTGTGGCCTTCCTCCCCACGGCCTCTAGTTCTATATCGGTGCCTCCCGATAAATTTCATCACTTGGTTCTTTCTATCTCATTAACTCGGAAGATTGATCCAAAACGATTAACGCGATGGGTGAGATCCTCCGCCGTATTCTCTAGAACCCCCTGCTATGGGATGGGGTGATTCTTTGTGAAGGTCACCACCGCAACCTCCTCCTCCTTCCGCCATGTTCACTAATACTACTTAGTTCTCTGTGAGTAGTCATTTTTCTTACTTGTTCTTTGTTTGTCGTATTTTGATTCCTATGGAAAGTGTGTGCCTAGTTTGCATTTTGGGGGTGTGAATTTTCCACCTATATTTTTGGTTGGAAACCCTATATACTTTTCTTGATCATATCAATATAAAAGTGCATTTCAATAAAAAAATGATGAACGCCATAAATAAAAATGAAATTTTTATTGGAGTACTTATCGTGGTATTGGGAAAGGATAATTTCTATTATGGAAGAATTTTTTTATTAAATTACATTACCAAAATTTCCCCCAACATGTAAAAATTTAGTTTAGAATAATAAATAGTGTTTGAAACTTACAAATTTATAAAATTGTAGAGAGCGAATTTTTAATAATCTCATAAAAAAGGAACATTAAACAACATATCTATCTAAATATTCTCTTGCATTACAAAGCCACCACATGAAATTAAAAATTAAGATTGACACACAATTCGGGCACGTGACCTCGATGATTAAATATGAATCTTGATCATGTTTAAGATAATTAACAAAGATTTCTAGGGTAAATATCCTCACATTATAGTCTATATTTCCTATACATATGACTCAAATGGTTGGACAAGAGATGTCATTAATTCTTTATTAGTTAAAACCACGTATGATTTTTTCCCTTCATGAAAAAGATATGCGAGATAAAGCCTAGAGGTTTGTTTAATCAAATGAAATATATAATTATATATGCTATTATATATATTTTATAGCAGCTCTATTTTTGGCACACCTATATTACTTTTGAAAAAAATATAGATTTTGTACCTCTATTTTTGGCACACCTAAAATAATTATTAATTCTTATTTCAATTTTTTTATTTTTATTCAATTTTCAATGACATTGATATATTTTTTTGAATAGGTAAAAATTTGGTTTTGAGGGGATGAAAAAAAGATATAACAAAGAGGTACCACGAATATGCCTATACCAACGTCCAAAAGAAACAATTTAAGAAAAAAATAACAAGAATGCCAGAAATAAAGCCTGGTAAGAAAACATAACAAGATACAACAATAAATCACATCTGATATTGCTCGAGAACACCTCTGCATTTCCCGAGCATGACGAACACATTTTTGGGTTGGATCTTAATCCTCCCACCATCATCATGCTTGGGAACCCCAACCCTATCATCAAAATATTCAGCTCGATGTCCACCGCCAACTCAGATTCCATCCTTAATCCCTTTGCACCTCAATTTGGAAAGCTTCTGACCTCGAACGGTCCATCTGTTGCCAAGAAATAAAATCTATAATAAATTCAGATTCTAATTTTCAATTTTCCATCCCAAGGGGGCCGCCCAACCTGATCTCGATAGACCCACCACTGACAACAACCCTCATGTCCACCGTATGGTCAACTTCATTCATACCATCCTCTGTCAAAATCTCCCTGTAACTAGCACCATTCCACTTACCACTTTCAATTTTTTGAATTTGAATTTTAAATTCCCACATAGTCCATGTAGGCACGAGTCTCCACCTCACACATCACTTGATCCTCCATGCTGGCACAACCAATCTCCAATCCACCATAGCCACCAACATTTTTTTGATCAATCATCCCATCATTCTTTGGCTCCCTAAATGAACAACCCATCGTCTCACCTTCGTCCTCCACTTCAAATTCTCTCGCACTTACCTCCACCTCTGATTCATTGTCCACCTAGGCATTTGGTAATTAATTTGTAATGTGTTGATGATCCATGTGGGTTCTAATCTTACCATGAAAGTAGAATTTGGCCTTGTAACCCACCTTTTGACACTTCTCACATATGATCTGCAACTACTCAAAGAAAATCTCTTGATCACATTTTTCATCCGAGGTAAACAAGCATATTTTTTTAGGTATATTTTCTCATACAGGAACATTAATGCACATATAGGATATTATAATCCATACGAATCGACATTGTAATAGGATGAAAGGGGATATTAGTTTCTCATAGAGATAAAATCATAATGGATGTAGCAATAGTAGACGTAGCCATAATAGAATATGTAAAAATAGTTTCAGGGCTCTTATACATGTGTATTTGCTTTTGTTTATAGCTATAAATTTATAAAATGACATCAATGTGCTTTGGATTAGGCCATTATATTTTTAAAGATTTGAACATCATCCTTGATAAAAATATAGGCATTAATATCAGAGTGATCATGAGAACTTTCCCCTTGAGAAGGATCAACAGATGAAGTAGAGATAACATTAGAAAATAAAAGTATTAAAATATGTGTGTACACTATGAACCATAACATAATAAACTTCATATGTGTCACCACAATCATATTGATAAAAGTCATTAAGAACATTAATAATATCCTTACATATATATATTGACTAGTGACATAGATGTGGACTCGGTGATACACGAATAAGACAAGGTCACCAATGAGTAAGCCATTAAAATACCAATGAAAAGGAGGCCAATAGATATAAGAAGAATCATACACCAACATAGAAATAGAAACTATATAGTAGTTAGAATTTGATTAAGGCAAGTGTAGACACTCAAATTTGAATATTTATCCTTTTAACAATGTTGGTTGTGACTATGCTCTTTTTCAAAGACAAAGGTCTACATCATGTCCCCACTAAGTACATATTATTATCTTTCTCATACATTGATTATTCCTACACATTGACGTGTCTCCACATTCGTAATGTAAATACATAAAATTAAAAATTGACCTCTTCTTATCATTATACAACTTCAAGTTTTCATTCAATGTAACCCTTTCCAAAACTATGTCATAGGGCAAGGATGCAATTTTTGTCCTAGCCAACATATGCGGTCTTAGACCAACATATCCTCTAACTTTTCTTTGAATTTTATTATCTTTGTTAGGTAGTTTTATCCTCATGTGTCAAAATTTACATAACAAATTACCTTCATAACTCGTAGTGCCCACTTCCCTTCAACACCTTTTGATATGGATTATGATACTTTGTTGATTTGACATGATGTTAGATGTTAAGAGACCATGAACTATGGTTGATTTTGATTCATATATGATGTATGTGGATTATTAGAGACATTTTATATTGATGTTGATACATTTCTTGGCATCGTATATATATTATACATATATCTTTTCCCGACATGTGATATTTAGTCATATCGAGTAAACCTAGAAAATGGAACTAATCTTGTGATCATATAATTATGGATGGAATTGTAATTGTTGCTTGCTTGGATGATGTTTTGATTCATATATATAGATGATTTGGAGTTATATTTTATATTTATTTTGGATGTTTTGATGCGGCCACGAGGCCGAAGGAGGTATTTGTTTTTTGTAGGTAAACATGTCACAACAAACATCGGGGATTGGAGACCAACCACATTGGAATTCTAGATGAATTCAACAAGGGTCATCATGGCAACGTGTATTTGTTATTTGTGTATGTTGGATTGTTGTTAGGGGTTCCCATGGGGGATCACCTTTAAATGTGACCAAGGGGTTATGTGTATTCTTTTATTGTGTTCCCTTTATTTAATCTTTGTATGTGATTATTTGGTGATGTATTTCCCTTTATTATTTATTTAAATTGTGTCAAGATTAGTGAGTAATCATGTTGTTAATTAATTAAAAGGGTCATAAGAATGCATTTTTAGAGTTGATGGCTCTTGGATTATGTGTTGTAAGAGATGTGTAAGTAAATTTGAGTGTGAAACACTCCACCTTCCTTTTGAAATTCGGATCTTTCCTTCCGGGCTGATTTTGGAGGCTTGTAGGACAAGTTAAACTTGCGCTACACCTATTAAAATGTCACACTAACCCTATCTATGGATTGGGGAGTAAAAAATAGGCCTTATTATGTATTTTCGGAAGGCAGTTATATGTTTTTATTGCACCTTCTTACATAAAATTAATTTTTGTCCTTGGGGTGTGGACTTGGTTTGTGTGTGTAAGTAAAATGTTATTTATTCACCCACCTTTTAAAATTATGCTTTGGAGTTTGAAGTTGACTTGTGAGGTGGAATTGAGGATGTGTGATGTGTCATCCTACATGGACCCACCTCATCCTCCTCTCTCCCTCTTCTATTTATTTAAATTCCTTGGCTTGTTTTGGGGTTACTTGAGTTTTTGGTGATTTCATTTTGGCTACTTTTCTTGGTTTTGAGTTTTGGTAATTTTGAATATAGTTAGAGATTTTTATTGCATGCTTGTGGATTCTTTGAAGATTTTGGGTGTTTTGATTGGAAAAAGCTTGTTGTTGAACTTTTGGGCGTGACTCTACCATGGAGAGGTAGAAGGTTGTCTCTTTAAAATGTTATTCCTTTATCTATGCATATGTGAATTCTTTGAATATTTTTAGTATGTTGTTGGTTAGTTGGGTAGATTGCCTAGGTATGGTGTCGGAGAAGACTATGGGGATCTCTTGTGGGGAGGTATAAGTGTTCTTGTGGAGGGATTTTGGGATTGAGTTCCACCCTATAAAATAAATATCTTACATTTCTTTACTCGTTATGGGGTACCATAAGAGTGTGGGGAGGCATAAGAGAATGGGAGGTATAAGGGGTACTTGGGGAGGCACAAGGGCATGTGGGGGTTGTGAAATTTTATATATATATATATATATATATATATATATATATATATATATATATATATATATATATATATATATATATATATGCGGATTAATCTTAAGGTGGACACCCATTTCTCCATTGGGAAGTATAAGAAGCTTCCCCTATAGGTCTTGCTCCTTTGGCTTGTGCATGATGAATCCTGAGTATTGTTTGTTGTTCTTCTTGTGGTTGTAAACTGTAGTATGTATTTGGACTGTGTTCTTTGTGAAAATTGAGATTGTATTGTGGAAGCCTGTTTGTTTCCATGAGTTGAAATACATTTCTTATTGCTTTGTGGTTGGGGCTCGAGGGACAATGAGGAGGAAGAATTCTCTTCATTGGAATTCTTTCTTGTGGGGAGAGCATTGTCTCTCCTCCTTTTTTGTTGTGATCAAAAGATATGGTGGATCTTCTTATTGTTGCTCTCGAGCTGAGGATGAAGACAAATTTAGCAGTCCCCTTTGGAATTCTTGTTGTAAAAAAA
The DNA here is from genome assembly GCA_018340775.1 of Taxus wallichiana var. yunnanensis. Taxonomy (NCBI): domain Eukaryota; kingdom Viridiplantae; phylum Streptophyta; class Pinopsida; order Cupressales; family Taxaceae; genus Taxus; species Taxus wallichiana. The sequence continues at coordinate 125,591,656 of CM031236.1, forward strand.
TTCCCGCTTCAAGTGGATGGCATTGTAATATTATTTGTGGTGGAAAGTTGCTCTCTTTCGGAAATGGAATCTACATTTGAATGTGAAAGAAAAATATTCTGTAAGTTGTATTTGATGAATGAAAAAGGAAGTTGTAAAATCATTATTGGAGTTCAATAGAAGTTTTTTTAATTACCAAAAATGGTATGGTTCTCATTTGAAATATGTGTTTGAAATATATTGTGAAATCTCTGTTTGAAAATAATAATAAAATACGTATGAAGAAATATTACATTTCTCTATTTTATTCAAAATGCACATTTTGAAAATTTAATTACATTCATGCATTTCACATGTTGATTGAAGGAAAGTCTAACATTACAAATTTGGAATGGAATGAACTTAAATTTTTAATGCATGGCAAATGAAATAGATAAATATCCAGTTTGAAATGCGTGGATCTCTATTAGATTGTTTCAAACCTGCAATAAATGTGAGGAAAAATATATCAGAGTACCTGCAACTCGAAAGACAAAATGAAAAGTTAAAATTAACTAAGGATGATCAAAATGCATCCCAAAATAGTTTGTATTGCTCAGGAAAATTTATCAGACTTCAATTAATCAGACTTAGACAAAAACTCATAAATTTTGTAGAAAAAGGGGGAAACTCATTTTGAAACTCAATCTATCAATTAAACATTGAAAAATCCATCCTAATCTTTCCAAGAGAAATTCTCCATGTCAAATTGACATGTTGAGGAAGAAAGAAAGGCATTGAATTAATTTTGTTAAATTAAAAATTCCAATTCACGTTTTAATGCGAGGAAAGACATTTTTTTCAAATTCACCCACTTAAGTTTGTCAAAAAAATAATTTCGAGTTCCTATGTAAAGAGCGGTTCCACCCTTTCCAAAATTCATATTTTCCCAAATCCGAGCTTCTAGTTGAAATTCATGGCCTTATCAAGTTTTTACTTCACTTGATAAAAAAAAAAGAAAGGGAAATTTTCGTAATTCGGACCCGCGGGCCGGAAAATGACTTAGGGAATTTTTTTTTGCAAAAAGTAAAAAGTCACAAATTACTCCATGATCCTACTTCCCCGCCATTTCACTTTTCGAAAAATCACCTTCGCAGCCCACACCTTCAAACTTTACTTTTTTTGGAAAAAGGTGAAAAATCTTAAGTCTCCCGCCACCGCTTCCCGCTTGAGATTTTGGGCAGACACATGGCATCTCAGTAGGCATTGGCATGGAGACATGGGGTTTTTTGAACCTTTTTTTGCTTTCAAACAAAAGGAGTTAAAATCCAATTTACCTCCGGTGACCTACCTTCCCGTGTTGTCTTAGAAAAGTGCCACATGTCCCTTGCGCTTTGGGAAAATTTTAGCCCACTGTCCTCTATCCTCTATCCTTTCGTGGCTTTGGGAAAATTTTCATCCCCAGCCCGATGGGGCCACCTTTGGGAAAAATTTCTTCCCTAAGCCCACCACCCACCTTTGGGAAAATTTTCCTCCCAGTCCGGAGACCCGTAACTTAAGAAATATGAGGAGTTAGGGGGACTTCTTTATATCATTGAAAAGGGGAAGAAATTTCCTATTTAGTGGAAATGTTTTTAGGAAACCCTAACTATGTAAAATATGTGAAAAATCAGGTTGAAGTGTAAAGATGAGCCTGAGAGTGGGTAATTGGGAAATTACCCCTTATTAACTTAAATGTTTAACTCTAAAGCATGGGTTGACCTTTTTAGGGGTCACGTTAGGGGATAAGGGAAAGTTTTCTATCCCATGCAAATAAGAACCTTGTTTAATGTTTAGAAATTATGGAATTAAGTACCTAAGGTATTTAATTCCTTTGGCCCTTTGACCCTCTAAAATTGATTAGGGAATATTTAACTATAATGTTAATTTAATTACTTATTAAGTTAACTCCTAAGAGAAATTTAACTATAATTGGATTAATTATACTCATTAATTTCGTAATATGGATCCAATGTATGTTACAATGATAAAATTTCATTTAGTAAATTTTTCATTGACTTTGAATCCTTGTTGTAACAACTGTTTCTTGAAGCCTAGTAGTGGTCACACTTTTCATAAACATTATTCCATAATATTGCTATCTAAACCAAGGTTCTTCTTGGGTATCTAGTGGGAGTTTTAGCGGGTGTTAAACTTGGTATTAGATCCTTGGTTTCAAAGCTTGGACCCTTGGGCACACTAGAAAAACTGAGACATGAATATTAAGCCTAGCACACTATTAAACCTAGAAAACAACTTGGTTTGGAATTTGGATATTTTAGTAAACATGGAAAATTGAATAAAACCTAGGATAATGAAATAAATCTCGCTTGGGTCTATGCAAGAGGTGTGGACAAGACGAGGGATCCTTTCACATAGATCTACACATGCCACCTCCAGATCATAATGTAGTAGCCATCCTACTCCAAATTTTACTGATGCTTTAGGATGTTAATGCCACCTTACGCGGAGGGTCTGTAGGAGGACGGTCAGTCAGAGATGATAGGGAGCCATCCATTGAGGCTCATGTATCTCCTCGACACAACAAGGAGTATAGACGAGAGATCTCCCGCGTGGAGTCGGGCAGAGTGGAGTCACCGCGAGAGGGACAAGGAGAACAGACTTATAAACATACGGATAGGTCTCGAGCCCTTGGCTTATGGATGAGCATGTAGATAGGCCTAGGGGTCACTAGACTACAACTACGAGATAATACCAATGAGATCTTGAAGCTATAACCATCTCATTATTCCGTGACACAAGTGGATTTCGTGCGAGAGGCCTAGTGTGTGAGCTTAAGCGGGTGTGTCAAGCTCTTCCCTTATTCTAGTATGTCAACTAAATGTATAATGAGTAGGTATGGATCCAAAGGTTCATCCGAGGCCCGAATCTAGACATTGGAGGAGTAGTGCATATCCATTGTCCATGAGACATTAGATGAGGCCATTGAGAAGGCCTATATAGCGAGAGGAGACTTGAGGAAACACACAACAAAGGCCGTAGACTCGAGTCTCAGGAGCCGCATCCAAATGCAAAACAATATATCGAGGGGGTCGCTCCTCCTCTTCATGGTGGATAGGGTTCATTATAGTCATCGTTTAGACCATAATAACAATAGCAACAGTCTCACCCACTTTGTATAGAACTTCATAGAGATTTGATGCACATAGGCGGCGGAGTATGGGGCCTCCTCCTAGGGGTACCTTTAGGACACAAGGTGCACCAAGGGCTCAATCAATGGGGAGCTCATCAGCAAAGACCTTAGTAGTCCATAGCCAGATCGTCAAGATCTATAGCATGGACCTCTACAGTACTCGCTGGAGCTGCTACTTATGGGAGAGAATCAAGAGGTTGTTTTTGTTGTGGTGTTGCTAGAAATTTTTTGAGAGAATGCCCACATAACCCTAGTAGCAAGGGTAGGTCATAGATCTCAAAGCCTATTATTGGTGAGAAGGTGCAGATCATCGGATCTATGCGGTGGTCGAGAACTACCAGCCGAGACCCGAGTACCATGATTGAGATGACAGGTAGCATTAGTGGTGTTCCTACCACCATTCTATTTGATTCTTGTTCTTCTGATTCTTTTATAACACCATCTTTGGTAGAGTGATGGAAGATGGTGTTAGTTACATAGGGTTTTAGTTGGGACATCGAGATGGATTCTAGAGTGAGATCTCAGTAAACTCCTTAGTTAAGGAATGTGTAGCGGATTTGGGACCCTTCATCACTACCTTAGATCTTCATATCCTTTCGTTGGGTTTGTATGGAGCCATCTTTGGCATGGAATGGTTGTCTCGCACATAGATCCAAAATGGATTTTAACCATAATATTATATCTTGTGCGAGATGATCTAGGAGTTGAGTAAGTGATAGTAGGGGTTAGGAGACCCATTTGCATTTGCACCATCTTCGCCATGCAGCTTAAGCGGTGTGTGCGATGGGGTTTTAAGATGTATGCTATCACAATTAGTGATCGATCATAGGATGAGTCTATTGGACCATCTCTTGATGACCATCCCCTCTTAAGAGAGTTTCTTGATGTGTTTCTAGGGGAGCTACTGGAGATCCGGTTCTAGAAGTAGAACCCATCTCACGAGAACATTATTGGATGACTACCCGTGAGCTCTGCGAGCTCAAGTTGTAGCTCAAGGGTATTTTGGAGAAAGGCCTAATCCATCCTAGTGTATCCCCTTCGGTGCACAGATGATATTTGTAAAGAAGAATGACGGAGCTCTAAGATTTTGTATTGATTACCGCAACCTAAGAAAAGTAATAATCAAGAATCGTTACCCCCTTCTCTGCATTGATGATTTGTTTGATCAGATGAAGGGGGCCACAATTTTCTCTAAGATAGACCTTAAGTTAGGTTATCATTAGTTGAGGATTATGGAGATAGATATTCAAAATACCGCCTTTGTGCGAGATATGGCGGTCTGAGTTCACGGTGGTGCCTTTTACTTTAACGAATGCCCCCGTAGTGTTTATGAGCTTGATGAATGGAGTGTTCAAGATGTTCTTGGATCACTTTGTGCTCATCTTCCTTGATGAAATTTTGATTTACTCACATACGTGTGAGGAGCATGAGGGCACCTTTCTTAGGTTCTTCGGTGTCTCTATGATCAACAACTTTACGAACCTAGAGAAGTGTGTGTTATTTCGAAAAGAGGTGCGATATTTGGGCCACATCATTTCTCCTGGAGGTTATCGCTATCTATAATTCTAAGATTCAACCTATTATGGATTGGCCAACACCAACTAGTGTGACAAAGGTGCGCAGCTTCATGGGCTTGGCAGGATATTACAGGAGATTTGTTCAGGACTTCTCTCGGGTTACACACCCCATCACTTCCCTTCAACGGAAAGGGAAGAATGTTTTTTGGTCAGATAGATTTGATTAGGCCTTCAGACACGAAGGAATGCCTCACAACATCACTTGTTCTTGTCATGCTAGATCTACGGGGTGATTTTTTTGTATGCACGATGCTTCTTTGGCGGGATTTGGAGGTGTGTTCATGCAGAGGGTAGAGTAGTTGCTTTTGATTCTTGCAAACTCAAATATTATGAGCTCAATTCTCTGACTCATGATCTTGAGCTTGTGGCATTTATGCACACCTTGGTTCAATGGAGACACTTCCTTCTTGCCCGAGATTCACACTTAGCATTGATCACCCGAGTCTTTGCAACCCTTCACATAACCCAATCTCAATGCTCATCGGTGGCGTTGGATGGAGTTTCTTTTAGAGTATGACAGGAGATAGAGCATGTGAAAGGTAAGGATAATGTAGTTATAGATCTGTTCGTAGGAGGAGACATGTGGTTATGGCCACCTCGGTGAGCATAGAGTTGCGGAGCAGCATTCTACAACATCTTCCTCATGAAAGCTTCTACATTGCAACTAAAGTGGAGATCGAGTCTCAAATACCCCTCTAGGGTAAGATCTATGGATTTTATTTTGAGGCAAAGGGCCTTCTCAGGCGAGAGAGGCTAGATTTATGTTCCCACGTATGAAGGCTTAAGGCAAGACATCTTGACAGAGGAACATCATGCACCCTATTCAAATTTCATCCCGGGGTGAAGTAGATGCATGCCACTTTGAGATAGTTGTATCACTAGAGGGCACTTCATAGAGATGTGGCTCATTTTGTGTTACGATTTTTAGAGTGTCAAAAGTGAAGGCAAAACAACGACATCCAGCTAGCCATCTCTTTCCTCATGCTATACTTTGGAGTGGAAGCGGGACACCATTTCTATGGACTTCTTTCTTGGGCTACCGATGTCGAGACACCACCATGAAGCCATCACGGTCATGGTATATAAGTTGATGAAAGTGGCTCATTTTTATTTGGTGAAGACCACCTATAAAGTTAGCACGCAGTGGTACGGGTGTATCTAGATGAGATTGTTAGGTTGCACGGATTCCACGGAAGATCATTTGTGACCGTAATCCTCAGTATACTTCCCACTTTTTGACTACTATGCAGCATGCCCTTGGAACAAAGATAAATTTCAGCACAACGTATCACCTTGAGATAGATGGACAGATTGAGCACGTAAATCAGATCCTAGAGGAAATGCTTAGGATGTATGTTGTGAATCACTAGTCAAGATGGGAGGAGTATTTTTACTTGGTGTAATTTTCCTACAATAATAGTTTTTAGAGTTAGATAGGCATGGCTCCTTTCCAGGAACTGTGTGGTAGAGAGTGCATGACAACTCTTAGTTGGGATAGGTTAGAGGATAGGGTTTTTTGGGCCGGCTTTATTGTAGGACACGGTGTAGCAAGTGGTTACAATCAGACAGAGACTGCAGGAGGCACATGACAGACAAAAGAAGTATGTTGATCAACATAGGACCGACCATAGTTTTGATGTGGGCATGAAGGTTTTCCTTCATGTCAGGCCACATAAGAGCCCCATCTATTACGAGAAAAGGTTCTAAGTTAGCTCCTAGATTTGTAGGCCCCTTTGAGATCTTGGAGCGTATTGGTCCTTTGGCCTACCATCTAGCATTGTCACCTAGCTTGTCTCGCATCCATGATGTGTTTCATGTTTCATTACTTAAGGGATATGTTACGATCCTTCTCATGTGCTAGATTGGACCTTTTTGCAGGTTTAGGATCAAGGTTAGGTGATGGTAGAGCCCGTTCACATTATAAAGTGTAGGACCACTGGACCTTCGAGGAAGAGATTGAATAGGTTCGGGTGCAGTGGGACAAATATGATGAGACTGCGGCTACATGGGAGGATTTCACTTTTTTATGAGTTTAGTTTCCACACCTGTTCAAGTTACTTCTACGAGGAAGTTGATTCTAAGAGGAGAGGGATGCAGTGCCCACTTCTCTTTGACACCTTTTTATATGGATTATGATATTGTCGACTATACTTATGAACATTATTGTAGCTGTTGATTTGGCATGATGTTAGATGTTAAGAGACCATGAACCGTGGTTGATTTTAATTCATATATGATACATGTGGATTATTAGAGACATGTTATATTGATTTTGATACACTCCTTTGCATGGGTGTATATATATATGTCTATGTGTGTGTGTGTGTGTGTGTGTGTGTGTGTGTTTTCCTTACATGTGATATTTTTTCATATCGAGTAAACCTAGAAAATGGAACTAATTTTGTGATCATATGATTATGGATGGAATTGTAAAAGAGATTATTGCTTTCTTGGAAGATGTTTTGATTCATATATATATATATATAGATGATTTTGATTTATATTTTATATATTTTTGGATGTTTTGATGTGGCCATGAGGCCGAAGGAGGTATTTGTGTTTTGTAGGTAAACATGTCACAACAAACATCGAGGGATTGGAGACCAACCACATTGGAATTCTAAATGAATTCAACAAGGGTCACCATGGCAACGTGTATTTGTTATTTTTGTATGTTGGATTGTTGTTAGGGGTTCCCATTGGGGGATCACCTTTAAATGTGACCAAGGGGTTATGTGTATTCTTTTATTGTGTTCCCTTTATTTAATCTTTGTATGTGATTTTTGGTGATGTATTTCCCTATATTATGTATTTATATTGTGTCAAGATTAGTGAGTAATCATGTTGTTAATTAATTAAAAGGGTCATAAGAATTCATTTATTAGAGTTGATGGCTCTTGGATTACGTGCTGTAATATATGTGTAAGTAAATTTGAGTGTGAAACACTCCACCTTCATTTTGAAATTTCAATTTGTCTGTAGGGCCTAATTTTGGAGGCTTGTAGGACAAGTTTAACTTGACCCACACCTCTTAAATTTTCACACCAACCCTACCTATGGGTTGGGGAGTCAAAATTAGGCCTTATTATGTATTTTGGGAAGGCAAGTTGTAAGTTTTTATTGCACCTTCTTACATAAAATTAATTTTTGTCCTTGGGGTGTGGACTTGGTTTGTGTGTGTAAGTAAAATGTCATTTATTCACCCACCTTTTTAATCATACTTTGGCATTTGAAGTTGACTTGTGAGGTGGAATTGAGGATGTGGGATGTGGAATCCTACATGGACCCACCTCATCCTCTTCTCTCTCTTTTTTTTATTCGAATTCCTTGGCTTGTTTTGGGGGTTACTTCAATTTTTGTTGATTTCATTTTGGCTACCTTTCTTGGTTTTGAGTTCTTGTAATTTTGAAGAGAGTTAGAGATTTTTATGCATGCTTGTGGATTCTTTGGAGCTTTTGGACTGCTCGGATTGAAAAAATCTTTTTGTTGAACTTTTTGGAAAGACTCTACCATGGAAAGGTAGGATCTTGGCTCTTTAAAATGTTCTTCCTTTATCCATGCATATGTGAATTCTCTAAATATTTTTGGTATGTTGTTGGCATTGGGTAGATTTCCTAGGTATGGTGTAGGAAAAGACTATGGGGATCTCTTGTGGGAAGGCATAAGAGTTTTGGGGAGGTATAAGTGTTATTGTGGAGGAGTTTGGGATTGGGTTCCACCTTGTAAAAGAAATAGCTTGCAATTCTTTACTTGTTATGGGGTGCCATAAGAGTGTGTGAGGCATAAAATAATGGGAGGTATATATATTAGCAGGTTTATCTTAAGGTGGGAACCCATTTCCCCATTGAGTGGTATAAAAAAATTCCCCATAGGTCTTTCTCCTTTGGCTTGTGCAAGATGAAGCTTGAGTATTGTTTGATGTTCTTCCTATGGTTCCAAACTGCAGTATGTATTTGGAATATGTTATGTTTGTGAAAATTGTTTTTGTGGTGTGGAAGTCTTTTTGTTACCATGAGTTGAAATACATTTCTTATTGCTTTCATGTTGGGGCTCGGGGCCAATGAGGAGGATGAATTCTCCTCTTTGTTGGAATTTTAGCTTGGGTGGACAACGTTGCCTCTCCTTTTTCTTTTTTTTTATCAAAAGATATATGGTGGATATTCTTGTTGTTGTTCTGGAGCTAAGGATGCATACAAATTTCACATTCCCTTGGGTTTCCTTGTTGTAAAAAAATAATCCCACTTCAAGTGGATGGCATTGTAATATTATTTGTGGTGGAAAGTTGCTCTGTTTTTGAAATGGAATCTACATTTGAATGTGAAAGACATATATTTTGTAAGTTGTATTTGATGAATGAAAAGGAAGTTTTAAAAAATTATTAGAGTTTAATCGAAGTTTATTTAATTACCACAAATTGTATGGTTCTAATTTGAAATCTATGTTTGAAATATATTGTGAAATATCTGTTTGAAAATAATAAAAAATATGTATGAAGAAATATTACATTTCTCTATTTCATTCGAAATGCACGTTTTGAAAATAGAATTACATTCTTGCTTTTCATATGTTGATTGAAGGAAAGTTGAACATTTCCAATTCAGAATGGAATGAACTTAAATGTTTTAAGCATGGTAAATGAAATAGATAGATATCCAGTTTGAAATACATGGATCTCTATTAGATTGTTTCAAACTTGCAATAAATGTCGAAAAAAATATACAGAGTACCCTGCAACTATGAAAGACAAAATGAAAAATTAAAATGAACTAAGGATGATCAAAACACATCCCAAAATAGTTTGTATTGCTCACGAAAATTTATCGACTTTACTTAATCGAGACTTAAACATTTAAACTCGGATGTTTTGCGAAAAAGGGGAAACATGTTTTTAAGCTCAATCCATCAATTAGACCTTGAAAAATCCATCCTAATATTTGCAATACAAATCCTCCATGTTCGTTAGGAATGTTGAGGAAAAATAATTGAAAATTGAATTAATTTTGTTAAGTTTAAAATTTGAATTCACATTTTAAGAGAAGGAAAGACTGTTTTGTCAAATTCACCCACTTAAGTTTGTCAAAATAATTTTTGATGGTTGCTTTATGCAATTAGGGGTTTGAGCCCTTTCCAAAAAGTCCTCTTTTACCCAAATTTGAGCTTCTAGTCGAAAGTTATGGCCTTCTGAAGTTTTTTACTTTGTTTGGTAATAAAAAGTGAAATTTTCATAATTCGGACCTCGGGCCCGAAAATGACTTAATGGTAATTTTTTTTTGGAAAAAAAGGAAAAAGTCAAAAATTACTCTGCGGCCCCACTACCCCACCATTTTTATTTTGGGAAAAACACCTTCGTCAAATTTACACACCTTCACACTTTACCTTTTTTTTGAACAAAGGCAAAAATCTTCGGTCTTCCCGCCTTTACTGCTTCCACACTTGAGATGTTGGGTAGGACATGTGGCATGCACCGGGCGTTGAAGGAGACGTGGCGATTTTTTTAACCTTTTTCCCTTTTATATAAAAGGAGATAAAGTCCAATTTACTTCGACGACTCACCTTCCGTGTTGGCCTAGAAAAGTGGCATTTGTAACTTGTGCTTTGGGAAAAAAATATCCCCTGCCAATTGGCCCGCCTTTCGGAAAAATTTCGTCCCCTAGCCCATTGACCCACCTTTGGGAAATTTTCGTCCTCTGGCCCGCCGGCCTTTCTTTGGGAAAAATTTTGTTCCCTAGCCCGCTCGGGCCACCTTTGGGAAAATTTTCTTCCCCGGCGTGCCTTTGGGAAAATTTTCATCCCTGTGTCCATCGGCTCCGTAACTTAAGAAATATGAGGACTTAAGAGGACTTATTTATATCATTGGAAAGGGGAAGAAATTTACTATCTAGTGGATATGTTTATAATAAACCCTAAGTGTGTGAAGTATGTGAAAAATAAGGTTGAACTGCAAATATGAGCCTGAGAGTGGGTAATTGGGAAATTATCCCTTATTAACTTAAATGTTTAACTGTAAACCATGGGCTGACATTTTTAGGGGTCACGTTATGGGATAAGGCAAATTTTTATATCGCATGAAAATAGGAACCTTGTTTGATGTTTAGACCTGATGGAATTAAATACCCAAGGTATTTAAATCCTTTGGCCCTTTGACCCTCTAAAATTGATTAGGAAGCATTTAAGTATAATGTTAATTTAATTACTTATTAAGTTAACTCCTAAGGGAAATTTAACTATAATTGGATTAATTATACGAGCCTTAGTTTCGTAATATGGATCCAATGTATGTTACAACGAGAATTTCATTTAGTAAATTTTTAATTGACTTTGAATTCCTACAAGAATAACAAGCCGTTGCTTGAAGCCGTGTAGTAGTGGTCATGAGTTTCAAAAACAATATACCATAATTTTGGAAGCTAAACCTAGGTTATTCTTGTGTCTCTAGTGGGAGTTTTAGCAAGAGTTACGAGAACCATATATAAGAAAGTTAATATCACCTCATTTAATAACACGAAAAGCACATTTCACCTTCAGTAATTTCAATGAAAATATCAAAACCAAAAGCATATTGATAAAGAATACGATTTCAAAAATTCTATTTTTCAAAAGTTATGAAAATATATTTTTAGTAGTTTTCAAAAAATTTAGTATTCCCTACCGCAATGGTTATAACTCGTTTAAACCATAGCCCTAATCCATGTGTTGATAACACTTTGGAAATCTATCTCGCACTCGGCACAGCTAGAACACAGACAAAAATAGAGGGGTCTCTGATCCATCTGGTTGAAAAAGGTGGGAGTCACCTTGGAAATGGAGTGGGAGGTGAAGCGAGGGGAGCCTTTGCCCCTCCCTTTCACTACGTTATAGAGCTTGGTGGTGGAATCTCAACCCGTAATCAAACTCTACTCTCTCCTTTTATGGATGAGAATGGTCAATTTTTGCAGAGGATATACAAGATTGAAATTTGAGGTGGCTAGTTGGGAGCATGGACGCACGTGTTAGTAATAACATAAATGTTAATAAAAATTTCCTCGGAATTACTTTGTGCTCGGCGGATGCGAAATGGAGATGAGGAAAATGACCCAAGAAAAAAATGTATACCCCCGCATGTAGTAGAAAAATGAATGAATATGCCAAATAACCTTCCTTTGCTAATTTTTTCTCGCAAGAAAAAGATATATACAAGGAATTCTAATATGCTCTCGAAACCCTCTCAGGATACCCCGATGTTGAAGGTTGATGTCGATTTGCTTCTAAAGGTGCTAAAGGAGGAAGGAAATATTTTCTAGCTAAGAATCATATGTATATTTCACAAATTTTGGCCAAAATTTTCTCACCTCCATGATGCATTGCATTGAGAGATGGAGAGAAAAGGTTCAAGGTAAGACTCAATTTTATCCTTTTTCCAAAGCATATTTAATTTTTTTTTTGAAACTGCTGAAGATAGGGATTTAATTGTTACACAACACTTTGGGTTTTTGGTGAACATGGACTCGTGACTAAACAAAATTTTCCATCTTTTGATCCATTAAAAGACTCTTTTGACACCTACCCAGTTTGGGTTCGTTTACCTGGACTCCTACTCGAGGATACTCTAGGCTCATGTGCGGTTGTTGATGAGAATAGTTCCATTTAAACCAACACTATTTATGCATGGATCCTTGTATATCTTGATATTTCCAAATCCTTACCAATAGAAATTAATTTGTAGATTGGTGAAAGACTCTAGATATAGAGGTTAGACTACGAAGGAATTGCTTTCAGATGTCGGTGTTGTTTCAAAACTAGTCATATTACAAAAGATTGTGAACATTCCCAACAAAAGATCAAACCTACATGGTGGAAATATTCTCTACCAGAGCATCTAACAATCGATCCCTAGGCAGATCCAACTGCGAAATCTAGCACCCACATGCAAGTTGACTCACCCAACATGGATGTCTCCTCGAATAATGCAAAGAAGTTACCCTCGTGATTTTACTATTCCAGAGACTAATTCAGTAATAAAATCTGCTTTGACTCCCTTGTTGAGGATCACATTCCTTTGAAATTGATTGGGTTCATCCAATCTCAAAGGAAGAAATAAATGAAGAATAGAAGGTGGTGGATAGGAAAAAGAAGGGATACGTGAAACCTAAATCCCCACCGTCCAGGGACAAGGCATGAATCTTATCCTTTTGTTACCTCTTATTGTTATATTTGGGTTATTGGCATGTTATGTGGTTGTTTGATGTTTAGTTGTTTTTAGCTATTATTTTGTTTCGTATTCTTTGGTTGCTAGTTTTTTTTGGAAAGTTGTTCTCTACCATTGGGATTTTTTATCATATCTGGATTTTTAACCCTTTTGGTTATGTTGATATGGCTATATATAGCTTTTCAACGTTAATTTACAAGGGTACAGCCCCTTTCAAAAAACTATATACCTTTAATAAAAAAATAACTTTTAGTATTTTAAAATTTTTGGGGTCTTCGATACATTTATGGACTTTGGAATTTACATTGATAGCCAAAGGGTTATCATCATAGTTATTTTTTTCATGTTTTTTCTGTCAACTTTCTAATGGGTCTTGTTGTTCACCAAATGGGTCAAGGGGTTAGGAGATATGGCCCCAATAAGTAGTAAATAAAATAAAATTAATAATCAAATAGATTTCAACATTTTAAAACTTCTATCTTTTTGAATCCATCCATAAGGGAGATATGGCTAGTCTCCATGTAGGATGACTTTTTAGTTCTCCTCCAAAACCCTTCATATTCTATTTTTGGTAGTTTTTCATATTTTCTATTGTATAGCTATAAAGAAATTTGTTTAAAATAAAGAAATAAGTCTCTCGACATACATCTCCTTATTAAGTTTGCCAATTTTTATACGCTTTAAGTTTCTATAGAATTAGGTTGTGTTTTCACGCTCTTTACTTGTGAATTAACTATTATAACACATTAATCACCATTATTATTCTTTTTCCACTAGGTTACACCTCTAGATTAGTGATATCAAAGACATGCTATTTCTTCTCTTGCATGTACAAATGCATGAGGTCGGACTACAAGAAGCATGGTTTCCGGACCCACGATCTGAGCAAAAAAAAGTCTAGATTATGTCTTCATAGTAGGTCAACAATAATGAGCACCCCGAAAACTCTTGTAATGCTAAAAAAAACTTCAGGATACCAAAACTCCAATGGAAGGCCTGGGAGGCAAATGTAAATGGAGAGATACTAGAAGGAGGGCTTTGAATACAAACCTAATCACCACTGACAGAGGTTAAGGGCTACTTTCGCATAAAATAACGAAGCTTCCAACAAAAACCTTTATAGATCCGTCTCCTCCTGGAAATAGAAAAGGAATCCATCACCCACGAGAGCTCGACTTCTAAATTACAGGCCCATTTCCTCTTGCACCAATCTCTAGCGAAATCTATATTTGATCTAAGGCCTACAAAACTACCAACTACAATGTATTTGTATCTATTCTTGCCCCAATGGACCACAATCTTTGGGACCTCTAGCATCGGAACCTCTTCGCTCCATGATGGCATGAGTTTCAATGATTCTCGATGGACATCACTAAAAAGGTAATCCACCCGTGACTTTGACATAGCAAGAGATTTCTATTAATTTTACTTTTCACATTAATTTTAGTACATGCATTGAAATTAAAAAATATAAATTATTAATATTTTGAAAAAAACTTGATGATAGGAAGGAATCATATTAAAACAACCTTATAATTTATTTCAATTATAAAATTTTGAAACTTAAGATATTGAGTGTTGGACAACATTGCTTTAAAATTTATTTACTAATAGATTAAATGTCTATCAAAAATTATAAAACAGCTTATTTTGAGCTAAAACGTAAAAATGCACTATATTTTCATAACATATAATTTTTTTTTAGTGACAAAACATGAGTGTGCCTATTTGTCACTCCATATCCTTGTTTGCACAAATAAATTATTGGCGCACACGCACAAACGCGCACACACACACACACACACACACACACACACACACACACACACACACACACACACACACACACACACACACACACACACACACACACACACACACACACACACACACGCACACACACACACACATGCACACGCGCGCGCACAGACGCATACACATGCACACGCACGCACACACACACACACACACACGCACACACACACACACATACACGCACGCACACCACACACACGCACCACACACACGCACCCGCACGTGCACACACACACACACATCAAAATCTCGTGCATTTATATATATACAAGTCATTACAAATTTCCAAATTTATATGTCAATAATAGTCACTTGAATTTATATAATCTATAATTTTTAAGAAAAATCATGTCACTTCTCTATATAAAAAGGTTTCTAGATGTTTGTGAATATAGCACACAGACAAACAACGAATGTGGATGAGTTTTTGTATTGGAAAAATATTTTTTAGATACATAGAAGGAATTCCAAATGCAGTAAAAAAAGTATATTTGACTTGAGATAATGTATATATTTGGAGTCCAATAGTTGAATGTAAGTGTTTTGTAATATCAAGCCATGAATGGGGAGAGTGAAATCATGTTATATTGGAGTTTATACAAGACTGTGAACCAACCCAAATATCCAATATAGGATGAAGTCTTTAATCAATTGACAATTTAAGTACATTGAATAGACATATCCAAATTGAAATAGAAGAGAATGCAATTAGAGACTTGTAATTAAATATGTTTTTTTGAAGTATTATGAGACTAGGGAGCCGAAAAGTGAAGATTGAGAAAACAAGTATACTTTCAAGTTTCTATTCAATCTTTTTCACTAATAGACAAATAAATGCCCCGTGCCAACCTCACATTTAACCAATTCATTTAGTGTTTTATACTATCTTTTGGTTTATGATAAAAAGATTATGTACATGATGATTTCAAGTGCCAAACATTTCAAGCGACCTAGTTTAGTGATTGTCCAAAGTCTTATACAATATTTACACAGATTTTTATACAATTTCATTTATACATTCTTACCAAACTTCAAAAAGATATAAATAATATTTTTTTTTCCTAAAATATATCACGCAACTTATAGATCATATATATATTCATAGAACTCACCACCCTTTGAGTATTTATATATGTATTCCTAATCATAAGTGAGTTCAAATTCAAAACCGATCACTAAAGTTTAAGGAAGATTTATGTCCAGCATATATTAATGTCATAATCAAAATTATTACGAAAGAACCATAAAAATTCCAAATTGCTTGAAACCTTTACAAAAGTTATTCAGAGGCATTAAAAAGATTGGGAATAATTTGAAAAGCTGAATTTGTGCTTTGCAGATGAACAAATAATGCATCCGTCCACATATCTATCGATTCGGATAACGTTGGGACAGAAATATTTTAATGGTCCTCTTTTATGCGGATTTGAGGCTATAAATAGTCTAGTTTCCACTGAATAAACTCACCTTCAAATTCAACCTTAGAGAGCGTGCATGCAGATGTTGTTGACGAAAAAGATGGCGGAGATACAACTGCAAAAGTAGAGGATTGTGTGTGCATCCCGACCACAGGATTGTCTGGTTATTGGAGAATGTGGAAAAGTTAGGCTGGAAAAGCAAGATCTACACCCCAATGATTCCCAGGTATAAATTTTCTCATTTATATTCCTGTATACTTTGATAAATGCAAAATTTCTTGGGACTAAGCGAAAACTTCATTGCAGGCATGGTACAAGATTTCTTGCTGCGGTGATCAATGCCTTTTCCAGAACGCAAAACAAACCGACAAATATCTGAACCATGACCAGCTTCAGGTCATAGCTGGAGATGCAATGGGTTGGATGCTCTCCGGGCTGATTCCAATCCCTTCACATATCCACCCTGCTAACGAACAACTTCTCTCTATTGATCTTAAAGAAGTTAATTGCTCAAGCACCGCTGTGGTGCTAAGGCCAACCGAGGCGGAAAAACCTACCCAGGTCTGGATCTTGGTAGATCCACCAAAAGATCTTGCTTAGGTCTACGTACCATGCCTACTAAATAAATAAGACAGGACTATGGACCGTCTCTTATATATTAATACATATGAATATCTATTTTAGTACCAATTGTTGTGAACTTTTTATACTGCAATCTCCTATTAGATTTACTACAGTTGATTTCTCTAATTCATAACTAATATTGATGTACGAAGATCCTATTAAGGGAAAGGTTTGGGGATAAAAATAGCAGGGCATTAGATTTGGATAGAAATTATTAATAAGATTGGAAAATCACAATAAATTTGAATATTTGTAGATTTTTTTTTGAAAAATATAGATTTGATTTGAATATAAATATAAAAGACATTAAAAACTGTAGATTTATATCTAAACATGCATGCATAATTCACATACCATACTAAAATTTGTTATATTCTCAAGAATTAGTATAAACAATAATAAAACAGACAGCCACATTCCTAACATGTGTATTAATGAAATTTGTAAGGTAAATACATTACACAAATGGTTAATTGCAGCAAGACATTAGATTTGGATATAAATTATTATTTTTTTTTTTTTGAAAAATCACAAGAAATTTGAATATCTGAAAAGTATAGATTTGATTTGAATATTTATAAAAGACATTAAAAAAACTGTATATTTGATATGTAAACATGCATGCGGCATTCACATATACCGTATTAAAATTTGTAATATTTTATAAGAATCACTATAGTCTATAATAAATAATAAAATAAACAACCATATTACTCTATGTAGTAATGAAAGCCTAAGGTAAAGATTATGAGACTAAGAATAACTCGTAATAGAGACTAGCAATCTTACGTGAAATGTACGATAGAAATGTCAAAGGGAATGTATTGAAGAAGTGAAATTGAATGGGTCGAAATAATAAGAGAGGATGAGAGGGGTTGAAGAATGGGTTTGAGGGAGGAGAAGTTGATGGGTGGGAAAAGCGCTCTAAGGAACTAATGTGAATCTCTTCTTTCCTACAACCACCTACCATTTTTATCAATCATTAGAAAGAGAAGAAGGGTTAAGTTAATGAGGCAACATGTTTTGCAGATATCTTAGAAGGCAAGGAGTGGTTGATCAATATTTCCAATGAAAGTATTTTTTTGTAATTTCAACCTTATTGGTTTTTGGGTAGTTACAAGATAAGTAGTTGTAATGTGATTTCGCTTGCACACATTTCATGGGACACTTTACAGACAATGATATATGTAGCGGACTTGGTATCCCATGGTGGTGATTTCATGCACATTTCTGATTAGGGAGTCTTTCTAGCTAACCAACATAAAATGGGCTTTGTTGTTTTTGTATTATATTTATTTGCGGCATCAAGGTTTTTGATTGGACATAATTTAGTTTGTTAGACAAGGTGAAAAAATGAATGGAAAGTTAGAAATAAAAAGGTGGGAATCAAATATTGGCATTCCCTACACCTATTGCATTGTTTATATTGTTCCTACATTGTTTATATTGAATTTTACTATTTTTATTTTCTTTTATTTTTCACCATTAAGGTAATCAACTGAATGATGTTTAATTTCATAGATTAGATGTAGACATGAACTGAAAGCTGAAAAGAAAAGGGTGCAAATTAAATACCTAAATATCTCACTTATTCCATGGTCCATATCATTCATGCCCAAATAAAATATGTTATATGTTCTCCACTTTATAATCTTGATCTCACTCCCATTATTAAGACTAGACAAAATAAAAAAACAGAAAATCAATAAGTTCAAGTTTGAAAATCCAAATGTTCTACTATATCACCTAAGTCAGTAAATAAACCTTACATCAATTTCATGTTCAAAAATAATTTAAAAATAATTTACAGACCAAGCCGTAGTCATATTAAATATAGGAAGTGCTTGACAAGTTTTGTTCAGCCAAGTTATCAGCAGAAACTATGAAAATTATGTGTCGCCATACACGTGAACACGTGTCATTACCACGGCGCGAGAATATAAACCCAACGTACATGAAAGAAAGAGGATGAATTGCTCGAAGTCGAGAACAAATTTACTTGCTAAGTAAAAAGTAATAGGGGAGCGGTAACAGAAATTGTAAAAAGTTTTAGCGAAACCAAAGGAAGAGGATGAATTGATCGAAGTTGAGAACAAATTTAAGGTCGGATCGAAAACGTTAAAATCGAATAGTTCTTCTATGGTGGATGTGTTGCACATACCTGAATCTAGCTTCCTGCATATTCTTATTCGATAATTATGGTGGAAAATACATCGCATTTCCATGCTTTTTCTCTCGATGAGATGAAATTTAATCCATTATAGCTGAGATCAAGCAATACCAGACCTCTGATAAATGATAAAGCACTAGGTATAGTTCCATTAAGTTTGCTGTGATTTATTGCAAAGAGTCAGAAACTGGTGAGGGCCCTAGGAATATTTCGAGAGAAGCTCTTGGAAGAGTGAACCAAAGTTTCCAATGATGCATAGGGGTCCAGAAAGCACACCACTTCATCAGTTCCCTCAGCACCAAGAAGGAGAAATAAGAAAAATGAATAAAATGAGGTAAACGGAGGTTCTAGAAGGAACCGCCATGAAAAGAAGACTAGAATGCGAATGGACGTGAATTTGAAGCACCCAGCCATGTCTATTCCCCTTCCATACCCTTTCACATCCTTCAGTGCAGGGGAGGACATGGGAAGACCTATAAATGCTTGAAAGGAGCAAGAGAATGGGAATTCGAAGATCCAGAGAGATCGAGAAGCAGAGTTTAATGAGAGCAATGAGCAAGATCTTCAGTGCTGGAGTTGAATTGTAGGAGCAAGGTGTAGGAACAGAGCAAGCAAGTAATTGGAGAGAAGGTTTACCTTGTTACTTCTTTTCATACTTATTGTAATCTGTAATTGTCTATATTACACCAATAAAAGTGGGAAGAAAGAGCAGCTTGCCTTCCCAACTCAAGCTTTTCTCTCCTGGAGGTTTCAGGATAAAATTATTGGTGTTGAAGTTTAAAATCATTTCCTTCTCTACAATTTCCTTTCTATAACACTAGAAATTTAGTCACGAAGCTCTAATTTTTCAAGCAAATCTGTCATTTTCCAAAGTTGAAAGTAGAAAAACATAATTGTGTGATTCGTGGGAGTTCCAAAGTAGAAGTTTACAGATTTTGGATTAGCATAGTTTACATTCCAAGTGTGAATTTTTGTATATCTAGTAAAAGATCTTTTCTAGGTTTACGTTTCATGCCTTCTAAATAAATAAGACAAGACTATGGAACTTCTGTTAATATATTAATACATATAAATATCTTTTAGTACCAATTTTTGTGAACTTTTTATACTGTAATCTCGTATTAGATTTACTACATTTGCTTTCTCTGATTCATAACTATTATTAATCTATAGAGTTCCTATCAAGGGAAAGTTTTGGAGGATAAAAAGTTTAATTGCAGTAAGGAAATTAGATTTGGATAGAAATTATATAATTATTAGAAAATCGTAATAACTTTTAATATTTGCATTTTTTTAAAAATTATATATTTAATGTGAATATTTATAAAAGACATTAAAAACATTGTAGATTTGATATGTAAACATGCATGCTACATTTACATACCATATTAAAATTTGTTGTGTTCTACGTAATCATCATTAGAAATAATAAAACAAACAACTACATTCTTATGTATTAATGAAAGTTTAATGCAAATACATTAAACAAATTTATCAATGGTAATATGATTACCACAATTTTCTAAATAAATTCTAACTTGAATTTATGAGTACGAATAACTTTAGAATCAAATTATTGAGATCTTACAATCTTATATGGCAACTAATAATCAACATTTTAAATTAGACGATCAAGACCTTGTTATTTTCTACTATTTTTTTGGTATAGGAAGCATAAATGCATGTTTTTTCCACCCACATTTTCCCTAGCTAGGAAGCCTCATACTCTATATGTTAATGGTGTGGTTAGGAAGTGTACTTTAGTGAAGGTTGTTCCTAAATATTACTTGATGTATATTTTCTCCATGTAAGCTTCTTTTCTAAAGTACCGTATTTTAGATTCAATCTCATCTTTCCTATATGCTTCAACATTTGTGTCTGATTTTCCTTCAATGTCATCAAATATTTCACATCTCCTCCCTCTTTGTTGGTTCCTCTTTGTCATATCCCTTATGTTTTTGAAATTCGATTTAGAATATCCAATCAGTTATTGTGTATTAAATATTTAGGTTTGATATCATTTTCACAATGATAATTCCTTTGAAAGTGATAACTTTTATGGAAAGGCTTCTCGAGAATACATTGTTATCATTACTAATCCTAACAAGATCTTAAAAATTGTAGCTAATATATTGTTAGGATTATCATTTAATCAACGTCGTATTTGAATTTTGATATATATATATTGATTGTATTTGGGGCATTAATGTGGTAGAGATATTTTTATTTACTACATAGACGAAATTTTCTAGTAAAAAAAATATTTTCTTTTACTTGGTAGCACCATAATTTGACTTGGTTCAACTTGCAAAATTTGTTGTGTCATGGAACAATGTACAATTAATACTACTTGGATTATGTGTCCATAGATAAACTATTTGAATCCTATGGTAGTATGCATGGGTAGTACGATTTCAAATTTTTACCATGTTGTTCCAAATGGGGAATAATGCTCTATTTGGATTCGACATGTAGTGGGAGTTGTTGTTGCAAAATTCACAAAAACTATATGGTAATTTACAATTTTTTATTTGATAAGTTGAGTGCTACTGGTTGAATGGTCTATGGATTGGTAGGACTTTCTACCTTTTGACAGAAATTTATTTTCCAAGTTTTTCATAAATAATGAACGTCATCCAACTCATTGGAAGAGGTGTTAGAAATATCATGAACACTTTCAAGTGTAGGGGTGGTGGCAATAGGCTATGCTAGGGTTACATTATTAGGTATTTGAGGGAGACATGCATGAGATACCTTAGAGAAATATTTCTAATTTGGATTAGGCTATTCTCATTGTAGAATGCAATATCATAGGCATTAGATAACAATTTTCAGCTAGATATCTAGATATATTGGGAACCATTGCTAGATATCTAGATAATGGAGGTTAGTTTCGTAGGAAAAGGGAACACCACTTGGGCTGCAAAACTATTCGAGAGAAGTGAGCCGAGATCCCGCAAAGCTCTCGCCTCTATGGAAGAATGAGGAACTATTGCTAGATATCCCAAATTCATCATCGACAACACATAACAAAGATTTTTATTTCCAATAAATGGTAGGTATACAGAGGGCTATGAACAAATATTGATGCGTTAGAGAATGAAGTAGGAGAAAATGGTGTTGTAAGATAGAAGTTCGACCCTTGGTTGAAGAAGGTTTCATTTTTGCTTCCATTCCAAAATGCGAAAGTTTTCAACAAAGGACCATGGTTTTTTGTAGTGCTTCTGTCACTTTCCACCAATGGGAGTCTAGAATTCTCCACGCTTTTATTTTCCATACTCTCTTTGTCTTGATTCAAATTCTAGGTCTTTTGTTGGAGTTCATGGAACCGAGAGATCTTTATGGGGATTTCCAGATCGATGTGCTTGCTAATTATTGTGGATCCCACTACCAAAACGAGATCCATATTAGTTTTTGCTAGGATATGTATCAATATACCTATGGGTTTCAAAGCTCCTAAGTGAATCTTCTTACACTACCCTACTGGAAAATGGGAACAAGTTATTGAGGTTTAGAGCTCCAAGATTTTCTCGTAGCAAGTGCGCAGAATGGTCGATATCGATGAAGGATTTTTGTGGACCTTGTTATCCAAAATTTACCCCCCAGGTAAATTTGATAACATGCATCAGAATATTCAAGTCCCAGGCACATTGATTGATTCAGAGCAAACATCATGTTTCTGAGGTTCCCTCAGATATTTTTCTAACTCCCCTGGCCAAAGAAGGAAGGAGCAAGCTCTGAGAAAATGCGAAAAATGGTTGCAGAAGGCAAGTAGGTTAATCCAGAAAAAATTGTGAAAATCGGCTAAGTCCTAGTCCTAGGAGCAATTGGGACATTTGGGACAAAAATGCGCGGATCGGCCGAAAAGCCTCCAGGCGGCCCAAATAGCAATTGGGACATCTGGGACAAAAGTACGCGGCGGGCGCGAAAAGCCGATCTGGCCAAAAGAGAGAAAAATTGGCTAACTACTGAGAGGGTCGCCTTTGGGACAAGCGGGACAAAAAGATGCGAACCGGCCGAACCGGGCGAATTTGTCCCAGACGGTCCGAAAGCAAATGGGACATATGGGCTGCGAGTACGCGAACCGGCCGGTTTGGCCGAAATGGGAAATTTCAGCACTGTGCCAAATGGGACAAAGGGACGCGTGGGACGCGAAAAGCCGAAGCGGCCGAAGGCAGAGAAGAAAAGTCAACGTTTGACCCGTGGAACTTCAAACGGCCATAACTTTTGACCCCGAGCTCCGATTTTGATAAAATTGGACTTTCTGGATTTCTTATTTTTAATAAGGGTAGATATATTTAAATAAAGGAAACATATTCGGCTCCAGTCAGTTCATGCTCATTCCCGTCAAATGACAGAAAATGCCTGCCAGGCCCAAAATAGCTGCCCGCACTCAGAAGGCCATAACTTCAATTTCTCAACGAAATCGCACAAAATTGGTACCGTTGGAATTATGGTTCCAAGCCCGATGCACAACAATAAAGAAATTCCAGATTTGATCAGAAATTGATTGATTTTTTTAAGGAAATGTGGCCGGGTTCAGAACAGTGTTTTATTTGGTAGCTGGGAGTGCAATTAAGAGGCATGGTCATCATTCTTTCTCTGCTGCAGCACATGGGACAGTATGGGGAGCCTTTTGCAAGTAATGGACAACCTTTTCACTCAATTTAATGCCTCTTACAGGTGGTTGAAGGACAGATTTCGGGATTTCCATTTTCCCTTCTCTTTTCCTTCTCATTTTTTTATAAATTGGAGTGTTGGGCTCATTGTAAAGAGAGAGTTTTTGGGTAGCAAAGCTCACAAAATTGCTTTGTGAAGCCGAGTGTGTTGCGAGGACCTTGTAGTGGACTCCTTGCATGGTGATCCAGGCCTTTATCTTGTAATAGACTGAATTGTGCATACCAGGAAGCAATAAAATACAAAGTTTGTGGATGTATCTTCCCCTGCTGTGTTTTCTTGCATTCTTCTTGCCCCTTTTATCTTTCTACAAGAATATTGTGTCTATTATTATGTTCTTGCAGGAATTCACTAACATTGTGTATGCTTGGAATATTGTTGTGAATGCATTTTGCTAGATTATGGTGAACTGTCATCACCTCTTCTAGTGTGCACTTTGCCTCTGTATTTCACACATTTGGAGATTACTCTCACACCCTCCTTTTCTGGTGTATCACCACTTTAGTGTAGGCTTTCATTTTATGTATTCTCTCTCCCTGGTCCCTTGGAAATTTAGATTAGAACAGTTAGCTTATCCTACATTAGAGTAGATTGTGGCAGGTAGTTTAGGAGCAAGAACCATCTTTCTCTGGAGGTCTATCTCAAGTAGCAAGTGCCACAACTTGGAGATAGTACCCATGTTATCCAATCACACTGTGAGTTCAAATACATGCCCAGGGGTGCTTTGTGATTCAGTGATAACAGACCTATAGAGCCGCTAGTGAAATTTAACTATATTGAGGGGATTGATGAGCTTGAAGACTCATCTGGAGAGGAGGATATGCTAGGGGATTCAAATGGGGAGGAAAATGAAACTATGGAGTTTGTGGCGAGAGACTCATGTGTTTGAAAGGAAGGACGGACGAAGGACCGCAGGTGAGAGTTCCTTTCTTGTGTTGGTTCTTGATTATGAGGAGGCTTCGTGTGGTGCACTTTTTATTTCCTATGTTGATTTTTAGTATACAAAGGAAATTATAGAGGAGGTTCATACCTGGTTTGGTAGTGGAGTTTCGAATGTGATGGGTGGAGCTAGTTGCTGAAATAGGTTTGACCAGTCGCCTCCTCGTATTGTTTCAACAACCCATTATCATGCAATAAGACCAACTCCCACATTTAGATGAGCAATACTTAGCACAATATGCTAGGAGTGAACAAAATTTCAAGAATATGAAATGAGATTTCGATAGGTTTGAAGAACAAGGTGAATTTATACTCCAAAATAATAATTCTACCCTCCACCAACCCAAAACATTTCCAAGAGGGGTGGAAGCATAGTGAAAAATTCATATCAGGATACCACACTCCTCAACAACCTCCAAGATTTCAACAAAACTCATGTAAGAAAGGCACCACCCCATCAATAGGTGACATCGTCTCAACATTAGTAGACAAAGTCAAGGAGCTATAGATTTCCCAAAATGTTTAAAATGTGTACGCAAGCCAAGAAATAACTTCTCCACATCCATGAGAACTATGAAAAATACCTATTGCAAAAAAACCTCCAGCTTTATACGGTACTCCAAAACCTAGAGATTTTCTAACTGGGACGAGAACCTTGGGTATGTCCCCTCATGCCACATATGGATATCTACAATAGGTACTAGCTGGTAGTGCATTCTCAAATCCCATACCAGCTGGAAATGTAATGTTCCCTAGCTTGATGCCTTCGATTCCATATAAAATTAATTAACCTTGCTACATACACATGTATTCTAAATTTCCATAGGGGATATGTACAATTACCAAGGTCCGTATGGACAACCGTAGGGGATGTCATACGCCCCAACAAATGTTTATGATTCCCATTTGAGCAACTAATGTAACTGTTATCCCAATTATGCCCCTGTGGAAAAATTGATCAAACACGACCCCGCACAAAATAAAATTGGAAGGGTCGGTTCAGTCATGCGAGCCCACATTCCAAATCCAACAATAAAGCTGAAAGGTTAGTGAAGGAGGCCAATTAAATCAAAGGAAATAAGAGCTCAACAGAGAAAATCGGGGAAGGGCTCAATTTTTTTCAGACTTTGCATGCGAGTCGACTCGGGAAAAGTAAAGGACCAGCGGAAGGAGCCATGTTTCCCATCGGCGCACCTTCAAGGGTCAAAGCAAAAGGCGGAGACTCAAACAAGCACCAAGCCTCCACGTGTCCTAGGTTTGGAAAAGGAACAGAGTCATCCATTTAATTGACTAAGTATAAGAGGGTTTGTGGAAGCCTCCATGTGCCTCATCGGTGCAACTTCAGAAGTGAGACCTAAGGGACGGACCCTAAACGAGCGCCAGCCCTGAACATGGTGAAATCCTCAAAAATTTAAATCAGCCATTGAAAATTCTAAGGCTAGCAGACAACGCTATGTATCTCATTTGTGCACCATTAAGGGTCTAAGCCAACTCTCCACATGTCTAGGGTCCAATGCAGTAAAAAAACCAGAACCGGCCGTTGAATTGGCTAAGGAAAGGAGATCCAGAGAAAGCCCCATGTGTCCCTTTGGTGCTATTTCAGGGGGTGAATCTAAAATCAGGTCCCAAACATGCGCCATCTCTCCATGTTTCCAATTGGTGCACCTCCAAGGGTTAGGTCCAAACAAAGTCTCTAAATGAGAGGGAAGCCTCCATGTATCTCAGGTCAGACACAAAGCCTTCGCCAAATAGAAGGGAATTAGGTAGAACACAAGGAAGGTAGAGTAGAGATGCGAGAAGGTACCACATGTCTCATCGGTGTAACTTCAAAGGTGTGGCCCAAAGAGAGACCCTGAACTAGTGCCAACACTCCACGTGTCCCAGTCCAAAAGGGGACACCGGTCATTGAAAAGTCCAAGCATGGACCAGGCCGAGAAAAGTGTCCGTGCGTCATCTTGGCACATCTTCAAGGTTGAAATCTTGATGCCGACCCCAAACAAGTGCAGAGCTCACCATGTGGGAAGACTAAAAAGAAGATAGAGTCGGTCGTTGAAGAGTTCGGGGCCGGAAGGGCGACGGGAGATATTCGGCATTTGTTGCACTTTTCGCAAAAGGAACAAGTTATAATTACGGGCCCACGAACTTGAGAAGGATTTATTTCGCTAAGTGGAAAATGTGGGTTTGCGGGCCCGGGGATAACTTTTGGAAAATGAGAAGTTGTGGAGCCCAAGCCTGGAGAAGTCTTTTCGCCAAATGTAAAGTTGTGGGGCTGCGAGACTTTTTGCATTTTTTACAACTTTCATAAAATCGTAATTTCAATTTTGGGCCCGTGGATGCTTTTGGGAAAAAGTGAATTTTGGGGCTATGGGGCTGCGGGTGGTTTTTTATAATTTTGCATTTTTTCGCAAAAGGAACAAAGTGAATTTTGGGCCCATGGATCCGTTTTTGCAAAACTTATTTTTTCGCCATTTTTGTAAGAATTTGATTCAAATATTCAAATTGGCATAAATTTCGATCCAGTGCTCAAAATTCAAAAAATTTTGTACCATTGGAAAGGTCTCAACATCCTCTATGCCATGGAATCATAAAATATTATTTTTAGTGGTGTTTGATGGGTAAAAATCTAGAATAAGTATTTTAAGCCATTAATACGGATCTGATTGCTTCAAATACCAAGATTTGATCTGATTTTCCATCTTTCCTTCTCCAACATGCCAAAAAGACATGGGGAACCATAATTTATATATTGTCTAGGTGGATTTGTAGGGCATTGTGTGTTGGTGGTTGACATTTCGAGTAGAATCCAATTTTTTCTTCTATCTCTCTCACCTCGATGTTTTATATATTGTAAACACTTCTCATTTGAGAAGGGAGATATTCTAGGATGTGGGGAAACTCTATAAAAATTGTTTCACAACTCCATTTGAGATGTAAGCCTTCTCCTATGCTAGAAAAGCATATTTGTGCCTCTACGAGCGAGAAATATAATGGTCTCATGCACCTTATAGAGCAATAAAATAATCATTTTGTGGTGTTCTTCAACCCTTTCTTGTGTTTTATTTTTTCTATGTACCTCTTCCTTTCAGATCTATTTTTTGTGCCTCGTATTTCAAATTTACAGCTATTGGATGTCATGTTTCATGGATTTTTAATGGTAGATCGGGACACAGGTTTGTGTCATTTCTATGTAACATCCCTCATCCCCTTTTTCCTTCTTTCATCCTCCCTCAACCGAGTATCTTATTTCTTTCCTGTTACGGTGTATCACCACTCTAGTGTAGGCTCTCTTTCACTCTCTCTTTCTCTCTAGTTCCATGGAATGGTTAGATTAGGATAGATTAGTTTTTCCTGCACTAGAGTACCTTGTGGTAGGTAGTTTAGGAAGAAGAATCGCTTTCTCTGGAGGGCCATCTCAAGTCTGCAAGTCCCATAGCTTGAGAGATGGTCCAATGTTATGTAGATCACACTGAATGCCCCATTTGAAACTCAGGACATTTGGGGGTGCTGTGATTTTTCATCAACAAAAGAACCTCCACCTCCCCAACAAGGATCTTCAATGGTGGAAACATAAGCAATTTGGACCTATTCTCAATGTCTTGAGGTGCCTCTATACTTATCCATCCGGATAGTCATGCTCCCATGAACCTTTCAAGAATTTTTGAAATTCAAAGTGGAGAGAGATCCTAACATGCACATTAAAGCTTACACAATAGCCATTCGAGATCTTCTCCGATGGTACATAGTTTTTGCAAAGATTTTCCCTAAGACGCTAGAAGGTACTTGCTCTTGATTAGTAATATAGGATACCCGAGGCTTCAATACACTCCTTTAAGAAACTCGTATCTAAATTTAGTAAGGATTTTGATATGAACAGACTTTTGAGAACAGGAATCGGGAATTCCTTCATATCAAGCAAGAACATAGTAAGTATATAGCCTACTTCATTCAAAGGTGGCGATATGTTCTCTACCCCTCTGCAAGTGCCCCAAATATGGATCAGATAGATCTTTTTGATTTATTCCTCCACTCCCTCAATACCAAGAAAAAGGAAGAAGTTCAAAAGTTCCCACTAAGGAGCTATGAAGAGGTACTAGAGGGTTCTCTTCGAATTGACCAAACATCTATTGACAGTGTTCGTAAGAATTATGGAGAAAATGGAAGGTAAGTCACCCCTAACCAGAATAACCTTGGTTACTCCAACAGTACATAAATAATCAAGGGCACAAGGTCCTTAATAAAAACCATGGAGGTCATGAAAGATGGAGTTACTAACCAACCCAAGAAGCCTAATGTTGATATTCCTCCCAATACGAATTCGCTAATAACAACAACAATGGAAATAATCAAAGAAATAATAACATCTCTCCCTTAGTCAACACCGTAGATGTTAACTCACAACAAAAACAACAACAACCTCGGATATCAAGAAAAATGTAGAACTAAGGCCATAACAAATACCCAAGAGGGTATCCGAACCAATTCCAAAACCAAGGGCAAGGGTTACCCAATTTTAACTATAAAAATCAACAGTTGAACAATAACTATAATTTAAGACCACAACAAGGCACAAACTAAAGGCCTTAATATTATGATCCTGATTTATATTGTAGTTTCCATAGGGTTCGCAGACATGACACAAGAACATTCCATGATTATAATAAGTTTCTACAATGTTTCCAAGAGTATCAAAGATAATTATTTGTTGACATGTTTTTGGAAAACCCAACAGTGCCAACTCAGAACACCTATATGGAACTGGTATCTCCATAGACCACACTGCTCATAATATTTAATGATCCTCTCCCCATGCATCCAAAGGATGGTAGAATAGATCCCAACAGTTCAAAAAAATCTATTTTAATAGGGAGACATGATCGTGAAGCCTCAACTTCATCAAACCCATAAATGGCACCTCGTTTGGATAGTATTCATCAAACAAAAGTTTTGGGGTTAGTAGAGTGGGACACTCGAACCTCAAATTAATGCTGCCACTAGAACCAAAGATTATTTTTTCCAGTAATCCCGATCTACCCAAATATATAAGATGAAATTTGTGATACATTAGGCAAGCTAGTAGGAGCTTATGAATTGATGAGTGATCTAACCAAAACGTTCTCTCACATTTATTTCTTGCAACTATTGAAGAATTCCCTTGCACACGAGCCTCTCTATTAGAAGCACTAGGTGTTGGCAATTTTATAATTTTCACCCATCCTCGGCGGTGTAGATAAACCATGTGGACCTTGATGTATATCCTCCATAGAAGCCTGAAAGAGATGATGGATTCGTATTTGACATCAATAAGATTCCCACGGATGCTAAAATATCTCATAGAGGTGATCCGACATTATTTTTACAATTATGGATTTACAACAACTATGTAAAGCTGTGCGATGATTGATGACATGGGAGTAGTTAACATAGTCCCCTTCTCTTTCCTTCAAAATCTAGGTTACAGAGAGACCAATTTGTCTTCAACATGAAACACATTAAGACGCTAAAAATCATGAAGGCAACGTTGATTAGAACTATAGTGTTACTAGTTACCCTTGCGTCTAAGGCGATACTAACGAGTTTTATATTATGGATGAAGAAAAAAAGATAGTATGATCCTTGTCCGTCCTTGGATTCATCGTATAAAATCCATTCTGTTCATTTTGTTTCAATAAGTTAGGTTCCTAAATTTAGGGAAGGTCTTTCTCGGCATTGGGTGATCTAAAACCCTTTCACATACACCTAGATAACTTGAAAAAGAGGCTAGGGATCCATTCTAAGTTTGAGCTTCCTATAAATCAGTTAAATAAACCTACAAGCTTAGTACAACAGGAAAAAATGGTTCCTATGACGGAATTAGAAGTCATAGTTTCGATCAAAGGCATTCTAGAAGTCAAAGATGAATTTTTTATTGTAGAGATAATGTCATTGGGAACCACAACAAAGATTGTCAAACTATCGGAGAAGGATTTACATATCCTCCTTCCTTTCGATTCTATGGGTATGAGACATACTTTAGGACTTGGTTCTCTTCCAACAGATGAATTTTTTATGGTTTAAGTAATTGAGGTACAAGAATAGGATGCAAAAGAAGATCCAATATCCATTTTTTCAAATAACTATTGGACTCTTCATTTTTATGGAGCCAATTGTCATTTTGGTGTTGGGGCATGTGTGATTCTTACCTCTCCTGAGTGATGGATTTTTCATTTTTCCTTCAAGTTAGAATTTGAATGTATGAATAATGGGGCTGAATACCAAGCCCTTTTGCTTAGTCTAGTTATAGAAACTTGTTGCGTGACTCGCAACTTGTTGCAAAAATTAGATATTTGAGGTATCGAGGCTAGAGCCGAGCATTTACAACTCTACAAAAAACATTGTCAAATCTAACAAAGAGGTTTGAATTCATATCGATTGAAGAAATTCCATGAGATCGAGAACCTCCTCATAGACTCAATAGCAACCTCCTCATAGATCAGAATAGTGAGTCAGAAGATACAAACTTCACGGTCTTAGTTCATGTTGAGCTTTTGGTTGAAACACACTCATAACTCCAATGTTGACATACATAGAAACTGACAGCGAGTATGTCATTACAGATTACATTGAAATTGACAAAGAAACTATGGGATATCTAAACTCTCTTGCTGAATTACATCTTACTCATCATGAGGTTGATCTTTCCCTAATTCCAAAGCATTTTCTTGATATTTTGGAAATCCCATGATAGAATCTTTGCTGCGAAGGAACTCAAAATTTATGAGGTATTAGAAGAGGGAGATTTATATTTTCCTCTAGCCTCATCTCGCTTTGAGGAAGGAAATTCCTCCTTGATCAAGGGAATAATCAATACAAATATCGGGACCAAGGAAGAACCAAAATGATGGTAAATATATACTGTATCCTCAAAGAGCATCAAACATATTTCATATTTAGATACAACAAAATGATGGTAATTTCATCATACATTATAGTGCACAATATTATCACCAAGCAAAATGCTAAGCCAATAAAGCAAAAGTAAAGGCCCATGAAGCCAAAGGTGGTCCTCATGATGAAGGAAGAAGTGATGAAACACCTCTAGGTAGGGTTCATCAAACTAGTTGAATACTCACAGTGGGTGTCTAATATCGTCCCCATCCTATAAAAATGCAAATATCCATATTCGTGTAGCCTTTTGTGATATCAACAAGGATTTTCCTAAGGATTATTTCACCTTACCATCAATCGATGTTATTATCGACGCAATAACTAGTTTTGAGTTGTTTTCTCTCATGGATGAGTTTTAGTACAATGAAATCGATTTCTATCAGACAATCGGACCAAAAATATGTTCATAACTCCTTGGGAACTTACTCTTATGCGCTTATGCCATTTGGACTTAAGAACACCAAAGCCATGTACTAATGGGAGATGACTTATATATTTCATGATATTATACACAAGATTATGGAATCTTACTTGGATGACCTTCTCAAGCTTAGCCCAAAAATGTTTTGATCACCTAGAGGTGCTTCGTATCATCCTTTCTCATTTAATCGAATACAACGTCACGTTGAATCTAGAAAAATGAGTGTTCGGTTAATAACGAGAAGAAAGATTTTGGGATACATCATATCTTCATGAGGAATTGATGTAGACCTAGCAAAAATCTAAGCTATATTAGAAATTACTCCACCGCCGGATGAGACTAGCATCGATCTTTTCTTAGACCTTTTCTATTCACCCAATCAATGATTTGGTGTAAAATGATTATAGCATTGATTGGACAAATGACTACAACAAGGAATTCAACTCGGTTAAACGATTCTAATTGTCCCCTCCCATGCTCATGCCACCTAGGTTAGATCTCCCTTTGATCTTGTATTCATAAACTACGATGTTTCATTAGCTTGCATACTAGCTCAAGAAGATGATGATAAGTGAGAATGTGTAGTCTATTTTATTAGTCAAGCATTACTTGATCGCAGGTACATGTTACACACGATAAGAAAAATAATGCCTTTCCATAGCCTTTGTGATAAAGCATTTGAGAAACTATATGATGAATCAAGAACCAAGGGATATTGTTAAGTTAGATCACTTGAAGACATACCTCACGGAAGGATCCTTATCAAAGAATGTCGGCACTTCATAACTCTCATGGGTGAATTTGAGTTAACATTTGTTAATTAGAAATCCATCAAAGGAAAAATAATTGCAGAATTGTAGGTTGATAACCCATTGGATGGAGGCAATCTAGTAGATCTAAAATTTCTCGATGAGTGTCTATACTTTTTCAAAATTAGGTCCCCTATTTCTACATGTCCATGGTATACCGACATCAATACATACCCAAAAGGGGAAACATTGCAACAAAGAAGGTGGTTACACATCATTATTGCTAAGTACATTATTTTGGAACAAGTGATCTATCTTATACCCTTCAACAAAATGTTCTTAATATGTGTTGACATAGAAGAATCCAAAAATATTCTTTATGAATCACATATCGGAGTATGTGGAGATAAATTTGCAGCCATGCCACCGCACGGAAGATACATCAGATGGGCTATTTATGGCCCACTCTAGAATATGACGTAGTAGAGTTTGTGTGTAGATTCCATAAATGTCAAGAGTTCTCCCATGAGATCCACATAATGGCACAAGCTATGCAACCAATTACAGCCCCATGGCCCTTTTGCATGTGGGGCCTAGATTTGATAGGAAAATTCTCTCCCTCACTAGCAAATGGCCATAACTTCATAATCATGGCCACATAGTACATTAATAAATGGGTAGAAGCCATGCCTCTTACCAAAGGTACTTGGAGTCTCGTAATCACTAAGTTCATCTTGAACCATATCATTTGTAGGTATGTGGTCCCACAGTCATTATCTCGAGATAATGGCCCATCATCAAAAAATGATGAAGTACATGAATTGTGTGAAAAATTCAGGATAAGTCACCATATGAATTCTATTTATTATCCTTGGGCTAATGGATATGATGAGGCTATGAATAAGACATTAAATTCAATCCTCCTTAAGACTGTTAATGAGAACGAACAAGATTGACACTTAAATATTTTTCGGCCTTGTGGGCCTATCGGACATTACTTACAACACCAATAGGGGCAACCCCTTTTCATTTGTGTTTGGTGTGGAAGTATTTTTACCACTCAAATTTGAAATACCTAGTCTTTGTATTTTACTACAAGGAATCCTGGGATAAGAAGGCTATCAAGAAGCATGACTCTCTCAGTTAGAAAGTCTTGACGAGACTGGACTCAACGCTGAACAATGACAGATCATTTACATTGATTAGAAGGCTTGTTAATACAACAATAAGGTCTATGAGTGTGAAATATATGAGGGATATTTGGTCTTAATACTTGACAATTTGGATAGACAAAAATACTTTGGTGAAGGAAGGAAATTCATACCTAGGTGGTTGGGTCCATATCGAGTAATAAAAGACTACAAAAATGGGGCTTTTTTCCGTGTACACTAGAGGGTGGGTAGTTTAACAAATTTTTGAGCTCTCTTCGGATGAAGAGTTATTATGCATGATCCATTAGCATTTACATATGTACATTACTGCATCACATTTTCATATGCCCGTTCATTCCATAAAATTTGTGATCAAGGGAATTATTCTTATAGCATCTCTTAATAACTTCAAAATAATCGCAAAACATTAAAATCACATCTCTTCAAATTTTCATGGTATCTTCATTTGTTTCTGTATCATTTCATCACCCAAATAGGACAATAGAAATTTTTGACCATAACCATAATAAGGCCTACATACATGGTACTTCTTATAGTCTCTTTATATATTAGGTGTCTTTGCCTATAGTTCCTTATAGAAGCATCATGGTGTCACATCTATCCCATAAATATCTCTTTGGAAATAAGAACATTCTATCCATTTTTCCTAGATAAATAAGTCAAATTCAAATCCACAAAAAGTATTATTTTACACATTTCTTTTCCCTACCAACCTTCATTGTTGAGCTAGCGTCTCTTACTAGTGATGTAGGGTTATGAAAGGAAATAAATAACCTTACTCGCATATGCCTTCTCCATGGTGATAAGCCCATACTTCCTCCCAGTAGCATGGGGCAAGGTGTAGGAGGTATCTTTAAAAAACTTGAAAGTTAAAAACAGTTCATTTAGATATTGTGAATACATAAATCAAAACAAAGTGAGTTAGATGTCCAAAATTCCAAAAGAGTTTAAAACCTCAAAACCATATTTTGTCAACCAAGTGGTCATCCACGGATCTACGTCTAGATAAAATGGAAAGAAATTCAAATTCTAAACTATGAAGCAAACTTGAGTAGAGCGAGGTTGTAGGTTTTCTCGTAACGTTGTCTTTATCTCATCATTCCCATTCAACATTTTTTATAACTTGTGCCCTTTCTGGATCTTAATGTTGAGCCCTCACATCCTACCGGTTGTATGGAGTCGAAGTGGGGAAATTTTATTTTCTTATCATATAACTATGTCACCATGTCTTGCCAAAACAATATGAAGTACAAAAACAATTATTTAAGGAATCTAAAGTTCAGCATCACAATGTGTTCACATTATCATATATAAACATTATAAAATACAAAAATAAATCATTATGTTATCATTCACATCCATTATGTACATTTTGAAAAGCATAGAAAATATGAAATTCTAAACATATAGATGACACAATTAAGATACACAAAAAGGTAATCCAACTCGATACAATGGATTACCAAACAAAAAATAAGATCCTATATATATATCATGGTGAGTCAAGTTTGTATACAATGTCATCATGTACTAGGCATGGTTAAAAACTTTAAATGAGACCGAAATATACAAAAACTGTCTAACAATCAACGTAATCATGACAATCAAATTAAACACCAAACATCCTGTCAATCCCTCTGAGATCCCTCAGATGGTGCATGGCCATGTCCAGGACTCCTGCTGCAGCTATGACGATGATGAGAGTGAACCGAGTGGTGTGAGTTCTTGTGGTGATGACTACTGGCTGTGGTCTCACTATGAGAGTGGCTCCACCTCATCAATCATTTGGTTGTCTCATACAGAGCTATCTGAGTACGAAGTGAGGTCATCACCTCCACTACCCTCCAGATAGGTGCAAACACATCAGTATGTTTTTCGGCTACTAGCAGCTGGCTGAAATCCTTACTCATCTTGGCTTAGGTCTTCCTAAGGGGATTACTAGGGTTTCCATGCACATTCATCTAATAATCTCTCGCCACTCCCGTGCATTTGGTGTAAGAAAAAAAGAATAAGAAGAAACGTCAAGTAAGAAAATTCTAGAAAAGAAGAACAAGGAAAAAAATTAACAACTCGATGTTTCCAACTAACAACGTCGAGAGAAGATTTTTAACATACTCGAGATATCTAGACATCCGGAGTTGGATTGGTGGCTGCTACTACTACTCTAGTTGTGATGCCTCCCTAAAGCTAGAGGTATGATGCTATCCTATCACGAGACTCATTATCTCCCTCTCCATCTTGAGGAAGTGATGGCTCGAGACCAAGGTCTCTCTCTCCGCACTCGCCTCCTCGTGTGCTGCTCTCATAATATATCTAGTGTCTTACCACTCATGATATCTCTCCTCCTCCATATGGGCTGCCATGCTAGCCCCAACACCGACCCCCTCATCCTCCTCTTCTCTGTGAGTAGGAGCGGCCGCAATATGAAGCAAAGGTAATCAAGGGAACTAGCTTCCCATCGAGCATAAACCACATGCCTAACTTCAATATGAACAATGAGAGTAACCACAGTCTAGCCAGGGTCCCCTCTAGGGACCTTTTGGGACTCTGAAAAGTCGATATATTGGTGCCACTAGAGGAAGCATAACTACATATGGGAGGCCAAAATACGAGGGAACTCGAACAAATGTATGGATCTCAACTCTCCTTTCCCTGTTAACTAACTTCCTTTTTGTATAGCAATCCATCACTTGTGGTCACTTCCTGCCCTACGGTCCTTCCATGTCTGGTAGGGTCTGGAAACCATGTCTTTCATGGTCAAAGAAGCCACTGGTTGGTGTGGGGTCTGGAAATCGACATCCTTGTCCACCTTGCTTCTGAACAACCCCTAGATACAACACTGATATTCCCCTTCCATAAAGGGCAATGTGTTCATACACCCAACTCATGACCAAGGTATGGTGGCTAAATGATTGGTCTTGTAGATTGAAGACCATGTATAGGTAATGATATGTGGTCCCTAATATGTCTACTCCCAAGCATAAATATGCCCATGTGCCTCAATTTGAGTAATAATGGGAGCCCAACAATATAGTAGTGTGTCACCTCCTAGTCCCCGATTAACCACAAGGCTAAGATACCCATGATTACCTTACGAGATAGTGGGGATGGGAACAGTAATAATGGATTGAATGTTGACCCCCTTCTTCGAATCAAAAGATACAAAGTGACATCCCGTATATAAGTATCTCATAGAGTCATCAAGGCTTTAAATCCCGATGTCTCCGGGTTCAATCTCTTCCCAAGTATCGAGATCTCGAGAATGCAATATACATCCTCCAGGGTGATGATCCACTCACCCCTAACACTTGATAACCATAAAGTGTTCCACCGTCTGCATCCCATTAAGAAAATAAGTCACACAAGTTATGATTAGTAGGAGTGACATGGGGCACCTGTACAATCCTCTCAATTCATGCCTTCTGGATAGTGTCCCTCTCAGCCTGGGTAAACTAATCCAAAATATCAGGGAGCTAATTAAACTCCCACTCATGGCTCCAATGGATGTAATCCTCCTCCTTCTACATTCACCAAAACATAGAATAAAAGCAAGTTAGTAACGTATATCGAAAGATAATCTTATCAAAAACATCAAAAATCCAAAAAAATGAAGTTAATAGACATTTTAGTTATTCTACCCAGAACCATCACTGTCAGTATGGCGGCGGTCCGTTACTATCGCCGTACTTAGGATGGCGGTCCTAGATCAATTTTGTGAAAATTTATTTAACCCTAAAAATTTCTCAAAAACACAAAAAATGACCATTTTGGGCAAACCAAAAGACCCCAATGACGCCCTCCCTAGAGACTCATTTAAGACAAAAATTTCGTCAATAGTCCCCTTAGGAAAAAATTTCAAACATTTCACATTTTAGGTATGAAAAGAAAAAAGTATTAAAAAACAAACATGTTGGTCGATCTCCCACTTGTGGAGGCATGCTCACAATCTCGTAATGATCATTTTGGCTATAATCTCATCAAAAATTGTCGCTGTGGGTCCAAAGCTCCAAATTCATGAAATCGAGAATGCATAAATGAATTGAAAATGGGATTGTTTTATATATATACATTAGTTTGACCTCATTTTGAGTGTATGTGTTTACAGGGCTAGAGCGTTAGCATAGGTATATCTCTATATCCCCACACAAATGGCAAGTCCTCTTGTCATTTTAATTTAGTTTTTATTTTTTTTATACTTTATCTATCTGCATTGTAGTCTTATCTTCCTCTTGCAGGTAGCAGGAGTTTGGATGATGATATTTCAACTCATGGTCATGTTAGGTATAGCTTCTAACTCCCTATTTCAGGAACACCATACTTAGACTCTACGTTTTATGCCACTTCATGTCTAAGACGCTTCTCCGAGGGGGAAATATGTACGCACCCAAAATTGCATGTGCTACATTATCAAAAAAATAATTACCAAAATCCTCAATGATCATTCAATGCCTTTCAAGAATATTTTCCAGCTCCAAAACCCATTCACAAAGTGTATAATTGTAACCTAGACATCCTTACTTAGCTTTTCAAAACTTTTTCCAACTTCCCTCTTCATTCTGTGCATGTTTTAGCTTTTAGTGCCAAGATTGCTGCCCTGTCTGGGCGGTGGTTCTGAAATTGTAGCTTAGGCAAAGCGGCGATCCCGAGCACTTTTTTCGATTCATGTCATGCATGTTTTTAACATGAAATGATTGACTTAAATTCACTTTTAGGATGCATTTGTGAACCAATTTTTCTAAAAATAGTTTTGATTGCTTGGTTCTCCTTCCCTCTTCTATTTGTAAATAGGTCTAATTAGTTGAACTGCTTCTTCTTGCCTTGTGCATGAAGGCACACTCGAGCCCAATTCGATAAATTCCATTCTTGTGTTCAAGCAAATGGGTTTAGAATTTTCACACATCTTGCATAATATTGCTTTCACAATCCTGCTATGAATTTCTTTGCCAAGTTCGGATCTCTTGTGCTATCTCTCTTCTACTTACATTACAACCAGACTGCTTTCAAGTTTTCATTGATCAAGTGTCTTCTTCTACTGTTGTTATTGTATTACCAATTCCTTGGACTCATATTAACACAAAAATAAAGAAAAGATCAAACTAACGGACAAACATGGATACAATTGGATTTTTCAAAGATCTTTTTATCAAGGTTGGAATTACTTATTTTTTTGCTTCATTTTCCAAATTGTCAATTTTCAATCATTAGTTTCAATTGCATGTCAAACAGAGTAATAAAATTGTTCATTTCAATTGATTAAGAAATTACATGTAGATGAAATCATTAGAAAGTTTTCTCTTTGACATTACCAGGGAAGCTTTAGGGAGCAGTGGCTCTTTCGGGGTCATGATGTGTTCTTCACCTCGAGGTATGGTTTGAAGGGTTTTGATTAGATTAGGTTATTTTTGTAGATTAGATTCACATATTCACACAAGTAATGATCTACATCCAGCTGATTACTTAAATTAAGTTTGATT
The DNA here is from genome assembly GCA_018340775.1 of Taxus wallichiana var. yunnanensis. Taxonomy (NCBI): domain Eukaryota; kingdom Viridiplantae; phylum Streptophyta; class Pinopsida; order Cupressales; family Taxaceae; genus Taxus; species Taxus wallichiana. The sequence continues at coordinate 125,630,952 of CM031236.1, forward strand.
ATTAAATTAGAACACATTGCTTAAAATATAGAAAAGGTAAAATAAACATTTAATTTTATTAGATTAGTTTCGTCCATTATTTTTCTCTGATATATTGTGAAAATGCCAAAAACATAGATTAGATTTCCTTTTATAGTTAGTTTGTTTTATCAGGATCATTTCAATTTCATTTTGTATGACCATCAATGGTCCACAACAAGAAAAGACGTATAGTTGTGATCCCTTGGTCCCACAACCCAATGGGACAGAATTGATAATTAACATTGATATAATTTTACGTTTGAAAGTTTTACGCACACCTGCAATTTACGCTGAGAAAATAGAGCAACTAAACACTCTAAAAATTGCTTCTAATCAAGCCTACGATTATGGGATTGCTTCAGCAATAGGGTTTGATTATGCGCATGAACATATAAGGGCCACAACCTCCACAAGTCTTTGGCTATGATCCTTAGGTCCCACAACCCAATGGGAATGCTGACCAATTAGATATTGACACTAGTTTTCATACATTACTATTTAGATCTCCACCACTTCTAGCGAGACATTATTGCATAGCTTTCCTTATTGAACATAGCAGAGCCATCGTGCTAAGAATTTCTAGACTAGACCAAAAATCACCTATAGTTCTTGTGGATCAACTATGTCTCTCATTGTCACTTCCATTACCTTTTCTCGGAAATCCATATGAGGCACCCGCAGTCACTTTCTGTGTGTTCATGAACCAATAAACAAAATTTCGGTAAAGCTTGATATCGATTGGAGTCTCCGAGCAGCTATTATATTAGATTGATCCATCACAATGCTTCAGGTTAGGATATCATTCTTCACCTTAGACTCGTAGATCATGATATTTTGCGTTGAAGATATAATATTTCCCAATTATCTTGTTCATCATCATCTCACTCACATCCGCTTCCATTCTACACTAGCTATCTTGGCATGACCTTGAGAGGTCGGGTGTGAAGAAGGTCACCTGTTGATTTTCTATTGTACAATTACCTATTCCATGAAAGACATTTATCACCTTTTTAAAAAAATCTTGCAATGTTTTTTTACCAAATCATCCCAATCATGTATAGAATTAGGGGAAAATCTATAATAGTCAACATATTTTCCTAGAGTAAAAATCTAATAGCCTCACGAAACATCAACTTAAATGCCATGATAAACATATCATGTAAATACATGTACGTTTTGTTTGTTTAATTGCTAAATATTATTTTTATAAGGCTATGGAGGTGTCATGACATTGAGATATTTACGGAAAATTATTTATTATTGTGTGTAATATTTCTTGAGTGTTTTCGGGGTATATAATTTTGTAGACACAAAATATTGCACTTTGGCATTATTTAACCCAGATCTTATACTACTATTTAGAGGGTTCTCAAGTGAAAAAATTACTAATTAATCCCACCTTTTGGAAATCTTATTTTTATATTTTATTTCTTCATTCCCACGTATTTTTATATACATATCCACTCATTTTGCAACTTTGTCCCATCATTTTATCCTAAACATAGGTGCCTAGGCCTATACTAGGGTTTCTTGGGCACCTTGGTCCCACCTAGGGTGCCCCTATCCATGTTACATTTTCTCTCTTCTTTTTGGGGTCTTTCTATCCATTTTTCATCCTTATATTTTTCCTAGTCGGCCATGTCGGCTTAGTTACAAAATTTGGGAAAGAGAACCCTATAAAGGTCAAGATAAAATAAAGTTCCAAATGTAGGGGAAATAAACATAATTAACCTTAAGAGAAATGGAAATTTGACAGCAAGTAACAATGAAGGGATGCATCACTACTCGAAGTAGGAAATGTAGGCATCCAAATTAAAAATCTAAAAATACACATGGATGTGGTGTGAAAAACAGAAGAGTAAGTACCATGACATGAAGGATTATTGAGATATAAATAAAATAATTGTATCGAGTCATGGGAGTCAGATGCATGTGAAACATCTTAGAGATCCAAGGTACACATACAAAAAGAGGAACCGATCATGGATGTAGATCCATATAGCACTACACGAATAATATCCTCATCAAAAGAGGATATAAAAAATCTATTCCAATCTCAAATATGGCTAAATGGTATGACTCTTCACTTTATTCTATAAAGTGGTAGTAAAAATAATTTTATATCCGAGAAAATAATGAAGAGACTAAATCTGTAACCATTGCTCCCTCATAAAAATACTCTGTTGGTTCGGTAAATTAAGGAAGAAAAATATGTGTAAATTGACAATGATACCAATTTTATTCAATCGAACCACTCGGATATATGCTGGTATGTGATGTTGTACCACTAGACATCTATGAGGTACTTCTTAGAAAACCATGCTCATGGTATCATTATGGTGTCTATGAGGCAAGGCCTTGGAGTGTAATCATTACACTAGGTCATAAAATCTACCACATCCTAGAGGTAGCCCATGCTAAATGAGTGGCTCGATAAGTGTCACTTTTTATAAGAAATTGATTGATCAAACTAGGAATTTTGTTTTACTCATGGTTCAAAGTCGAGGATAAGAAAAATATTATAGTGACACGAATAGATCTAACTAAGACAAATTATGTCACAGTAGTAGATGGATCAAATGATATTTGAATACAAATATGTATTCAATTGTCTAACTTGTGTACATTTGCATTGTCATATGAAGCATAAAATTGAATTTATCCCTAGAATACGTCTCCTAAGTAGGCACTTGTATCAAGCACTCAATACTTGAAAATGAAGAGATCAAGTATTAGATTCAAGATTTGATTAAGAAGGGTCACATTTGAACAAATACATCACCTTGTAGGAACTCAATTATTCATATATAAAGGAAATATGGGACATGTTGAATTTTCATTGAATATTGAGCCTTAAAACATTATAATAAAAACGATACACACTTCCACAGATTGATGAAAATTTGGGCAAACTTAGGGGAGATAATTTCTTAACAAAGATCAATCTAAATTGAAGGTACCATTAGGCTCCCATCAATACTGATTATGGACTTTATTATAGTATGATGTTAGATGTTAGATCATGGATTATTGTTGACTTGATTCAGTTATGATGCATGATGATTATTAGAGACATTTTATATGTTGATGATGATATACTGTTTGACATGGTTATATTATGGATGTTGTTCGGACATGTGATATTTGGATATTGTGAGTAGACCTAGAAATGGAAATTATTGGATGATGATATAGTTGTTGATAAAATTATAAATGATATTGTTAGATTGCTTTGATGTTGTTGTGATTCATATATCTAGATGATTTTGGAATTATATTTATATTATTTTGGATGTTCTAATATGGCCACGAGGCCGAAGGAGGTATTTGTGTTTTGCAGGTTAAAATATCACAACAAACATCGGGGATTGGAGACCAACCACATTGGAATTCTAGATGAATTCAACAAGGTCACCATAGCAAACTAGTATTTGTTTGTGCATGTTTGTGTGTGTTAGGGATTCCCATGGGGGGATCACCTTTAAATGTGACCAAGGGTTTTATGTATTTATTTTTATTGGTTCCTTTGTTTATGTTTGCATGTGTTTATTTTGTGGTGCTTTTACCCTTTCATTATTCATTAAATGGTGTGTAATATTGTGAGTAATCATGTTGTTAAGTTAATTAATTAAATATGTCATAAGAAAGTAATTAATAGAGTTGTTGGCCTTGAATTAAAGTGTTGTAAGAGATGTGTAAGTGATGTGTAAGTTTTAACTTTTTTGAGTGTGAAACACTCCACCTTCTTAAAATTCAAATTTTCCTTGGAGGCTGATTTTGGAGGCTTGTGGGACAAGTTAAACTTGTCCCATACCTCTTAAATTTATTTACCAACCATACCTATGGTTGGAGAGTTGAATTAGACTTTTATAATGCATTTTGAGAAGAAGAAAATTGTAGGTTTTAATTGCACTTTTCTTACATGGTTTAATTTCAGTCCTTTGGGGTGTGGGTTGGATTTGAGTATGTAAGTAAACTGTCATATTATTCACCCACCTATTTATTATGCATTGGAGAATGAAGTTGACTTTTGGGGTTGGGGTTGAGGATGTGTGATGTGACATCCTACATGGACCCACCTCATCCTCTTCCCTTCCCTCTTCTATAAAATTTGAATTCCTTGCCTTGTTTTGGGGTTGCTTCATTTTGGAGACTTCATTCTTGGGTGAATTCCTTGTTTGTTTTGGGAGCTCTTGCTTGAAGAAGTTTTTGAAGATTGTTGCATGCTTGTGCTTGGTGGATTTTTGGATTGTTTGCTTGGAAAAAACTGTTGTTTTGGAACTTGGAAAACTCCATCATGGAGAGGTAAGAGCTTGGCTCTTGAAATGCTCTTCTTTTATGAATGTAAATGTTAATGTGTGAATGTTTTGGCATGTTTGTGGGTTGTTGGGTAGATGGCCTAGGAATGGTGTAGGAGAAGACTATGGGGTTTATTTTTTGGGAGGCACAAGTGTGTTTTAGGGAGGTATAAGGGTGGAGGGAGTTGGGATTTGGGTTCCACCTTACAAATAAATAGCTTGCATTTCTTTACTCATTATGGGGTGCCATAAGAGGTTGGGGAGGCATAAGGAAATGTGAATGGAGGAATAAGGGGTACTTGGGGAGGCATATAAGGAATGTCGGGTTTTGATATACTATATTTTGGTGGTTGTAATTCAGGTGGTGATACCCATTTCCCCTTTTGGGAGGCATAAGAAGCATCCCCCATAGTTTCTTTCTCCTTTGGCTTGCTTGATGAAGCCTCAGTAATGTTTTCATGCTTTAATGTAGTTGTAAACTACATTCTATTTTGGACTATGTTTTTATTGTGAAAATGTTGCTTGTGTGTTTGTGGAAGCCTGTTGTTGCCATGAGTTGGATCACATCTTTTATTGCATTATGGTTGGGGCTCGGGGGCCAATGAAGAAGGATGGATTCTCCTCTTCATTGGATGTCTTGGTTGGGTGGAGAGCGTTTCCTTTCCCCTACTCTTGTTGTGATCACAATTTGGAAGAATGAGAAATATGCATGTTGTTGTTCTGGAGCTGAGATAAAGATAGTTTGACAGTCCCTTGTGAAATGAAATCTTATTGTAACCTTTCCCACTTGAAGTGGATGAACTTGTATATGTTTTGTAATGGAAAGATGTTGTATTGGTTATGAAAGTGTAAATTGAAATGTGAAAGAGACATACTCTGTTTTGTTCTTTTGAAAGCAAGAAATTGTGTCTATGTATGATGAAATTGAGGAATGAAAGAAGGAAGTTGTAAAGTTGTCTTTTGGAATCAATAAAGGATTGCATAACCTTCCTCAAATTGCATCATTGTATTGAATTTAATCATCTAAATGTGAGTTGTAATCTCTGTTTGAAAGAAAGAAATGCGTATGAAGGAAATGTAATACTCTATTTTTGAAATATGTTTGAAAATTGAAATCGAAAGTTGCATTTTGTTTTAATAGTTGATTGAATCAATAAATATTTTAAATTAGAATTGGAAATGAATTCATAATACTTGGAAGATGAAAATGGCAAATAGAACCTTTGAGTTAATTTGATCTTTGTTTTGTTTTTCAAACTTAAAAATTTTATCCAAAAATGCACAGAATTCGAACTGAAATCAAAATAAAAAAATAAAAATTAATTAAAATTGAACATGTAGGTTATAAGTGAATCCAATTGGACAAAAATACTTAAGGAAATTCTTAGAAAACTTAGCAAAAATGGGCTCAACCCTCTTACAATCATTTTTTTGTCAAGAGATGTAAATTTTCAAATTGCAAATCAATCAGAAAAATTGAATCTTGAAATCCTTCTTAAATCCATCTAAGAACAATTCTCCATGTCTATTTGACATGTTGAGAGAGGAAGAAGATCAAATTGAACAAATCTTATAAGTTAAAATTTACCAATTTGCACTTTGTAAAAGCTGCAGATCATTTTTCTTGAAATTGACTCCTTAAACTTTATCAAAATAAAAATTTAATGATTCTTGAGTAAAGAGGACATTGAGATATTTCCAAAAAGTCCTCATTTTCCCAAAACTAGCTCTCTATCAAAATTTATGGCCTTCTGAAGTTTTTCTTCATTTGGCATCAAAAAAATTTTTAACTATCAAAAAAAAAAATTTGGGAAAAATTTTCCTTTTGGCGGACCATTTTCCAAATTTTTAGCCCTTGAGCTTTTGAAAATTTTTTTAAAATTTTCCTAATTTTCCCTAGCCCCTGACCTTGGGAAAATTTTCCTAATTTTCCCCACTTGCTGCACCCTGATCGAGGCTTGCCACGTGGCACCACCATGAGGCATTGGCGGAGGGGCGGATCCCTTTTTAACTTAACTTAGCTTTGAAAAATTTTTGGGAAAATTTTCTAAATTTTCCCCACCACCCCGCCATGGCCCATAGCCAATCAGGAGAGCTACCATGTGGCATCATGAGGCATCGGTGGAGGGAGCGGGTTCCTTTTTTCCTTTTGCACTTTTTCAAAAATTTTGGGAAAATTTTCTAAATTTTCCCACCCCCCCCTGCCTTCACCAATCAGAGAGCTGCACATGGCATCTGTCGGTGGGCGGGTGAGGGTGAATTTTACCCTTTTTCCCTTTGGGGTGCTAAAAATCTTTTATCCCCACCGCCCCACTTTCCCCATGTTTGGCTTAGGAGGTGCCACGTGTCCCTGCGGACTTGCGGACTCGCGGGAGCGCGGGTGCAAAGGTGGCTTTTCACCCCACGCGGGAAATTTCCAAAATGTCTCCCCCCACTTGGCCCCCACCTCAAAATGACTCCCCTCCTCCTCCTCCCAGGGGGAAATATTTCTCCCCATGGCCCACAGACCCGCCCCTTGGGGGTAAATTTTCTCCCCTGGGCCCAGAGCCCGCTCTTGGGGAAAATTTTCACCCCAAGGCCCACCGGCCCATAACTTGAGAAATATGAGGAGTTAGGAGGACTTCTTTATATCATTGGAAAGGTGAGGAAATTTCCTATCCAATGGGAATGATTTAGGAAATTTTGAATGCATTAATTTTGAGAAAAATCAAGTTGAATCTTTAAATCTTAGAGAGTGGGTATGGTGAGGAATTACCCTCTTAACCTAATTGAACTTTCTAACCCTAAATTTTGGGACCTTGTGACCTCTAATAATTGTTAATAAAATAAAATTATATTCTAGTGGATTAGAATTGATCTAGAACTTGTTAGTGACAATTGTTGTCTTGTAACCTGTTGTAGACTCTTTTAAACAAAAAAAAATATTCCATAATTTTCCTAACTAATCCTAGGTTGTTCTTGGGTCTCAAGTGGGTTGTTTTTAGTGGGCATTACACTTGGTATCAGAGTAGTGGTTCAAAATCTTGGGCCATTGGGCACACTAGAAAACTTGAGACATGAACCTTAAACCTAGCACACTTTTAAATCTAGAAAACAACTTAGTTTAGAAATTACATATTTTAGTAAACATGGAAACTGAATAAAACTTAGAAAGATGAACTAACTCTCACCTTGGTCTATGCAGGAGGCACAGATGGGATGAGGGGTCTTTTCACATAGACCTAGACTTACCACCACCAGATCATGTTGTAGCAGCCATCCTACCCCATAGATTTTGTAGACTCTTTAGGATGTTAATGCCACTCTACACGGAGGATCAGTAGGAGGACATGCAGCCAGACATGATAGAGTCACTTCCATTGAGGGTCATGTATCTCCTCGACCCAGTGAGGAGCATGGAGGAGAGAAACTTCCATGCAGAGTCAGCCAGAGAGAGTCACCACATGGGATAGGGATGAGGGTGACCAGTTTCGGGACATAGAGAGAGAGGTCTCGAGCCCTAGGCTTAGGGATGAGCATACAGAGAGGCCTAGAGGCCATCAGACCATAGTTGCAGATCACATCAGGGAGATCCTGAAGCTTTGGCCATCACATTATTCTAGTGACATAGGTGGATTTCAGGTAGAGGCTGGTTGGTGAGCTTGAGTGGATGCTTCAAGCTCTGTCCTTGTTCTAGCAACATGAAATCTCATGTTGTGATCCATCTACTAAGGGATGGAGCTGGTGTCAGTGGTGACAGAGGAGCAGAAGCTCCATGTTGATTCTGAGATAGTTACAGGAGCTCTTTGAGGAGCATTTTAGGAGTAGATATTTGTCATGGAGGTTCATACAATAGTGGATAGATGAGTTCCATGACCTCACAGGCATCTCTTACAGTGGCTGAGTATGAGAGTAGATTTCTGGATCTACTCTAGTATGTTGATTACATGCAGGATGAGTAGGTGTGGATCCACAGGTTCATCCGGGGCTGAATCTAGACATTGGAGGTGCAGTGTGGATCCATTGTCCACAGACATTAGTTGAGGCCATCGAGAAGGCCTATATAGTAGAGGAGACTCGGGAAAGACCCAGCAGGCTAGAGACCAGTCCGGAGCCATATATAGATGATGATGTAGGACAACGAGATCGAGGGGGTCAGTACCTCTTCCTCTTGGTGGAAAGGGTTCAACATAGTCATCTTTTAGACCATAGTAGTAGCAAAGCAGCAACAGTAGTCCCGCCCACCTTATAGACCTCCATAGAGGTTTGATGCACAGAGAGGTCGGAGTATGGGGCCTCCTCCTAGGGGTCCCATCAGGACACAGGGTGCCCAGAGAGCTCACTCAGTAGGAGCTCACCAGCAGAGACCTCAGCAGACCATAGCTAGATCATCAGATCCACACCACAGACCTCTAGAGTACTGCCAGCCGGACCTGCTACATAGGGGAGAGGATCAGGTGTTGTTTTGGTTGTGGTGTTACTGGACATTTTTGGAGAGACTGCCCACAGAACCCTAATAACAAGGGTAAGACACAGATCTCAGAGCCTACTGTTGGTGATATGGGGCATAGTCATAGGATGTATGCAGTGGTTGAGAACCACCAGAGAAGAGCATCAAGTATAGTTATTGAGACTACAGGTAGCATTGGTGGCATTCCTACCTCCATTTTGTTTGATTCTAGGTTCTTCTGATTCTTTTATTGCACCATCTCTAGTAGAGCGATGCAGGCTGGTGGTAGTTAGGCAGGGTCATAGTTGGGATGTTGAGATGGCTTCTGGAGCCAAGATCTCTGTAGACTCCTTAGTTAAGGAGTGTGTAGTGGATTTGGGACCTTTCACCACTACCTCGGATCTCTCGTATCCTTCCTTTGGGCTCATATGGAGTCATCTTGGGTATGGATTGGTTGTCTACACACATGGCCAGGGATTGTTACCACAAGATTATATCTTGTGTAGATGATTTGGGAGTTGAGTTGGTGATTTCAGGGGTCAGAGACCCATTTCTATTCACACCATCTCTCTATGCTATGCTTAAGCGGTGTGTGTGTGTGGGGGGTTGTCGGATGTATGTTGTTACAGATCGAGTGATGATAGATCAGAGGATGGGTCTAGTGGACCATCGCTAGATGATCATCCCATTTTGAGAGAGTTTGCAGATGTCTTTCTAGGGGAGCTACTGGGGTTACCACCCCCACGTGAGATTGATTTTCATATAGATCTAGTTCTAGGAGCAGAGCCTATCTCACGAGCACCTTATCGGATGACCACCCCGAGCTCTGCGAGCTCAAGTTACAGTTGAGAGGGCCTTTTGGAGAAAGGCCTTATCCATCCTAGTGTATCCCCTTGGGGTGCACTGGTGATTTTTGTGAAGAAGAAGATGGATCCTTGTGGTTGTGTATTGATTACCACTAGATTGAATAAAGTAACGATCAAGAATCATTATCCCCTTCCATGCATTGATGATTTGTTTGATCAGATGAAGGGAGCCACAAATTTCTCTAAGATAGACCTTAAGTCAGGCTACCATCAGTTGAGGATTTTGGAGGTGGACATTCATAAGACCACCTTTCATATGAGATATGTCCACTATGAGTTCATGGTACCTTTTGGTTTGACTAATGCCCCCATAGTGTTTATGAGTTTGATGAATGGGGTATTTAGGACCTTCTTAGATCACTTCATGCTCATCTTCCTTGATGACATTTTGATTTACTCACAACGTGAGGAGCACGAGGGGCACCTTCACCAGGTTCTTTAGTGTCTTCGGGAGTAGCAACTTTACGGGAACTTGGAGAAGTGTGCATTCTTTCAGATGGAGGTGTAGTATTTGGGTCATATCATTTCTAGGGAAGGTATCACCATCATTCCTTCCAAGATTAGAGCTATTATGGATTGGCCAACACCCACTACTATGATTGAGGTGTGCAGCTTCATGGGATTAGCAGGTTACTACCGGAGATTTGTTCAGGACTTCTCTCGGATTGCACACCCCATCACTTCCCTTCAGAGGAAAGGGAAGAAGTTTGTTTGGTCGAGATAGTGTGAGTAGGCCTTTAGTACACTGAAGGAATGTCTCACTACAACACCTATTCTTGCGTGTACTGGATCCACAGGGTGAGTTTTTTTCATTTGCACGGATGCTTCTTTAGCAGGGCTTGGAGGTGTGTTGATGCAGGAGGGTAAGAGTAGTGGCTTTTGAGTCTCACAAACTCAAATATTATGAGCTTAATTATCCGACTCATGATCTTGAGCTTGTGGTAGTTGTGCACACTTTGGTTTGATGGAGGCACTTTGCTTGGTCGAGATTCACACTCAGGATAGATCACTTGAGTCTTCGCCACCTCTTCACACAGCCCAATCTCAACACTCATCAGTGGCGTTGGATGGAGTTTCTTTGTGAGTATGATATGGAGATAGAGCATGTGAAGGGGAAGGAGAATGTGGTGGTAGATGCTCTCAGCAGATGGAGACATGTGGCTATGGCCACCTCAGTGAGCACAGATTTGTGGAGTAGGATTCTTCATAGCAGACTTCCTCTTGACAACTTCTACATTGCAGTTTCGAGTAGAGATCGAGTCTCAGAGACCCCTCGAGGGGAATTTTGATGGTTTTTCTTTAGAGGTAGATGGCCTTCTCGGCACGAGAGGTCAGGATTTATGTTCCCAGAGATGGAGGCTTGAGGTAGGACATCTTGGTAGAGGCACATCATGCACCCTATTCAGCCCATCCCGGGGTGAAGAAGATGCATGCCACCTTGAGATAGTTGTATCATTGGAGAGGACTTCATAGAGAGATGGGCCAGTTCATGTCATGATGTTTAGAGTGCCAGAAAGTAAAGTTCAAGCATCAACATCCAGTGGCCTTCTCTTTCCTCATGCTATACCGAGTGGAAATGGGACACCATTTCCATGGACTTCATTGTTGGGCTACCGATGTCGAGATATCACCACGATGCCATCATGGTCATGGTTGATAAATTGATAAAAGTGGCTCACTTTTCTCTAGTGAAGACCACTTATATAGCTAGTGCAGTGGCATGGGTATATTTGGATGAGATTGTCAGGTTGCACGGGATTCCATGGAAGATTATTAGTGACCGCGATCCTTTGTATACTTCCCATTTTTGGACTACCATGCAGCTATGCCCTCGGGATGAAATCAATTTCAGCACAACATATCACCTCTGAGATAGATGGATAGACTGAGTGGGTGAATCAGATTTTAGAGGACATGCTTAGGATGTATGTGATGGATCAGTAGTCTAGATGGGAGGAGTACATGTACTTGGTGGAGTTTTCCTACAATAATAGTTTTCAGAGTTCTATAGGCATGGCTCCTTTTCAGGATTTGTATGGTAGAGAGTGCAGGACACCTCTTAGCTGGGACAGGTTAGAGGACAGGGTTTCTCTTGGACCAGCTTTGTTGTAGGACATGGAGCAGCAATAGGTGGTTTTGATCAGACAGAGACTACAGGAGGCACATGACAGGAAAAAGAAGTATGCAGATCAGCATAGGACCACCATAGTTTTGATGTGGGCATGAAGGTGTTCCTTCATGTGTCAGGCCACATAAGAGCCCTATCCATTATGGAAAAGGTTCTAAGTTAGCTCCTAGATTCATGGGTCCTTTTGAGATCTTGGAGCATATCGGCCCTTTGGCCTACCATCTAGCATTGCCACCTAGCTTGTCTCACATACATGATGTGTTTCATGTTTTAGTTCTTAGGAGATATGTTGCAGATCCTTCTCATGTGTTAGATTGGACATCATTGCAGTGCGGGATCGGGGGGGTGATGATGGTGGAGCCCATTTACATCCTAGATCATAGGACCTTGGGCCTTTGGGAGAGAGGTTGATCAGGGTCAGGTGTAGTGGGACAGATATGATGAGACTGCAGCTACATGGGAGGATGCTACTTTTGCTACGAGTTCAGTTTCCACATTTGTTCCAGTGACTTCCAGGAGGAAGTCGAGTCTAAGGGGAGGGGATGTAGTGCCCACTTCCCTTTGACACCTTTTTTTATACTAATCATGATATTTGCTTGATTATATTATGGACATGATTATGGACTTTATTATAGTATGATGTTAGATGTTAGATCATGGATTATTGTTGACTTGATTCAGTTATGATGCATGATGATTATTAGAGACATTTTATATGTTGATGATGATATATTGTTTGACATGGTTATATTATGGATGTTGTTCGGACATGTGATATTTGGATATTGTGAGTAGACCTAGAAATGGAAATTATTGGATGATGATATAGTTGTTGATAAAACTATAAATGATATTGTTAGATTGCTTTGATGTTGTTGTGATTCATATATCTAGATGATTTTGGAATTATATTTATATTATTTTGGATGTTCTGATATGGCCACGAGGCCGAAGGAGGTATTTGTGTTTTGCAGGTTAAAATATCACAACAAACATCGGGGATTGGAGACCAACCACATTGGAATTCTAGATGAATTCAACAAGGTCACCATGGCAACTAGTATTTGTTTGTGTGTGTTTGTGTGTGTTAGGGATTCCCATGGGGGATCACCTTTAAATGTGACCAAGGGGTTTTGTGTATTTATTTATTTGGTCCCTTTTTTATGTTTGCATGTGTTTATTTTGTGGTGCTTTTACCCTTTCATTATTCATTAAATGGTGTGTAATATTGTGAGTAATCATGTTGTTAAGTTAATTAATTAAAATATGTCATAAGAAAGTAATTAATAGAGTTGTTGGCCTTGAATTAAAGTGTTGTAAGAGATGTGTAAGTGATGTGTAAGTTAACTTTTGAGTGTGAAACACTCCACCTTCTTGGAAATTCGAAATTTTCCTTGGAGGCTGATTTTGGAGGCTTGTGGGACAAGTTAAACTTGTCCCATACCTCTTAAATTTATTTACCATATACCTATGGTTGGAGAGTTGAATTAGACTTTTATAATGCTTTTGAGAAGAAAATTGTAGGTTTTAATTGCACTTTTCTTACATGGTTTAATTTCAGTCCTTTGGGGTGTGGGTTGGATTTGAGTATGTAAGTAAACTGTCATATTATTCACCCACCTATTTATTATGCATTGGAGAATGAAGTTGACTTTTGGGGTTGGGGTTGAGGATGTGTGATGTGGCATCCTACATGGACCCACCTCATCCTCTTCCCTTCCCTCTTCTATAAAATTTGAATTCCTTGCCTTGTTTTGGGGTTGCTTCATTTTGGAGACTTCATTCTTGGGTGAATTCCTTGTTGTTTTGGGAGCTCTTGCTTTGAAGAAGTTTTTGGAAGATTGTTGCATGCTTGTTGTTTGGTGATTTTTGGATTGTTTTCATTGGGATAAAGCTTGTTGTTTTGGAACTTGGAAAACTCCATCATGGAGAGGTAAGAGCTTGGCTCTTGAAATGCTCTTCTTTTATGAATGTAAATGTTAATGTGTGAATGTTTTGGCATGTTTGTGGGTTGTTGGGTAGATGGCCTAGGAATGGTGTAGGAGAAGACTATGGGGTTTATTTTGTGGGAGGCACAAGTGTGTTTTAGGGAGGTATAAGGGTGGAGGGAGTTGGGATTTGGGTTCCACCTTACAAAGAAATAGCTTGCATTTCTTTACTCATTATGGGGTGCCATAAGAGGTTGGGGAGGCATAAGGAAATGTGAGGAATAAGGGGTACTTGGGGGAGGCATAAGGAATGTCAGGGTTTTGATATACTATATTTTGGTGGTTTGTAATTCGGTGGTGATACCCATTTCCCCTTTTGGGAGGCATAAGAAGCATCCCCCATAGTTTCTTGCTCCTTTGGCTTGCTTGATGAAGCCTCAGTAATGTTTGTCATGCTTTAATGTAGTTGTAAACTACATTCTATTTTGGACTATGTTTTTATTGTGAAAATGTTGCTTGTGTGTTTGTGGAAGCCTTTGTTGTTGCCATGAGTTGGATCACATCTTTTATTGCATTGTGGTTGGGGCTCGGGGGCCAATGAAGAAGGATGGCTTCTCCTCTTCATTGGATGTCTTGGTTGGGTGGAGAGCATTTCCTTTCCCTACTCTTGTTGTGATCACAATTTGGAAGAATGAGAAATATGCATGTTGTTGTTCTTGGAGCTGAGAAAAAGATAGTTTGATAGTCCCTTGTGAAATGAAATCTTATTGTAACCTTTCCCACTTGAAGTGGATGAACTTGTATATGTTTTGTAATGGAAATATGTTGTATTGGTTATGAAAGTGTAAATTGAAATGTGAAAGAGACATACTCTGTTATGTTCTTTTGAAAGCAAAAAATGTGTTCTGTATGATGAAATTGAAGAATGAAAGAAAGAAGTTGTAAATTTTCTTTTGGAATCAATAAAGGATTGCATAACCTTCCTCAAATTGCATCATTGTATTGAATTTTATCACCTAAATGTGAGTTGTAATCTTTGTTTGAAAGAAAGAAATGCGTATGAAGGAAATGTAATACTCTGTTTTTGAAATATGTGAAAATTGAAAAGAAGAAAAATGTATTTTGTCTTTAATAGTTTGATTGAATCAATGAAATGTATTATATTATAATTGGAATGAATTCAATACTTGGAAGAAAGAAAATAAGAATATTGAGTTTAAAATTTGATCTTTGTTTTTTGTTCATTTTCAAACTCTGCAAAATACTTTATCCAAAAATGCACAAATTCGAACCTGCAATCAATGAAATAACAAATGAAACATTAAAATTGAACATAGTATGGTTATAAATGAATCCAATTGACAAAAATACTTAAGGAAAGATCTTGAAAACTTAGCAAAAATGGGCTCAACCCTCTTACAGTCGTTTTGCTGTCAAAGAGATGTAAATTTTCAAATTGCAAATCAATCAAAAAAATTGAATCTTGAAATCCTTCTTAAATCCATCTAAGAACAATTCTCCATGTCTATTTGACATGTTGAGAGAGGAAGAAGATCAAATTGAACAAATCTTATAAGTTAAAATTTACCAGTTTGCACTGTAAAAGTCTTACAGATCATTTTCTTGAAATTGACTCCTTAAACTTTATCAAAATAAAAATTTAATGATTCCTGAAGTAAAGAGGACATCGAGAGATTTTCTAGAAAGTCCTCATTTTCCCAAAATTGAGCTCTCTATCAAAATTTATGGCCTTAAAGTTTTCTTCATTTGGCATCAAAAAAAAATTTTTCAAAAAAAAAAAAATTTTGGAAAAATTTCCTTGGGGACCCGGGGCCCAAATTTTCCCTTAGCAGCTTTGAAAAAAAATTTTCCTAATTTTTTCCCCTTTCCCCCCCCCCACCCTATGACCAATCGAGAGGCTACACATGGCACCACACCATGAGGTGTTGGTGGAGGGTGGATCCTTTTTAAACTTAGCGCTTTAGAAAAATTTTGGAAAATTTTCCTAATTTTCCCCAGCCTCCCCCCTCCAATGACAATCAGGAGATGCCACATGGCATCATGAGGCATCGGAGGAGGGGGTTCCTTTTTTAAAATTTTTGCACTTTTGAAAAATTTTGGGAAAATTTTTCTAAATTTTCCCCACCCCATGCCATGACCAATCAGGAGCTGCCACGTGGCATCGCGAGGCATCGGTGGAGGCGGGTTCCTTTTTACCTTTTTTTCCCTTTCAAAAATTTAAAAAAATTTTCTAAATTTTCCCATTGCCCCCCCACCCTAATCAAGAGCTTCCCATGGCATTATGAGGCGTCGGAGGCGTGTCCCTTTTCACCTTGAGGGTGTTAAAATTTTTTTATCTGCGGACTTTGTCTTGGACTCGCCACGTGGGGAGCGCGAGTGCAAAAGGTGGACTTTTCCCCCATGCGGGAAATTTCAAAATCTCCCCCACCCCCCACTGACCCAATCCTCCTCAGGGAAATATTTCTCCCCATGGCCCATGACCCCCCCAGGGAAATATTTCTCCCCGTGGCCCATAGACCCACCCCTGGGGCAAATTTTCTCCCCAGGCCCGCAAGCCCGCTCTTGGGAAAATTTTCACCCCAAGGCCCATGGCCCATAACTTGAGAAATATGAGGAGTTAGGAGGACTTCTTTATATCAATGGAAAGGTGAGGAAATTTCCTATCAATGGGAATGATTTAGGAAATTTTGAATGCATTAATTTTGAGAAAAATCAAGTTGAATCTTTAAATCCTGTTAGAGAGTGGGTATGGTGAGGAATTACCCTCTGAACCTAATTGAACTTTCTAACCCTAAATTTTGGACCTTGTGACCTCTAATAATTGTTAATAAAAGAAAATTATATTCTAGTGGATTAGAATTGATTTGGAACTTGTTAGTGACAACTATTTGTCTTGTAACTTGGTTGTAGACTCTTTTAAAATCTAATCCTTTCCTAACTAATTAGGATAATTTTAGAGTGGTCAATTGAGTTTTAATTGTTCTTTGGCAATCACGTCTCGATGTCAATATTTCGGAATGATACTTTAGAGTGGACTCAAATATTTGCACACGACCATTTTTTTTTTCATACATGTAATTATAGAGTAATGGATGGAAAAAACTATCCTAGACTATCATTTATAACAAGGGGTTCTATGCCACATGAGACACCATTGTGTTATTGCAATCGAGTGTCAAAAATTGATCTATGATGTTCATTGTAGTCGGGTTATAGGTAACTTAGGAGTAGAGAAAACAATTTCATTCTATAAAAGTATTTATACTCACAAAAATTCACCAATATGTTATGAGGTAAATCAGTTCCTACATAGTATGTGTGATTACTAACCACCTAATTGAATTTATACATGTTATACCCCTTTACCAATTAAAGAAAACTTTTGGGAGTCTCAGATAATGATTTCATGTCGTCTCCATTCCACTAGGAATTACCTTGAATGTGTTATTGTGGTGGTTGTGAGGTTCTCCAAAATTTAAATATCCATAATATTAGTAAAGGAGGCTGTAAATTTGTTATTAGAACATGTGTTTGTACCCAAATTTGTTCTCCTTTTCAGCTTGAGCAGCATCATGGGTATGGCATGAAGCTTGAAGTCAAATAGATCATGATGTGTGTAATTTTATAGTGGGGAGGTGATCTCATTGGCACTCATATTTGTGGAGAGATGGATAGCACTTTGAAAGGATTTTATCTGACCCTCACTATTTTAGGTTGTGCCTTTCAACCAAGGTAAGAGAACCTATATTGTAACCCCCAAATGGTTAAGGAAATGAAGATATCCCTCAATTTATGCAAATAATATGAAAAGGCCTTGGGAAAATATGATCAACACTCCAAATCTAACTTTCACAAGTTGTCACTTCTAGATCATGGAGATATTTTCAATGCAAAGGGTTCTCAAGACATTGTGTAATCCTGATTTTCTTTGTGCATTTTTGCAAATGGATTGTATTGTTTTGTTGACACACAATGTAGATGCGGGGGTAGTATGGGTTGTTTCAATGATTTTTATGGGGTATTGATGAGACAAACTGGGATATATGAGATCTTTGAAAACCTCTACAATACTTGAAAAAACTATCGATAAAATTCTTCAAATAATTAGGATATTCTTTCAACCAGAAAAGGCATAAATGGAAGCCCTGAAAGCACTCTTCACACAATATTTGACAATTCACCAAAAACATTGAAGTAAAGAATTCAATTAAATGCAAAAACCATGATTAAACGATGCCTAAGGTATGCCCAAAGGCTTACAAGCAATCTCTGCATTCAAGGAAGGTAAAGTGATTTTAAATTTGTTTATCTCTTTATCAGATGAAATCTCTTCGAATATGAGATTGCAAATGCCACTAAACTATCAACAAGAAATAGAGATTCTGTGTGATTTCTAAAGACTTTCAATTTAAGATTGCAACAAGAACAATGAAAACTATTTACGAGGCACTTAAAAATGATATCGAGACATCATATTGCCTAGGAAAACACATATTAACTCAAAATCTTGTTAGATTCATTAGCAGGGGAGAGTTTCATGAACAATCTCATAGAGTCAGCGTGTGATGGCTATATACTTGTAACCAAATCACATACATGAAGATCCAACACAGAAGAAATTATTCTTGTTCTTTGGTGGGTTTCTCAGAAAAATGAGCTTTCTCTTATAATTTTCTTGTGATTTTAAACTCCCAACCCCTTACAATTTCTCCAAAATGCATTATATACCTCATGCCACATTGGATCCTTCTTTCCCAAGAAAATAATATGCCATGGGATCAAGTTTGTTACAACAATTCTCATGATTCAATGAAAATGACATCAAACAGAAAAACACTCGTAGGTTGCCAGGTGTGCCCAAAAGATTAAATTATTACAAATATCTAGATCATTATCCATCTTGGAGGCATGTTTTTCATCATTGAGGCATGTAAACACCTCTTACTCATCATTTTCACCCTTTTACCTTTTCATATTACCTCTGCAACTTTTAATTGTCATTTCACATGTTTGCTTAGGATGGGGCAAAAGATTATTTCAAAAATATTTCAAATCAAATAATCAAGCCATGAAAGTGATGCCAATGATCATGGAAGGCCAAGACGATAGAAAATCACTATAAATTTGATGAATTTTGATGCAAAAATCATGATTCCAAGCTTCATGGAGATCCCACGGTGGTCAAAACAAAATGGATGAATAGCAAATGTCGATCTTATCCATCTTTGTCCTTTAATCTAGGCCATCCAAGTGTCAAAAAACAATTGCGACCAAAATTGGGATAATTTTTTACTTTTCCACATTTTTTGGAAAAATGGAAATTTTTTTTTTCTCCACCCCTCTACCCTTGAAATTTGGAACTGACACATGGCATATGGTGGCTCCCATTGAAATCATGCTTCAATTCTACACATTTTGACCTTTTTTGGAAATTGGAAAAAATTTCATCTTTTTCCCCACTGGGCCCGCACCTTTGAGTTTTCCCTTGCCACGTGTCTCCTTGTGATTCGCTAGCGGGCTAGCGCATCAAATTTTGGTTTTGAGTCCTTTTAGCAAAAGGGAAAAATTTCCTTCCTACCTCCACTGACCCACCTTGTCCTCTACCACGTGTCACTCGATGATTCACTTGCGGGCCCACGACTTAAATTTAGATTTTAAGCCTTTTTTCCAAAAAAGGGAAAAAATCCCCATTTCCCTCCGCGGACCCACCCTGCACTGCCATGATGCCACGTGTCCTCCTCTAATTGGAGCGGGGTAAAATTTGTTTTGAAACTTTATATAATTAGAGCCAAAAACCCTAAGTCCCCCATCAGCCCGCTCCTCCGTCCTTGGTCTTTTATGGACATGTTTCCATTCCTGATTAGCTGCGGGGTTTCGGGCCAAGTTTTGACTTTTAAAATTTTCGCAAAGTAAATTCTAAAAATTCCAAGGGAATCTGACCACCAGCCAACCTACCTCAGCCAATGAAAACCCGCCACGTTGTCTATACCTCCTAATGATGAATTTGATGGGAAAATGATGCCCATATGATCTCAAAATGCAAAAAAATTCTAGGGATGCCCTAGAATTCAATTTTTTCACCAAGGATGGTAGATTTTTCGATTCTAAATCAACTGAAGCATGATTTTACAACATTTTCAACCTTGGGATTGGATTTTCAAATACAAACAAGTATGAATTGGTCAAATTCAATTTTTCCAGTGATCTGCAAAGGGAAAAATGACATAGCCCGTGAAATTGGAAAAACTAGGGCACAAAAAAGGGAAAACTTGGATTATTCTTTCAAATTAGGGAAAAACAACAAGTTTGTGAGCATTTTAAAGCATCCAACTGGAGGGGAAGAATTTCAGACCATCAATTCAAAGGGTAAAACATTTTTGAGCACATATAGATTTGAAAATTAGGGCAACAAGGTGTAATCTCAAAAATGGCACAAACATCGATGGGCACTCCCAGTGAGTGCCACAAGGACAAAATGTAGACCAAGTGCCAAAATATCCATTGGGCAAAGGATTCAAGAGCCAAAATCACCAAAAACCAGCTAAGAACCCGACAAAAATGGCTGCCACATAGCAAGGCAAACCACAAAACCGACAAAACACCAAAAATAGAGCAAAAAACCAAACACTATACACTGTACAAGCTAGTGCATACCTCAAATTTGGGGTTTAATCCAAGAAATGTTTCAAATGTCTACCATTAATAGGTAGCTCTAACAATTCCCCATCTAAATCCTTGAGAAAGAAGGTATGTTCACCAATTCTGATATCAATGGCATAAGGGCCCATCCATAATGCATCAAATTTTCCATGCTTTCCCTTGTCTTCATGCCTACTATCCCATAAAAAAACTAGATCTCCAACATTGAAGGCTCTAGGAGTGACCTTCTTGTCAAACAATCTCTTCAATTTTTCCCTAAATCTGACATGCCTTTGATGGGATGCTCTTCTCTCCTCATCAAGCTCAATAATCTAATTGATCCTTGATTCATATGGGCCAAGCTCTTGATCTTCCAACTATTGGGAAAACATAAATGAAGACAATTGCGGTGTGCAAGGCAAAAATTTTTGAGTTCCATACAACAATTAAAATGGGATTTTACCAGTAGCTCTTTTAGGAGTTATCCTATCAGCCCAAACTGCAAATTTCAATTGTTCATCCCATTTCTTCTTGTTTTCCTCCAAGGTTCTTCTAATGATCTTTAAAAACTTCTTATTGCTGGACTCAACTTGTCCATTCCCTTGGGGTTATAGTTTGAACAATAAGTCGATTGATTCCATATTAATTGCACATTGCCATTAAAGGTTTAGCTCTAAAGCACATGGCCTTATCAGCTACAATCTTGACTGGGACTCCAAATCTGCATATGATTTGATTCAACAAGAAGTCCATAACTATTTGTTGTGTTACTTTCTTGGTGGGGATTGCCTCTACCCACTTTGTAAAATAATCAGTGGCCACAGGATCCACTTATGGACAACACTAGAAGGATCTAAAATATCACCAATGAAGTCCATCCCAAATTTCTTAAAAAGAGCTTCAATTGATACATGCTTTGAAAGGAAGGGAGCCTGAAGCTTTCAGTCTTCCAGAGAAATGTTAGCACCTATCACATTTTCTAACCAGCTAGGTTGCATCTTTGAAGAGATTAAGCCACCAATAACCAGCTCTCAAAATCTTATGTGTTGTTACTCTTCCAGCAAAAGTTTCCTCCACAAACTCCCCCATGGAAATCAACAACTATCTTGGGAGCTTCATCTTCAGTTATGCATTTCAAGAGGACACCTTCAGGGTTCTTCCAAGCCATCCCAAGGTCTATGATGATATATTTTTGAGAAGCCAGCTTGAGGGCTCTTTTCTGATTTTTATTTAAGTGACTAGGGAAGCATAGGTGTTTGAGGTAGAAGATCACATATTTGTACCACTCAGAACTTACCAACTTTGCAAGCACATCTACCCTTTCTTCCTCTAGCTGATTCACTTCCACATTCTACAAGTTTCTCTCAGCCATGAGCTTAGCAAGACCCAAACCTCTTACCAACTTTGTGGTTTGGATGTCCATATCATACTCCTAAATTTTTTCACCCATCTACATCTTTTTCTTGAGACCTCCATCTCTGATAAGATGTCTTTCACCATGGTGTGGGGAACATAAGCAACAACTTTTGAACTCAATATATAAGGCCTAAAAACTTTTGATGCTTTCACCAAGGAAAATTCTTGTTTTTCCATGATTTTATACTTCAGCTTAGTTGCTTATAAAGCCTTACTAAAGAAGGAAATAGGCCTCTCACCCCATACTCATCCTTTTGTAGAAAAACAAAAGCAATGGTATACTCAGAGGAAAAGGAAAAGATTTGGAAAGGCCTCTTATAGTTTGGGGATGCTAAAATAGGTGCATGTTTAAGTGCATCCTTAATTCCTTTAAAAACTTGAATGACATCCTCCTCCCACCTTAATAACTTGGTCCTTCTTTAGCATGTTGTGATTGGAAGAGTCAACTCAAAAAGTTGAAACAAACCTTGTAATAAAATTAATTTGACCAAAAAAAGATTGGATGCCTTTCTTGGTTCTTAGGATAGGTACTTTCTTGATTTCTTCCACTCTCTCAAGGTCTATCATAATACCATATTTTGACACAATGTCACCAATCATCTTTGCCTTTTATACCAAAATGACACTTCTTTGGATTAAGAGAAATGCCATACTCCCTACATCTGATCAGCATCTTCTCCAAGTGCTATAAATGATCACCTCTCTACCTTGAAAACACAGTCACATCATCTTGGTAAACTACAATGAACTCATTGATGTAACCAGCAAAAGCAACATCCATTGCTCTTTGAAAAGTGGCACCAGCATTCATCAAACCAAAGGGCATCCTAACAAAAACATATGTTCCCCAAGGAGTAGTGAATGTTGTCTTAAGTCTTTCTGATTCTTTAACTACCACTTGATTGTATCCGGAGAAACCATCCAATGTAGAAAGAAACTCAGACTTGTCACAAGCTGCAACATATTTTCCATATTTGGCAAGGGATAGTTGTCCTTCATGGATGCTTTGTTCATATTTCTGAAGTCTACACAAAGTCTGATATCTCCATTCTTCTTTCTGACTAGCACAAGGTTTGCAACCCAAGATGAATATCTAGTGGGCTGAATAATACCTCCATCTCTCAACTTCTTTAACTCCTCTTGCATTTTCATGGAGAGAAGTGGATTAATTGGCCTTTTCCTCTATCTGAATGGTTTGGCATTTGTTTCAAGAGGGATCTCATGCTGAAATAAATCTTCTCTATATGCTTTCAGCTTTGAATATGACCATGCAAGACAGTCTTGATATTTCTTTAACAACTGAACATAAGATTGTTTCTCCTCTTTTTTAGATTGCTACCCAAACAAAATTTTCTTGGTTTTTCCTTTGTTCCCAAGTCATGCTCTTCCACATCCCTTGAGGTAGACATGTTTCTATTTATGATGCAATCAGCATTGTTAAAATTTGACTCAAGTGCAACAAGACCTCTAGGAATGGTGTTTGTTTTCAATTGGATGATATATTTTCCAAAAAAGTCTCTCTTCCTTCAGTCATACACACCATTGGTTCCCAATCAATATGCTGATCTAAAAACTCACCTTGATTTTGCAAGAACCTTTGCACTTGAGAATCATCATCAAACACTTGCAATGCTTGATGTTGTCAGGGACAACTAACCTAGCCAACACTTCAACATTGTACTCACAGTAAGGTGAAATGGTGAAAAATCCAAATCATGACCCCAACACTGCCAACTTGTCAGCAGCAGCATTCAAACTTCTATCATGGTGCATAATATTGAAGGAATCAAACATCTATACTAGATCCCAAATTACATGCTTATACTGCTTCATCCACTAACTTTTTGTAGCATACAATTTTCTTATTTGTTTGACAACTAGCTCTAAATCTCCCTTTGCTATGATTTCTTTGACACCATACTTCCATGAAATTCTCGGACCCAACAACAAGGTTTCATACTCAGCAATGTTGTTAGTACATTCAAAATTAATCTTGAAGGAAAAAAAAAATTCTTCTAAGCTAGGAGAAATCAGAATTACACCAGCATCATTTCCAAATTTGGAGCAAGCTCCATCAAATAGCAAGGTCCAAGGAGAACATACTTGTTCAAGGAACTTTGACTGATCCATTTTGTGTTCTTTTCCATCAGCAAAACCAATGAAATTATCAGCATCAACATCAGCAAACACACCACATAGGAATCATTATTTGGATCCTCAATTACATGTAACATTTTCTTTTCTCCATCAAGCTTGACAAGACTACCCTCAATGGGAATAGTAGAAAAAGACATGTCCATTTGGAAACTCCCTCCAACACTTGCAGCCCACTTTCTTGACAAAAGCATACCCCATTTGGCAGGGCAATCAACAATCACAACATCCAATTTTAAATTCTTCCCCCCAGGATTAGATGCATGCTACACAACCAAACCTTTTACACAACCAACTACCAAAACTTCTCTTGATTCCATAGTAGTACACTTTCTATAGGATGCTATCACTTTGATATCCAACTCATTCATGACTTCTAGAGGCATGACATTACATGATGCACCAAATCAAACATACAATTTGAAGTAGCCTATCATTTATAATACAATTTGTGAAAAATGGATCAACATTCAATTGGGAATCAACCAAAGATGTCCCCAAATATACCTTAGGTGTCTCTCCAAGATCTTCTATTACTGGTGGTGTTTCAAGGTCAATAATGATTTGAGGAGGAGTCTCAACAACATTTACATTTCTTCCTGGAGTGATCTTCTCTTCCTTCAACCCCAAGTACTCAAATGCTCTCTTCTTATGCTCAGGAATTCTAAGCAACTCAATGATTGGAACACTCACTTTAATTTGGCTCAATACTTGGGCTATGTCATAGGGAACACTCTTTGGTAGGACAGCATTGGAAGGGAGACAAGAAGATTCATTAGATGGCAAGGGATTCTTGGTAGCTTGGGCATGAGGAGGACTGTAATTTTTGCTTGGGATAGTATAGCTTTTAGCAAGTGTTTCTTTCCTGGGAGTTTCTTTTGGAATGCTTGTGAGCAAGGGTGTTTTAGGTTTGGCTTGAGGCCCAACTCCCTTAACAAATTTTCTTCTAGTATTATACTATTTCTTTTGACCAACAACAACATTCATTAACAATTGTCTATCTTCCTCCAAAGGGATACCACCATCATATTTCTTAATCATCAATGCTCTTAGGTATTCAAATTCATTGTTAGGAATTTCAAATGCTTGAACTACATCTACATCATGAGTATGAGAAAGAGAAAGAAGTGGTACCCACTTTATGCAATCCCAAAAGGTTGCAGCAGTCCTTGCACTTATTACCTCAGTAGATGTTGCTCCTCCTTGTGAGCTTGAAGAACAGCCCACCATGTAAATATCATCATCAGTACCATCATCATTATTAACTTCACCTTCTTGCTGGTCTACTTCACATGGAGGATGGGGTAGAAAACACCTATCACACCAATCCATATCAACAACTTCACCAACAACAGCAACCTTGGCAGTTAGAGGGTCAGGAACCAATCTACTTTCACGTGCTTGGGGTTTTCTATTCCCCCTCCCATAGGTCCTTTACCTCTATCATCTTGTCTTTGATCACCCCTAGGATGATTTCCAAATCTATCTTGTGCTTTGCTTGCCTAGGCTGACCTTGTGAAGTCTACCCAATTCCCTTCTCATCTCTTGCTAACTTGTATGAGATTTCTTTGACAGCCCCTGCCAAAGTTTTCACAACCTCTTCTAAATCAGCACCTTTTCTAGCTTGAGGTTTTTCAGGGTTTATCAATTTTACACCATCTCTCTTGAGAGGTTTCCCAAAACCTTGATATTGTTTTCAATTTGAAGTTCCATGGTGAAAGCTTGTCTTAGATTGGTTGGGTTCTTATCTCTTAGGTAATAGGCTGCCTTCTTATCAAATGCATTTGCATATTTGATTAAACAAGATTCATCACAAGGCCTCAAACCAACAGGAAGCCTTCTCAAAGTTTTGTTAAACATTGTGTTGAAGTCATGGACTGATTCATTAGGGTTCTTCTTCATATTCTCAAACTCAAATAAAAGAAATCTAGGATCAATCTTGTCACCATATTGCAACCTAAATGCATTTTTCATTTTAGTCCATGAATCAATAGAATTATCAGGTAGAGCCTTGTACCAATCCCTAGCATCCTTTTCTAGTGTATGAATAAACAATTTGACATATACATCCTCAAACTCTATCTCAAAATCTTCCATCATATTATCAAAAAGTTTGAGATGTTGATCTCTAGTAATAGCATTGTTACCCTAGAATTTTGGCAACCTATTTTTGACATCTTGTGGGACAACATTTGGGTAACCATCCATTCCTCTAAAATTTATAGGACCAAAGGTGTTAACAACAAATGGAGGTCTAGGTTGAGCCATATTGTTTGGTGGGGGTGAACTTGGAGGTGAAACAAGATGATGAGGAGTGAGAGGTCTTTGGGTAATGGGAATGAAAACTTCAAGACAGATCTCTCTTAAGGGCCCTCCTTCTTGATGATCTCTAGCAAATTTAGAAAATACAGAGCAGATTTAGGAACAATCCTTTCAAATGCACAAGAAGGTCCCTCACCTGATGGGGATTCCAAATCAGCAATAGGATTGTATGAATCAGATCCACTTGAAGAAGAATTGCAGTCCTCAATAATAGGTTGCTCACTTTCAAACTCAACAATAGGGATCTCCTTTCTTGTATTCAAGTCTCCAACCACTTTCCACACTTTTCTTCCCTCTAGCTCTGAGCTTCTTGAATCTGCAAACAACTTCTTAGCAGAGTCCTTGATGAAGAGAGATCTTCTTCCTTCCAGTTTTGCAGGGATTAGCAACACAAAAGTAAATGACAAAAGGTAAGACAACTGGTATTTTCAAGATCAAATCAGCATGGAGTCGCCACTAAGGAATTTCACCTTAGTTGTGCAAGAATGCACTAAAATAATCTATCAAATGTTTGCTAGCACTGAAAAAATTACAAATCCTTATAAATCAGACCTTCTTCTTCTTAGATCAATCAATCACAATGCAACCAAAGTGTATAAACTAGTAGGAATGAAAAACAATAGAAAAAGCTTGAAACTTTTACTTAAAACTTGCAGATATGAAGCATAGAATGATATTTTAACAATGTAGCAGCTCAAATACTTGAATACACAAATGCTCAAACTCTTCAAACACTCCACAAACACCAAGAAATTCCAAGAAGTCCTTGGAAACGGAACTAGAAGGTGTTGGTACCCAAATTTGTTCTCCTTTTCAGTCTGAGTAACATCAGAGATATGGCATGAAGCTTGAAGTCAGATAGATCATGATGTGTGTCATTTTGTAGCTGGGAAGGTGATCTAACTGTAACTTAGATTTGTGGAGATATGGATAGTACTTTGAAAGGAGTTGATCTAACCCTCACTATTTTAGGTTGTGCCTTTCAACCAAGGTAAGAGAACCTATATTGTAACCCCCAAATGGTTAAGGAGATGAAGATATCCCTCAATTTATGCAAATAATATGAAAAGGCCTTGGAAAAAATGATCAACACTCCAAATCTAACTTTCAAAAGTTTTCACTCCCAGATCATGGAGATATTTTCAATGTAAGGCAAGGGTTACTGAAGACATTGTATAATCTTGATTTTCTTTGTGCATTTTTGTAAATGGATTGTATTCTTTTGTTGACACACAATGCAGATGCAGGGGTAGTATGGGTAGGATTAGTTTGTTTGAATGATTTTTTGTGGGGTATTGATGAGACAAACTGGGATATATTAGATCTTTGATAACCTCTACAATACTTGAAACAACTATCAGATAAAATGCTTCAAATAATTAGGACATTCTTTCAACCAGAAGAGGCATAAATGGAATCCCAAGTAGCACTCTTCACACAATCTTTGAGAATTCACCACAAAATCTTGAAGTAAATAACTCAATTAAACACAAAAATCCATGATCAAACCATGCCTAAGGTACCCCCAAAGGCTTACAAGCAATCTCTGCAGTCAAGGAAGGTAAAGTGATTTTAAATTTGTTTATCTCTTTATCAGATGAAGGCTCTTCTAAATATGAGATTGCAAATGCCACTAAACTATCAATAAGAAATGGAGATTCTATGTGATTTCTAAAGAATTTCAATGCAAGATTGCAACAAGAACAATGAAAACTATTTATAGGCACTTAAAAATGATAACAGACATCATATTGCCCAGGAAAACACATATTAACTCAAAAGCTTGTTAGATTCATTAACAAGGGAGAGTTTCATGAACAATCTCAGAGTTGTGTGATGGCTATACACTTGTAACCAACTCACATACATGAAGATCAAACACAGAAGAAATTATTTTGGTTCTTTGGTGGGTTTCTCAAAAAAATGAGCTTTCTCTCAGAATTTGCTCATGATTTTCAACTCCCAACCCCTTACAATTTCTCCAAAATGCATTATATATCTCATGCCACATTGGAGACTTCTTCCCCAAGAAAAAATATGTCATGGGATCAACTTTGTTACAATAATTCTCATGATTCAATGAAAATGACATCAAACAGAAAAACACTCACAGGTTGCCAGGTGTTCCCAAAAGATTAAATTATTACAAATATCTAGATCATTATCCATCCTGAGGCATATTTTTCATCATTGAGGCATGCAAACACCTCTTACTCATCATTTTCACCCTTTTACCTTTTCATATTACCTCTGTAACTTTTGATTTTTCATTTCACATGTTTTCTCGGGATGGGGCAAAAAATTACTTCAAAAACATCTCAAATCAAAGAATTAAGCCATGAAAGTGATGCCAATGATCCTGGAAGGCCAAGACGACACAAAATCACTATAAATTTGATGAATTTTGATGCAAAAATCATGATTCCAAGCTTCTTAGAGCTCCCATGGCGGTTAAAACAAATGGATGCACAACAACCATCGATCTTATCCATCTTTGTCCTTTAATCTGGGCCCTCCATGTGTCAAAAAACAATTGGGACTGAAATTGGGATCATTTTTACTTTTCCACATTTTTTGGAAAAATGGAAAATTTTGAATTTTTTTCCACCCTCCACCCTTGAAATTTGGAGCTGACACGTGGCATATGGTGGGTCCCATTAAAATCGCACTTCAATTCTGCGCATTTTGACCTTTTTTGGAAATTGGGAAAAATTTCACCTTTTTCCCGTGTGGCCTGCACCTTCGATTTTTCCCTTGCCACGTGTTTCCTTGTGATTTGCTTGTGGGCCAGTGCATCAAGTTTTGGTTTTGAGTCCTTTTAGCAAAAGGGAAAAATTTCCTTCCTGCCTCCGCTGGCCTGCCGACCTACCTTGTCCTCTACCACGTGTCACTCGATGATTTGCTTGTTGGCCCATGGCTTAAATTTTGATTTTAAGACTTTTTGCCAAGAAGGGGAAACAATCCCCATCACCCTCCTCCAGTGGACCTCCGCCGACCGCCTGCTGGCCGTGCGTGATGCCACGTTTCCTCCTCTGATTAGAGCCGGGGAAAAACTAGTTTTGAAAATTTTTAGAATTAGAGCCAAAAAATCTAAGTTCCCCATCAGTCCACCTCTTTTGTTGCTCTTTTATGGACACGTGTCCACTCCCGATTGGTTGCGGGGTTTCGGGCCAAGTTTTGACTTTTAAAATTTTTGCAAAGTAAAGTCTAAAAATTCTAAGGGAATCTAACGACCCACCAACCCACCTCAGCTAATGAAAACTCACCATGTTTCCAATACCTCATGAGGATGAATTTTACGGGAAAATGACGCCCATATGACTGTCAAAATGCAAAAAATTCTAGGGATGCCCTAGAATTCAATTTTTTCACCAAGGATGGTAGATTTTTCGATTCTAAATCAACTGAAGCATGATTTTACAACATTTTCGACCTTGGGATTGGATTTTCAAATACAAACAAGTATGAATTGGTCAAATTTGATTTTTCCATGATCTGGCAAAAGGAAAAACAACATAACCCGTGAAATTGGAAAAACTAGGGCACAAAAAAGGGCAAACTTGGATTATTCTTTCAAATTAGGGAAAAACAACAAGTTTGTGAGCATTTTAAAGCATCCAACTAGAGGGGAAGAATTTTAGACCATCAATTCAAAGGGTAAAACGTTTTTGAGCACATATAGATTTTAAAAATTAGGGCAACAAGGTGCAAGCTCAAAAAATGGCACCAACAACATGTTTGGGTTCATTTTGGCCTTCAAAAAAGCAATGTCAAATCAAGACTTTAGGTTTATGGGATACTTTTATCTACGCTATAATCCATTATGAAACAAAGATAAACAACTCCACTACATTCCACCCTCGGATCAATGGAAAAAAGGTAGTTGTTGCTGAAATTCACACCCTGTCTAAATCAGAATTCAACATTTCGCTTAGTACATGTATGATCTCAAAATTATTCGAGGAAATTAATATAACACCTTAGGTGAAAGGGGTAGTTACTCTCATTCCAGTTAACTAAAAATACTCTAACAGATTCTACTCTAACAAAATATAAACCTAAACTAGGAAACTCCAAGGAGATAGAGTGTGAGAGGAAAATAACCTAAATAAAAAGGAGGTGATGCAAAATACTTGAAAATGGATAGATTATGGATCTATAAGACATAGGTGTGAAAAAAGTGAAAAATTAAGATATGCACATATATTAGAAAAAATAAACTATAAAATAATGAAATCATGCAAGAGTACATATATGTTCACAATAAATATAGATCATTCTGGGAAGGCAGCCACACGTGTATTAATATTAAAACTAAACCATTTATATAGATAGATTCAAGGAAGGAAATATTGATATGTGAGTTACAGAGGAAACTCATAAGAAGGTGTTGTAATTTAAGTAGAAAAGAACCCCTATAATGTGACAAAGTGTAACACCGCTAAAAGACGACGACGCCGCGCCACAACCCAAAGAACTCGAAAATGCGACAATTTTTTTTTTTTTTGAGTGTGTAAGGGTATCAAAATTTAAGAGGACAAATTATAATTGCTATATGCTTGAATCGGGTCTCTTGCCATAGCGTCAAGGACTGGACGCTGGAGAGAAAAAAATCCAACTATGTCACTAGGAGCCTCCCTAAAGTGCCTCTTGGCACTAGCGTTGTTGCCAAAGTTCGACGTCATGAGCTAGTGATCATCCAAAGGGTCATGATCGCAATTTTACAACGATTACAAGGAGGAAGAAGTTACGTTAGTTCTAGATGTACAATGGCTCATCTCAAAACCAAAAGGGTCCAAGGGGAGAATGGTAAGATCGAATGCGCATCTAAGCCCATGGCAGTTGCATAATTACTCAACCTCAACAACCAAGGGTTAAAATCCGATGCTAACCGAAATACCTACTTGATTTCCATCTAATAAAAAGAATTTCCGCTCACGCTTTATAGAGGAATATTTACAACTTTAAAAGTCAATCAGAGATGTTACCAAAACTTGAAATTATTTAGCTCTTTGTATGGGTAATGCATGTGAAATCCCCACCTCCATGATAAAAGAAACCGAAGATAAAATAATATAACCAAATTTCTGAATTTTAAGTGATTTATAAATATAACCAAAAATTTCATTGAATTAATGGATACGCCTAGGCATAAATTTGAATTTTGACAAAAGGAACATAAGTCTTATTGGTGGGAAGGCAATTAAATTTTAAGTTTGAAAACGTGGTCGAGGTGGGTGGCTTTAATGGCCACCTGCCATAGCCAAAAGGTCCCACGATGGCAACCATATGCCTCCCCCTCTTAAATTACTCCGTCCACCTTTTACTCGACGCGCATCAAAAAAGGAGGTTAGCTAGAGAGAGGTGCAGCTACAAAGTGCGAATGGAGGCAATCTCATATAGGTAAATCTATTTCATATCAGAATATTGATGAAACCAAATTTACTTTGCATTTAACAGCATCTCAGAGTGGTAGACTTTCCAGATCCAAAAGGTCCCACATGGCAACCATATGTGCCTAGTTGGGCATATCCTGTGAGCCCTTGGACGAGCATTTTACTCCCTTCTATTGGATCTGGTACTGTTATTCACACATCTTCCACGTTAACCAGATGACAAAGCTGAAATCAGAGTTGAAATTGGACATTTTTCCAATGCTTCTAACAAGTTCCACAGTCCCTATTTCAGCGTGCAAACAAATTCGGGAAGGGATGCGACCACTTCGATGAGGATGGCGAGGATTGCCATTCGCTTGCAGTGCTTCAAACCAGCGGGCTACCAACTATGTTGTTATCCAATCGGTATTGAATGCATCCTCAAATTTTGGGGATTCTCCTTAGCGAGATTTTCATCAAAAGCGATTGGGGAGAGGTCGGTGAGAATGTTTTGAATTTTATTGGGGCGAAGAGTTTCAAAATTGTTTAAGAGACAGGTGGGAGAAAAGACCGGCGAGTTTAGCAAAGAAAGCGACTGGATTTAGTTTTCTTTCTTTTTTTTTTTCATTGTCCCAGGCGCGTGAGGAGGCGGGCTACCTCCATTTTCATTGGGTACAGCAAGGTGTAAGCATGGCGGTGTACCACGGGTGCATGCACAAAGGGACAGGTAGAAAGTGGGCGCACGGCAAGCAAGTCGGCCAAAGAACAGGCTGTTCGACTATGTTGTTATCTGTTCAAAGGCTTGAACGTATCCTCAAATTTGGGTTTCCTTGAAGATATTTTTATCAAAATCGATTATGAGACGAGTAGGCGAGAGATGAGGAGATCTCATAGAAGTAATTTTGTTTCATATTAGAGAAGACAGAGGTGCAAATGGATTTTATTTTTATAAGTACCCCTCCTACGTAGGTTTGCGCATGTAAATATTTCATTGACATTGTTAATTGAACGTGGTTTCTTTGCATATATGTTAGTGCTAGTATGCCGAGATATATATATATATATATAACAAATAATATTTATTGGTACTTTAATTTTGTTATAATTTATTATTAATAATTTCGCTAGTTTTAGTATTACTTAAATAAGAAGGGAATTCAACTATTAGTACTTTTGTTAGACAATAAGGAGTGTTGTACATCGAACTTGATGAGTTTAGAGCATTTGCATTAAAATTTATTTCTAGCTAACTTGAATAGACATTGCATGGATCTCTTTTTTTTTTTGCAAGTTGATTCATTTCCTTCTACAATTGTCAATAATTTCACAATGGGCACATAGATGAAGAAGTTCATAAGAGAGTTAGAGCTTAGAGTATTTCATTGTCTTACTAAAAACCATTTGAAAATTTAAGCCCTTCCATCAAGTATAAAATGAGAAATAATGCTCTATCTTTCCAAGTTTTCCAACTCATCACTTTCGAGTTTCCAAACAAAGTTTTAATACATTTTCTTTTGTAATTCCTTTCCAATATTCCACAAAGAATTCAACAACCTTTCCAATAAATTTTAGAGTAAGAAATACTATCATCTTAATGTAACTTTTCCTTCCAAATCTTTTTACAATATATCCTACTTCATGTGGAAACAATTTTTAATAATGGAAGCTAAAGAAGCAAGGCAATATTACATTTCTTTCTCCACTCAAGGTGGGTAATTACATGATATTTTTACATTGTCAACAACAAGGTTCTTGTGCTCCAAGGTGTTCTTCATCCATGCTCCAAGTTCCAAGTATTTCAAATCACAACCAAGATAGGGGGAGAGGCAACACTCTCCTCCCAACCAAAACTCAATGGAGAAGAGAAGCAATCTCCTCCATTGACCCCCGAGCCCCAAACACAACACAATGAAGGGTGGTCTCCAACTCAAGGCAACAATACTTGCTTCCACAATACAATTTTCTTTACAACATTCAAGGAAAAGGGGGGAACAAAAGGAAACACAAATAACACAATACTTTGCACAACAAGGCTTTCATCCAAGCCAACAAGAGAAGGAACTATGGGAAAGTTTTCCTTATGCCTCCCCATTGAGATGAGATGCCCATCCAAAACCCTCCACAATAAAACTCAAGCCCCTATGACTCTTATGCCTCCCTCAAGTATCCCTTTTTCCTCCCATACTCTTATGCCTCCCTCCTCTTATGGCTCCCTCAAGAATAAGGTAAGAATGTAAACATTCTCACCCAAGATGGGCATCCCTCTCAAAATCCCTCCACAATATCCTAGTCTACTCTTATGCCTCCCTCATGAGTATTTCCATAGATCTCTCCTATACTACACAATAAGCATTCTATCCATTTTTCACAATACACCAAAGTAAACATGCATTACTCACAAATTTAGCATAGAAGCAACAATAATATGAAAGCAAAACAAAGGAGAAGGTTTCCTACCTCTCTATTGGAGAAGCCTAAACCAAGAAATTTGTCCAAGCTCCCTCCAAAACAATCCAAGCATGCAAGTCCAAGCACTCTCTTTTTCTCTTTCTCCCAATTCTCTTCTCTCCCAAAAATAAAAAGAACTCTTCAACAAAACAAAAACAAAACTCCAACCCCCTCAACAAGAGAGGAAGTTTCCATAAATAGACAAAAGGGGAGAGTGAGGGTGATGTGGCTCCTTGTAGGATGCCACATCACACATCCTCAAGACCACCTCTCTTTAGTCAACTCAAATCCCAAAACACCATAAATGGGTGGTTGGATTGAATGACAACTCTCTTCCACATCCATCCCTTCCCATGTGTCTTAAGGCACAAATAAATGCAAAATGAAGAAAAGTGCACTCCAAAGTCATATTTCCCTTCCCAAAACAATAAATAATCCCCTTTTTGGATTCCCAACCCATAGATATGGTTGGTAAGGGGTTTTGGGAAGTGTGGGACAAGTTCAACTTGTCCCACAAGTCCCCCAAAATTGCCCTAAATCTCAAATTCGAGATTCAGGGATTTGGAGTGGTCAACACTCAAAACCAAACATTTAATACATGAGGAAACACAAGGCTCAAGGAGCCAACCATCAAAATTTATTACACCCACTTGACTTCCTTCCAAAACTTAAAAATTAAAACAAGATATTACATTAATCTAAACACACTTAGCAAAGTAATTTTAAAAAAGAAACATCACAAATAAAATCACCTACTAAAGTAAGTTAAAACAAGTAATTAAAATTCTTACCCCCTTGGTCACATTAGAAAATTTTCCCCTCATGGAAATTTTCTTAACACATAAAAGAATAAAGGTAACACAATACAATTTACTAGTTGCCTTGACGACCAAATGTTGTAACCACCCAACATCCTGTTGTGTTTGGTTCCCAATCCCCCTCATGGTTGTGATCATGCTGTGTTTCCTGCAAAATGCAAAATACCTCCTTCGGCCTTGCGGCCATGTCAAAATATCCAAAATAACCATATGCATGAAATTTACTAACATCGATACGTAATTTAATCAATCATTATTTCTAGGTCTAAATCACAACTTAATTATGCATTTCATCATCATCCAAAATTATAGTA
This sequence comes from Taxus wallichiana var. yunnanensis, assembly GCA_018340775.1. Classification (NCBI taxonomy): domain Eukaryota; kingdom Viridiplantae; phylum Streptophyta; class Pinopsida; order Cupressales; family Taxaceae; genus Taxus; species Taxus wallichiana. The sequence goes on from CM031236.1 coordinate 125,666,129, forward strand.
ATGTAATTTCAACAACTACATTCTACTCATCATGGTGAAGAAATCCAATGTTAGAACACATGCAATATATCCATATAAAAATAATATCGGTATCCAATAGTCTATCCATGAGTCAGTGTAGATCATACTGAAAACAAAATCCAATCATAATCCAAATGCATCTAGTCACAAAACATCATGCTAATCAACATAAGTATAAATCATGTCCATATCCAAAGTCTGCATAACTCAAAATGGTAATCAACTAAGTGTCGTAGGGAAGTGGGCATTACATCCCCCTCCCCTTAGACTAGACTTCCTCCTGGAAGTCACTGAAATAAGTGTGGAAACTGAGCTCGCAATGATGTAGCATCCTCCCAGTAGCGCAGGTCTCATCGTACTGTCCCATTGGACCCGAACACGATCAATCTCTCTGCGCATGAGGCCCAGGGTCCTACGATCTAAAATGCACACGGGCTCCACCATCACCTGCCCCTGATCCTACACCTGCAATGCGGTCCAATCTAGCACATAAGAAGGATCAGAAACATATCTCCTAAGCACAGAAACGTGAAATACATCATGGATGCGCGATAAGCTAGGTGGCGGTGCTAGACGATAGGCTAAGGGGCCGAGGAGCTCTAAGATATCAAAGGGACCCACAAATCTAGGAGCAAGCTTAGAACATTTTCCATAATGGATAGGGCTCTTATGCGGTCTGACACAAAGAAACACCTTCGTGCCTACCTCAAAACTGCGATCTATCCTATGCTGGTCTGCATACTTCTTCTGTCTATCCTGTGCCTCCTGTAATCTTTGTCTGATCAAGGTAACCTGCTGCTCCATGTCCTATAATAATGCTGGTCCAAGGAAACCCTGTCCTCAATCCTGTCCCAGCTAAGAGGTGTCCTGCACTCTCTACCATATAAAGCTTGAAAAGGAGCCATGCCTATAGAACTCTGGAAACTATTATTGTAGGCAAACTCCACCAAATACAGATACTCCTCCCATCTCGAGTGAAGGTCCATCACGTACATCCTGAGCATGTCCTCTAAAATCTGATTCACCCTCTCTGTCTCTCCATCTGTCTCTCGGGGTGATAAGTGTGCTGAAATTAATCCTCGTCCTAGGGCATCTTTGCATGGTGGTCCGTAAATGGGAGGTGTACAAGGGTCGCGGTCGCAAATGATCTTCCACGGAATCCCATGTGGTGACAATCTCATCAAGATATACATGTGCTACTTTTGCACTAGCCGTGTAGGTAGTCTTCACGGAGAAAAGTGAGCTACCTTCGTCAATTTATCCATCGTGACCATGATGGCATCGTGGTGGTATCTCGGCGTCGCAACCCAACAATAAAATCCATAGAGATGGTGTCACACTTCCACTCGGTATGGCGTGAGGATAGAGGAGGCCGGCTAGATGCTGATGCTCGGCCTTCACCTTCCGGCACTCTAAACAGTGGGATACAAAAGAAGCTATGTCTCTCCGAAGTCCTCTCCAAAAGTATAACTGTCTCAGTGTGGCGTGCATCTTCTTCACCCCGGGATGGGCTGAGTAAGGTGCACGATGAGCCTCTATCAAAATGTCATGTCTCAAGCCTCCATCTCTAGGAACATATATCCAACCTCTGTGTCTAAGAAGACCATCTGCCTCTAATGAAAATCCATCAAGTTTCCCCTCAAGGGGCCTCTAAGACTCAATCTCTGCTCTGGCTGCAAGGTAGAAACTATCCTGAGGAAGTTGCTGCAAGATCCTACTCCGTAAATCTGTGCCCACTGAGGTGGCCATAGCCACATGTCTCTGCCTACTCAAGGCATCTGCAACCACATTCTCCTTCCCTTTCACATGCTCTATCTCCATGTCATACTCACAGAGTAACTCCATCCAATGCCACTGACGAGCGTTGAGATTGGGCTGCGTGAAGAGGTGGCGGAGACTCACGTGATCAGATCCCAGTGTAAACCTCCGGCCAAGAAGAAAATGTCTCCACCACACTAAGGCATGTACCCTTTGCTGCAAGCTCAAGGTCATGGGTTGGATAATTGAGCTCATAATCTTTGAGATTTCGGGACTCAAAGGCAACTACTCTACCCTCCTGCATTAACACTCCTCCAAGTCCTCCGCTAAGGAAGCATCTGTGCATATGAAAAACTCTCCATGAGGATCAGCACTTTGCAAGGATAGGTGCTCTTGTAAGGCACTCCTTCGATGTGTATCTTGAAGGCTTGCTCACATCTATCTGTCCATACAAACTTCTTCCCTTTCCTTTGAAGAGAAGTGATGGGGTGTGCAATCCGAGAAAAGTCTGAACAAACCTCTGTAGTATCTGCTAGACCCATGAAACTACGCACCTCGGTCACACTAGTGGTGCTTTGGCTAATCCATGATGGCTCAAATCTTGGAAGGATCGACTGCGATACCTTCCCCTGAAATGATATGGCCCAAATACTGCACCTCAGGCTGAAAGAACGCACACTTCTCCAAGTTCCCATAAAGGCGCTGCTCATGAAGACACTAAAGAACTTGGCGAAGGTGCTCCTCGTGCTCCTCATGTGTGCATGAGTAAACCAGAATTTCATCAAGGAAGATGAGCATGAAGCGATCAAGGAAGGTCCTGAATACCCCATTCATCAAACTCATAAACACTGCGGGGGCATTCGTCAAACCGAACGGTACCACTGTGAACTCGTAGTGGCCATATCTTGTGCGGAAAGCTGTCTTGTGAATATCTGTCTCCGCAATCCTGAGCTGATGGTATCCTGACTTAAGATCTATCTTAGAGAAAACGTAGCCCCCTTCATCTGATCAAATAAATCATCAATGCGTGGAAGGGGGTAACGATTCTTGATCGTTACTTTATTCAGCTGACGGTAATCAATGCACAACCGAAGAGATCCATCCTTCTTCTTTACGAAGATAACTGGTGCACCCCAAGGGGATACGCTAGGATGGATTAGGCCTTTCTCCAGAAGGCCCTCAAGCTGCAACTTGGGGTAAGTGCAGGAAGTTGATGGACAAATATAGGGTCATCCGTGGACATCATATTGCAAATAACAACATAATATCAACTTGTAGGGATTATTAGCAATACATACACTCAAAATTAGACAAAATTATATTAATATGAATCGTAGCATCTGGAATCTAGTTTCTAAAATAATAATTTTTGTAAAAAATGGACAAGATTAGATATATTAAACACTCAAAATTCAATGACTTGGTATTTTTTTTTTAAAACGCCGATAAGATTATAGTCCGTTTGCCCACAATTTGGATGACCAAAAATTGATATATATTTTTTTCCTTTGGTGAGAAGTTATATGCCACTATCTATCTTGGGATGGATTTTATTTTGTATTTTTTTGAGTAATATTTTATTTTTTATGATTTTTTCCGTGAAAGTGGTATGAAAACATAAAGAAAACAGAGCACTTTCCGTTTGCCCGCCATAACTTCATCAAAAAATATTGAAATCAAATAATTTTTTTTTGAACATGTATATAATTTCACCATGGTTGGGATGGTATAAGTTTTATCACATTTTGATAAGTGAAACAAATTTTGCAGTCTTAAACGTAGACATAAACATTCACAGGAAAAAGTGTCTTAAAGACCTACTATTAGTAAAAAATTATAAAATGATATTTATCCTCTTCTATTCACTTTAAAATCAGTATTTCTACAAAGCTAATAGTCTCCCCTACACAATGGTACCATTTTTATGACATAGTTTTTACTTTTCAGCATGGTTCAAGTCCACGGAAGACTAAATTTGATGTTTTGTTGTTTTTAATGTAAAATTCAAGATTTGATGTCCACTTAATTGTCCCCCAACTTGGTGCACTTACCCCTTGAGCTCACATAACTCAGGAGTAGTCATCCGATAGGGTGCTCGTGAGATAGGCTCTGCTGGAACTAGATCTATATGGAAGTCGATCTCACGTGGGGGAGGTAATCCCGGTAGCTCCCCTGGAAACACATCGGTGAACTCTGATAAGATGGGATGATCATCGAGGGAAGGTCCCCCTGACTCATCCTCTGATCTGTCACTAACTGTAACAGCATACAACTGGCAACCCCGTCGCACACACCGCTTAAGCTGCATAGCGGAGATGGTGCGAATAGAAACGGGTCTCTTAACCCCTGATATCACTAACTCGCCCCAAGATCATCTATGCAAGCAATAGTCTTGTGGTAACAATCCACTCTAGCTCTGTGAGCGGACAACCAATCCATGCCTAAAATGATGCCATAAGATCCTAATGGAAGGATCCTAAGATCAGAAGTAGTGGTGAAGGGTCCCAAATCCACTACACACTCCTTGACTAAGGAGTCTACGAAATGTTGGCTCTGAAGCCATCTCAACGTCCCATCTACGGCCTGCTTAACCGCCACCACCTACAACGCTCTACTAAGGATGGTGTAATGAAAGAATCAAGAACCAGAATCAAATAATATAGAGGTGGAAATACCACCAATACTACTGTCGTCTCAATCACAAGTACTGCGATGCTCACTGGAGGTTCTCGACCATTGCGTAGATCCGATGACTCCGTGCCATATCTCAAACAAGTGGGCTCGAGTTCGTGTCTTACCCTTGGTAGGGTTATGTGGGAAATCTCTCCAAATATGTCCAACAACTCTGCAACCATAACGATTTACTGGTCCTCTCCAGTGGGAAGGAGCTCCAGGGGTACTCTAGATGATCGAGATACGAGATCCTGACGATCCGGCTATAGACTGCTGAGGTCTCTGCTGACGAGCTCCTGACTGACTGAGCTCTCGATGCACCCTGTGTCTGATGGGACCCCTAGAAGGAGGCCCCATACTATGTCCTCTCTGCGCATCAAATCTCTGAGGAGGTCGGTAAGGTGGGTGGGCTTTCTTTGCAGCACTGCTACGGTGGTGGCTCGAATGAAGCTTGCCTGAACTCTGTCCACCCCATGCGGGAGGAACTGACCCCTTCAACCTACTATCCTACATCTACTGGATACGGCTCTGAACTCTATCTCTAGCCTGTTGTGTCTTCCCTGTGTCTCCTCTGCAATATAGGCCTTCTCCACGGCCTCTGCTAATGTCTGTGGGTAGTGAATACGCACTATGCCACCTAAATCCAAATTCAGGCCCCGAATGAACCTATGAATCATGCACTACTCATCCCGCATATAGTCAACGTCTTGAGTAGGTCCAGAAATCGACTCTCATACTCGCCATCACATCGATCACGACGGAGGTCATGAAACTCATCTATCCACTGCTGAATAAACCTCCTAGGTAAATACCTACTTCTGAAACGCTCCTCAAATAACTCTCGTAATCGTCTCTGAGTCGACATGGAGCTTTTTCTCCGCGGTCCTCCACCGACTCCTGCTCCATCCTTCGAAGATGGATCGCAACATGAGCTTTCGTGTTGCTACTGAGATAGAGCTTGAAGCATCAGCTCAAGCTCACCAACCAGCCTCTGCCGAAAACCACTGTATCACTGAATAGTGAGAGGGTCGTAGCTTCGTGGATCTCCCCGATATGATCTGCACCGAAGTATGACAAATCCTAGGTCTATCTGAATGCTCCTCCCTCTGTCTAGGGCTCCGAGACCTGTCCCTATGTCCTGAGATCCTGTCCCCATGTCCTCTCTGTGGTGACTCGCCCTAGTCGACTCTGCATGGAAATTCTCTCGCTCTGTACTCCTCACTGTGGAGGGGATGCACAGGCATCTACGATGGTTCCAAACTATGTCTAGCAAGTCATCCTCCCAAGGGCTCTCCGCGTATAAGCGGCATTGACATCCTAGAGTGTCTCGCAAAATCGAGGCGTAAGGGCCGCTACGGCCTGCTCTCTGGCGGTGGTATGTCTAGGTCTATATGAAGAGACCCCTCACCCAATCCGCGCCTCTGCCGCACGAGATCAAGACGAGAGTTAGTTCATCGTTCTAGGTCTTGAGTCAGTTTTAAAAATTTGTTGTTTACTATAATTATCAACATTATGGTTTTATATTTTAAAAGAATAATGTTCTGCACTAAGTTAAGTGTTTTTGTTTCGCATTTTCTACGTGTTCCCAAGGGTCCCGCTTGAACCCTTGGCTCTAATACCAAAATGTAACGCGCTAAAAGACGACAACGCCGTGCCACAACCCAATAACTCAAAAATGTGACAATTTTTTTTTTTTTGAGTGTGTAAGAGGATCAAGATTTAAGAGGACAAATTTATAATTGCTATATGCTTGAATCAGGTCTCTTGAAATAGCGTCAAGGACTGGACCACGGAGAGAGAAAAAAATCCAACTATATCACTAAGAGCCTCCCTAAAGTGCCTCTTGGCACTAGCGTTGTTGCCAAAGTTCGACGTCATGAGCTAGTGATCATCCAAAGGGTCATGATCGCAATTTTACAATGATTACAAGGAGGAAGAAGTTACGTTAGTTCTAGATGTACAATGGCTCATCTCAAAGGGTCCAAGGGGAGAATGGTAAGATCGAATGCACATCTAAGCCCATGGCAGTTGCATAATTACTCAACCTCAACAACCAAGGGTTAAAATCCGATGCTAACCGAAATACCCACTTGATTTCCATCTAATAAAAAGAATTTCAGCTCGCGCTATAGAGGAATAATTACAACTTTAAAAGTCAATCAAAGATGTTACTTAACTTGAAATTATTTAGCTATTTGTATGGGTAATGCATGTGAAATCCCCACCTCCATGATAAAAGAAACCGAAGATAAAATAATATAACCAAATTTCTGAATTTTAAGTGATTTATAAATATAACCAAAAACTTCATTGAATTAATGGATACGCCTAGGCATAAATTTGAATTTTGACAAAAGGAACATAAGTCTTATTGGTGGGAAGGCAATTAAATTTTAAGTTTGAAAATGTGGTCGAGGTGGGTGGCTTTAATGGCCACCTGCCATAGCCAAAAATTCCTCCCCTTGCGTGCCAAACAGCCGGGTCGCACAAGTCATTCCCTCACAAAGAAATTTTTTTTTTTTTTAAAATCTTATGCCTCCCCCTCTTAAATTACCTGTCCACCTTTTACCTGGCCGCGCATCAAAAAAGGAGGTTAGCTGGAGAGAGGTGCAGCTACAGGCGCGAATGGAGGCAATCTCATAGAGGTAAATCTGTTTCATATCAGAATATTGATGAAACCAAATTTACTTTGCATTTAACAGCATTTCAGAGTGGTAGACTTTCCAGATCCAAAAGGTCCCATGATGGCAACCATATGTCCTGGTTGGGCGTATCCTGTGAGCCCTTGGACGAAATTTTACTTCCTTCTCTTGGATCTGATACTGTTACTCACACATCTTCCACGTTAACCAGGCGCCAAAGCTGAAATCAGAGTTGAAATTGGACATTTTTCCAATGCTTCCAACAAGTTCCACAGTCCCTATTTCAGCGTGCAAACAAATTCGGGAAGGGATGCGACCCCGATGAGGACGGCAAGGATTTCCATTCGCTTGTAGGTGCTTGAACCAGCGAGGCTACCAACTATGTTGTTATCCGATCAGTATTGAATGCATCCTCAAACTTTGGGGATTCTCCTTAGCGAGATTTTCATCAAAAATGATTGGGGAGAGGTCAGTGAGAATGTTTCAAATTTTATTGGGGCAGAAGAGTTTCAAAATCACTTAAGAGACAAAGGTGGGAGAAAAGACCAGCAAGTTTAGTAGCGCACGATTGGATTTAGTTTTCTTTCTTTTCTTTTTCGTTGTCCCATGCGCGTGAGGAGGCAAGCTACCTCCATTTTCATTGGGTACAACAAGGTGTAAGCATTGCAGGGTACCACAGGGCATATGCACGGAGGGACAGCCAGAAAGTGGAGGCGCATGGCAAGGAGGTCGGCCAAAGAATAGGTTGTTCGACTATGTTGTTATCTGTTCAGTGCTGAACGTATCCTCAAATTTGGGTTTCCTTCAAGATATTTTTATCAAAATCGATTATGAGACAGCGTAGGCGATAGATGAGGAGATCTCATAGAAGTAATTTTGTTTCATATTAGAGAAGACAGAGGCGCAAATGGATTTTATTTTTATAAGTACCCCTCCTACGTAGGTTTGGGCATGTAAATATTTCATTGACATTGTTAATTGAATGTGGTTTCTTTGCATATATGTTAGTGGTAGTATGCCGAGATATAGATATAACAAAATAATAATTATTGGTACTTTAATTTTGTTATAATTTATTATTAATAATTTCGCTAGTTTTAGTATTACTTAAATAAGAAAGGAATTCAACTATTAGTACTTTTGTTAGACAATAAGGAGTGTTGGACATTGAACCTGATGAGTTTAGAGCATTTGCATTAAAATTTATTTCTAGCTAACTTGAATAGACATTGCATGGATCTCTTTTTTTTTTTGCAAGTTGATTCATTTCCTTCTACAATTGTCAATAATTTCACAATGGGCACATAGATGAAGAAGGTCATAAGAGAGTTAGAGCTTAGAATATTTCATTGTCTTACTAAAAACCATTTGAAAATTTAAGCCCTTCCATCAAGTATAAAATGAGAAATAATGCTCTATCTTTCCAAGTTTTCCAACAAAGTTTTAATACATTTTCTTTTGTAATTCCTTTCCAATATTCCACAAAGAATTCAACAACCTTTCCAATAAATTTTAGAGTAAGAAATACTATCATCTTAATGCAACTTTTCCTTCCAAATCTTTTTACAACATATCCTACTTCATGTGGAAACAATTTTGCAATAATGGAAGCTAAAGAAGCAAGGCAATATTACATTTCTTTCTCCACTCAAGGTGGGTAATTACATGATGTTTTTACATTGTCAACAACAAGGTTCTTGTGCTCCAAGGTGTTCTTCATCCATGCTCCAAGTTCCAAGTATTTCAAATCACAACCAAGATAGGGGGAGAGGCAACACTCTCCTCCCAACCAAAACTCAATGGAGAAGAGAAGCAATCTCCTCCATTGACCCCCGAGCCCCAAACACAACACAATGAAGGGTGGTCTCCAACTCAAGGCAACAATACTTGCTTCCACAATACAATTTTCTTTACAACATTCAAGGAAAAAGGGGGAACAAAAAGGAAACACAAAAAACACAATACTTTGCACAACAAGGCTTTCATCCAAGCCAACAAGAGAAGGAACTATGGGAAAGTTTTCCTTATACCTCCCCATTGAGATGAGATGCCCATCCAAAACCCTCCACAATAAAACTCAAGCCCCTATGACTCTTATGCCTCCCTCAAGTATCCCTTTTTCCTCCCATACTCTTATGCCTCCCTCCTCTTATGGCTCCCTCAAGAACAAGGTAAGAATGTAAACATTCTCACCCAAGATGGGCATCCCTCTCAAACTCCCTCCACAATATCCTAGTCTACTCTTATGCCTCCCTCATGAGTATTCCCATAGACCTCTCCTATACTACACAATAAGCATTCTATCCATTTTTCAGAATACACCAAAGTAAACATGCATTACTCACAAATTTAGCATATAAGCAACAATAATATGAAAGCAAAACAAAGGAGAAGGTTTCCTACCTCTCCATTGGAGAAGCCTAAACCAAGAAATTTGTCCAAGCTCCCTCCAAAACAATCCAAGCATGCAAGTCCAAGCACTCTCTTTTTCTCTTTCTCCCAATTCTTTTCTCTCCCAAAATAAAAAGAACTCTTCAACAAAACAAAAACAAAACTCCAACCCCCTCAACAAGAGAGGAAGTTTCCATAAATATACAAAAGGGGAGAGTGAGGGTGATGTGGCTCCTTGTAGGATGCCACATCACACATCCTCAAGACCACCTCTCTTTAGTCAACTCAAATCCCAAAACACCATAAATGGGTGGTTGGATTGAATGACAACTCTCTTCCACATCCATCCCTTCCCATGTGTCTTAAGGCACAAATAAATGCAAAATGAAGAAAAGTGCACTCCAAAGTCATATTTCCCTTCCCAAAACAATAAATAATCCCCTTTTTGGATTCCCAACCCATAGATATGGTTGGTAAGGGGTTTTGGGAAGTGTGGGACAAGTTCAACTTGTCCCACAAGTCCCCCAAAATTGCCCTAAATCTCAAATTCGAGATTCAAGGGATTTGGAGTGGTCAACACTCAAAACCAAGCATTCAATACATGAGGAAACACAAGGCTCAAGGAGCCAACCATCAAAATTTATTACACCCACTTGACTTCCCTCCAAAACTTAAAAATTAAAACAAGATATTACATTAATCTAAACACACTTAGCAAAGTAATTTTAAAAAAGAAACATCACAAATAAAATCACCTACTAAAGTAAGTTAAAACAAGTAATTAAAATTCTTACCCCCTTGGTCACATTAGAAAATTTCCCCCTCATGGAAATTTTCTTAACACATAAAAGAATAAAGGTAACACAATACAATTTACTAGTTGCCTTGACGACCAAATGTTGTAACCACCCGACATCCTGTTGTGTTTGGTTCCCAATCCCCCTCATGGTTGTGATCATGCTGTGTTTCCTGCAAAATGCAAAATACCTCCTTCGGCCTTGCGGCCATGTCAAAATATCCAAAATAACCATATGCATGAAATTTATTAACATCTATACGTAATTCAAGCAATCATTATTTCTAGGTCTAAATCACAACTTAATTATGCATTTCATCATTATCCAAAATTATAGTAATGTAAATTCAACAACTACATTCTACTCATCATGGTGAAGAAATCCAATGTTAGAACACATGCAATATATCCATATAAAAATAATATCGGTATCCAATAGTCTGTCCATGAGTCAGTGTAGATCATACTGAAAACAAAATCCAATCATAATCCAAATGCATCTAGTCACAAAACATCATGCTAATCAACATAAGTATAAATCATGTCCATATCCAAAGTCTGCATAACTCAAAATGGTAATCAACTAAGTGTCGTAGGGAAGTGGGCATTACACAAAGCATTTGCAATTACAAAATTTTAGATAGAAGGGAGAAGATATTTATCACATCTAGTGATTAATGAAATAAACCACCCACCACCCCTAATGATCAATTACAGGTCAATTATGGGAACCTAAAATTTCCCAAGCACAAGCCATCAAATCTCCAAAGTGTAGGAGGATGAAGAAAATAAAAAATAAAATTCGTTTTGTGGAGTAGTTGTGCATGTGATTCAAAATAGGCACGAATTTATCATGCCCCACAAAATTTAGATGATTTTTCTTGATCCACGATTACCTATTTCATTTATGAAATTTTCACATCACATGCCTTTTCAAATCTTCTACACTTAATCGTTTAATTCTCTTACTATTCCATGGAGGTCTTCTTCACTATATCATGGGTTTGTCCTTGTACATGGTGTTTGAAAGCCCCATGGATTTGTCAACTCTTTGGAGTACTATGTCTTTGATGTGTACATAATAATAAGTTATTTGGTCTACTAGATAATAGACATTATATTGTATATCTTCAACTAAGTCTCTTAGTGCTCAAGAACTTAGTGTTAACTTATATTGTATATTTTATGTAAAAAAGTATGTTTTGACTAAAGTTTTATTTGGATTAGGTAAATGAGTTATTTTAAAGGGATCAAGAACCATGTACAATCGAAAGATAAGCATTAGATCAAAAACAAGAAACTAAGAGAAGCTAGGTCTAGGACCATAAAATAACTAAATAAAATCATCACCCAAAACAACAAGCTAGGATGATAGTTAAAATCTCAAAGGGCTGGTCAAACATACTTGATGAATAACAAGAAATATTCTAAAGAACAAACCTAGCCAATCAGAAAGGGAATATTACGATGAGACATGATTCCATGGGATCTTACGTTCATCTTAAGTGGGTCAATTAATGATTTTTTCCTTTTTTCCTTTCACAAAATCCAATTCCCCATGTAAATATCCACATGTTTATCATTGTGGATTGGTAGCAAGATTTCAAAAGTCTATTTATTTCTAATAGATTCCTTCTTCACGTTTATATTCTTAGTGAGACTAGATGTTGAGCCTAAATCATGTTTCACACCACAAGTATGTTGTAGAGAATTTGAACCCTCAACCCCCAACACAAGAGGAGAAATGAGGGTTTCCTCCATATGACACAACTCCAATTATTCTAACTTTGAATCCTCCGAAGAATCATCTAGAACACTCCCTTAAACAAACATATTGGGTTGGGAATATTTCCACCAAGATACCTTGTCATTCGCTTAGTGTTTCAAATTGGTAGAGTATTAGACTAAGTGGCCCAAAGAAAATAATTTCATAAATTTGAAGGGTAGGCCTTTATAGTCCTGAGTTGGGTCCATATCCTATCCAAAACCCTAATTTCCATGGAGGATACAAGATCGACTATGGTATCGATATCTACTAGAATACGGATGTAGATAGTGTGAGTATAAAATTCGGTTTCGATATCGATATCAAGGAATTTACCCAAAGCATTTCCAATGGAAACTAAACCAAAACTTAGAAATAATTGTATCTCTATATTCAAGCAACATAAAAATAAAAATTAAAAAACCCTCTTGCACATGGGTAAATATGAACTCTACCTTGTATAAAGGGATTCCATTTTGAAGAGATCCGGGAATGTAGCTACGGTAGACTGGCCATAGTCTCTAAAGTGACAAATCAAACCCTGTTTGATGAACATGTGTCTTCTTCAATCACCCGTACCTAAAGGTAACTGATGGGTAAGTTTTATATGCTTTCAAGGTTTGTACTCCATGTCATTTCACCTTAGTCACTACAACATCTTGGAATGAAATATTTAGAGTTTGGGAATAATTCTTGACAACCTCAAAGTTGGAAAGAGTACACACACCACAACCATTCAAGGCACCACATCCACCACTATAATTTTTCAGGTCAAGGGAGACCTTCAAATCTCTATTTGTCTTTGGGGAGTGGGATCCTGGCCACCCTAAACCAATCTGCCACCAAGAAATAGCTCCAAAACCCCATCACTAGTCTTGTATTTCACCTTAACCAACACCACGAGTGGGAGAATTTTTAGAAATAGTGTTTCCTTCACCAATGATACTATGACAAGTGGCCAAACTACCACTACTATATTGATGAAAAAATCAAATCCTCCACCGCCACCAAGACCGAAAGGAGAAGAAACACAGTCAAGGCCAGATTCTCGATCCATCTTCATCGCTATGAAGCTAGAAGAGCACCCTACAAAGAAATAGAGGATATTTTAGGGTTCGGGAATTTTAAGGCATGGCATCACAACCCTTTGAAGGGTTTTAATAAAGTTTCTTTCTTTCAAATTTTTTTATCTTTAATTGTGAAGGCTTGAAATCTCTAGTTAATGAATGAGTTTTTTTAGATCATAAAAAATTGAACATGCATTTAATTCAAGAGGTATATATAGCTTGGTGTAGTAAGAATGTATTTCATTGGAAACTATTATATCAATTAGAGGGCCACCAATATAGCATCATTCTATTGGTATTAAAATCATGGTTTAATGGGGTTTATATGTTGTTGTAAATAAGTCCAACCAAAAAATTTATGGATTAGTTTTTTTTTAAATGAGATATTTTTGGAGTTATAGAAAAAATCCAAGATGAAATTCATGTATCTAATGACTAAATATTTATTTATCAACCATTATGGTAGAAGGGGAAACTTCCACTATGGTATCACACCTATTGCCGTAACAATTATCATATAATGTACTTTATATTTTTAATGGTTTTGATGCAAAAGCTATAAATATGGGAGAATAAGTGTTACACACATAATTATCCAATGGTAGCTTATCTAGAAACGAAATTCAAGATCATTTTTTTTTCTCACATCTCTTCAACTTTTCCTCTTTGAAAATAAGGTATATTGAAACTTTTCAAAAAAAAGAAAAAAATCAATTTTGTAGCTCTATTTTTAGTGCACCTACATTAATTTTTGATTTTAATATGAATTTTTCATTTTTATTAAATTTTCAACGAAATTGATATTATTCTTACTTTTTACACCAATTTTAGTACACGCACTCAAAATTATAAATATAAATTATTGAAAATTTGAAAAACTACTTGTTGATAGGAATGAATCATCTTAATACAATGATATAATATGTTTCAATTATAAAATTTTGAAACATGAGATATTGAGCATCTTAAATCATTTCTTTGAAATCTATTTACTTGCAGGTTCAATCTCTATCAAAAAATTATAAAATAAATATTTTGAGCTAAAAATTAAAACATGCATTGTATTTTCTAATAATATAATTTTCATAGTTATTATTGATGACCACACATGAGAATGACTGTTTTTCACTCCATATATGTGCTTGCACAAGTAAATTATTTGCTTGCACAAAAAGATAAAAAATGTACACTATGTATATATGTCATAATAAAAATAGTTTCACGATCTTCTAGCACCTTTAAAAACACAATAAAAACCCATCGATCATATGGGCAAATATCAACTCAACCTTGCAACAAGGGAAGCCATTGCGAAGGGATCCAAGAATGCAGTTGTTGTATACCCGGCCAAAAACCAATAAAATGAGAAAATCACACCACATTTGATGAATAGTTATTATTTTTCAATCACTTGCATAGAAAATTTTACCAACGGGAATTTGTTAGCATCCTTGATGAGTTTGGCTCCTTGGCACTGCCTAGACATAACAACATCCTATTATTTAAGTTCCAAAGCCTTGGTCACCTCAAGGAAGGATCTCTCCCCTCCACTATTCATGGCTCTTACATCCGTCTGAAAATGGGACACTCTGTCAGCTCTAAGGGAAATTGAACAAACAAAAACCAAATGATCACTGAAAAATATCCTCCACCACTTTTAGAGCCCTAAGGGATAGACAAGGAGCACACATATATCCACCGCCACTACACAAGCCAAGGTCACCAGAATGACCATCCCAAATTCCGCGCAGCTAGATGAAGATCCATTGTTATCGCCAAACCTTGAAACCCTAGAGTTGCCTCCAAAGGCACTACCCAAGCCATCGGTACCAAAAATTTAAGGATTAGGTTTCGAGGAGAAAATTTTTAAAATTTAGTCAAAGGCATTAAAAAGAATGGTAAAATTTTGAAAATATGAATTTGTGCATGGAGGATATGTGTGCTGAAAATTACAAGATTATCATTGCAATTACGATGATAATCCTTAACTAGCACATGAAAATTCCATGGGATCTATGCTCTGCACCAATGATAGAATTAATAAAAATCATCATTTATTTATTCTAATATTTATTAATGTTGGAGAGTGTGGGTCCCATGACATTTGTACATGTTATTTACTTTGGACTGATTAGGATGGATGGTCATGGGACATGAGAATATTTTTTTACTTTAAATATGAATCGATAGTGCAATCATCAACATATATAGCTATTCAGATAACGTTGAGATAATTTTTATGTAATATTAAACTACATTACATATGTTATGCAGAAAATATCTTTTTGACCAGAGTAGCTTTCTTTTAAAACATGTTTTTATCTTTAATTATGGAGGCTTGAAATCTATAATCAATGAAAGAGTGTTTTTAGGTCATAAAAATTTGAACATGCATTTAAGAAGTATCTATGACTTGGTGTAGTAATCATTTATTGAATGGGAAACCATTATATCAGTAATAAGAGGATCACTATAAAATCATCCTATTGGTCTAAAAATTATGGTATAATGGGGTTTATATATTATTGTAAACCAAACCAACTATTTAATTTATGGATTTTTTATTGAATGAATATTTTTGGACTTGTAGAAGAAATTCCAAGATGTAGTTGGCATCATGCCTATTGGAATAACACTTGATCATATAATGTAGTTTATGTGTTGTTATGGTACGGATGAACAAAGATATAAATATGGAAGAATAAGTGTTACAAACATAATTTTCCGATTGTAGCTTATGCAGAAAAAAATTCACATTTATATTTTTCCAACATTTTTGCCACTATGCCTCTTTGAAAATAAGGTATATTGAAACTTTTCAAAAAAAAGAAAATATAGATTTTGTAGCTCTATTTTAAGCACACATACATTAATTTTTAATTCTTATATGAATTTTTTATTTTTATTCAATTTTAAATGAAATTGATGTTATTTTTTATTTTTACACCAATTTTAGTACAAGCAATTAAAAAATAAAAAATATAAATTATTAATATTTTGAAAAAATACTTGATGATATGAACAAATCAACTTCATACAACCATATAATTTATTTCAATTATTAAATTTGGAAACTTAATATATTGAGTGTTTGACAACATTGCTTTTAAATATATTTACTAATAAACTCAATGTCTATCAAAAAAAATTAAAATAATTATTTTGAGCTTAAAAAGGAATAATATTTTCAAAAAATATAATTTCTATATTTATTTTTAGTGACCACACATAACCGTGCCCACTTTGTCACTCCATATCCTATATATATATATTTGTGTGTGTGTGTGTGTGGAAACATTCTAAGCTCAAAATGTTACATTCTTATATTTAGAGGGCATTATAAAATTCTATATCGATAAATCAATTATTGTCACTCGAGCTTATATAATCTATCATGTTTAAGAAAAAGCATCACACTTCTCTATATAAAAAGTTTGCCTTATTTTTGTGAATATAGCATGTATACAAGTAACTAATGTAGATGATTTTTTTATTAGACATAGGGGAGTTTTCGATTCATAAAAGCAATTCCGATGTACTTATAAGATATATTCGACTTGAGATAATGTGCGTATTTAGAGCCCAATTGTTGGATGTAAGTTTTTGTAATATCAAGCCATCAATGAGAATAGTGAAGATACAACGAGCAATTATACTAATTTAGCAACCAATCTATCATTATGTTAGTTGAAGGGTTATATAAATCATGGTATATTAGGGTTTATGCATAACTCGGGAACTAACCCAAACAACCAATGTAGGATGAAGTTTTTAATTAATTAAGGATTATAGATACATTGAAAAGACATATCTAAATTAAAGTAGAAAAGAATGTAATTAGAAACTTGCAATTAAATATATTTTCTTGGAAGTATTGTGAGACTAGAGAGAGAAAATTGAAGATTGAGAAAACACATTGTCATTTTCTATTCAAAATTTTCTGTCTAATTAAAGAGAAATAAACGCCCCTTGCCAAGCTCACATTTAACCAATTGATTTGGTGTTTTATAAGATTTTTAAGTTCATTATAAAAGATTATGTAAACTAAATCAAGTGCCTACAAACATTTCAAGTGACGTCATTTAGTGATTGTCTAAAGTCTTTTGCGAAATTTACACATATTTGAGACAATTTCATTTATACATTCTTGTCAAACTTTAAAAAATATAAATAATTTATTTGTTTTCCCAAAATACATAATGTAAGTCGGGGGCTTAGATCAATTGGTTGAAGTAGCTTAGTTGTGGTCAAGAGGTCGAATCCCCCATACTGTGTGGGGCCAGCACCACCGGTCATCTTAAAAAGTTTAAAAGCACACCTGGGATTTATAGGGGTTCGCACCGTTTTCTATATATATATATATCCGACCGGTTCAAAACTGGTCACTAAGATTTTAGGAAGATTTATTGTCCTACTATATTAGTCCAGCACTTGTACAGGAGGCATCAAAACTTTATCGAAGTTATTCGGAGGCATTAAAAAGAATGGGAATAATTTAGAAAGCTGAATTTGTGCATGGAGGATATATCCACTGAAAATGACAAGATTATCGTTGCAACTTCGATGGATGGTCATGACTCATGGGACGTGAGAATATTTATTTTTTCTTGGCAGAGGAATGGATAGTGCAGCCGTCCACATATCTACTTTATTAATTCTATTCCGATAACGTTGGGATAGAAATATTTTACTCCTTATCTTTTGTGCGGATTTGAGACAGCTATAAATAATGGAGTTTCCGCTAAACTAAACTCAACTTCAACTTCAGCGTTACAGCGTGCCTGCAGACGTTGTTGAAGACCAAGATGACTGAGATACAAATAGATAGGGAGAAGAATCTGATCGAGTGTCATAAACAAAAGAAGAGGATTGTCTGTGCAGCCCTCCCACAGTATTGTCTGGTTATTGGAGAATGTGGAATAATTAATATGGAAAAGCAAGATCCACACCCGAATGATGCCCAGGTATAAATTTTTGCATTTATTTTCCTGCTTACTTTGATATATGGAAAATTTCTTACGACTAAGAGAAAACTACATTGCAGGCATGGAACAAGATTCCTTGCGAAGATAATCCTGAATGCCTTTTCCAGAACGCAAAACAAACCGACAAATATCTGAACCGTCTCAGGGATGTGGTCATAGCTGGACATGAAATGCGTTGGATGCTCTCCGGAAAAAATATTTAAAAATCACAATAAATTTGAATATCTGCAGAGGTGTTTTTTTCTTTTGAAAACTATAGATTTGATTTGAATATTTATAACAGACATTAAAAAAATTCTAAATTGATATGTAAACATGTGTGGCATTCACATACCATATTAAAATTTCTTATATACACAATAATCACTATAAAACAAGAATAAAACAAAAGTGACATTCTTATGTGTATAATAATGAAAGCTTAAGGTAAATATATTACACAAATTTATCAACTGTATATGCAATTTTATTAATAAACTTAATATCTCGAATTTATGAGAGTAATAATAATTTCAATAGAGATTATTAGTAGGGTTAGGAAATAGTACATTAACTTATGAATCCATGTCACCCATACCACCCATTTTTGTATGATGAGCTATGTACATATTTATTCTATTAGTATGAAGGAATTTTCAAAACAAATAGATAATAGCTTGAATTTATGAGAATAAGAAGAATTTTAATAGAGATTATTAGTAGTATTGGAAACCCATACCACCCATTTTGTATGATGAGCTATGGGCATATTTATTCTATTAATATGAATGGGTTTTGTATAAAAATAAAAATCTTGCTAAATATTGACTTGGATTTAAGAGCCACCATATGAAGTAAAAAAATAATATTAACCAATTTGGGCACATGACCTAAATGATTAACTAGGACTCTCGATCATAATTCATATAGAGTTCTAAGAAAATGATTCCCACATTTTATTCTATATTTCATATAGATATCACTTAGATGGTTGGATAGGATATACCATTAATTATTTATTATTTAAGCCACATATGATTTTTCTCCCATCATGAAAGGGATATGCGAGATGAATCCTTGAGGTTTGTTTAATTAAATGTAATTGAAGGTTATATATACTATTATGTGATCTACCATTTAATTTACCCCAATTACTCGTTTATGTGAACCAAAACTAACACTTTTGGGTTCCTTTACCTATTGATGTAAAAAAATTGTGATGTTTTCAATCAAATCTAAGTGTTTCATTCCTATTAAGAAGTTTTTCACCTTCATGGAATTTACTTTTATCTCTATTTTTATTATTTCCCCTCGAGTATTTTCTAGGTCTCTCACATATTTTTTTACATCCCTTTCTCCCTCTCCTTTTCATACATGTTAGCATAATGATGTGCATTAGGGTTTACTACCCGTAAAAATTCGCAGATTATGTATATTTTCAATATATGTTATTTTTATGTCAATAGTCTACACTGGATGCATTCACTTGGCTACTCTAAATCAATGATTGCTTAATCTGTACAAGTAGATCAGCATACATGAAATCTTGGCCATTTGTGTCAATTTTAAGAGAACAATGTATAAATGGTACGAAAAATCCTTCGTCCATTGGAGGCACCAATTAATGTTTGTCCATTCTTTCTATCCATTATGCACCAACTACAATTATCTACCATAGCTCGATTTTTGTTGGGAAATATTCATTTTCTCGCAGACTTGGGTTTCAATATTTGTGGAAGAGCATTTGGTAATGAAATGGATTTAAAGGATATTAGTGACCTTATCTCATGGAGGGTAAACACTAATTTTGTAGAGTTTTTCCCTATAAAACCTGTCAGACCGCCAATATTTTTATTCTCCAAAGCATCATCGAAGGGCTTTCATAGATCACTTATTTTACTATCTAAGGGTGGTTATTTTTGTCTTTCATCTCATGTATATTTTTCAAAAGGTTTGCAATAAAATGATTGGATTATGTTGTTATTGTTGACCATTTTTGGTTAATCAACGAAAGGGGTACAAATTTTTCCGTTCTTGCTAAGTTGTGCACAATTTTGGGAATGACCTAGAATCAAATCAGTAGCTCAAGTGTCATTTCAGAATTTCATGCCTTATATGTGCAACCATTCCAAGTTTTTGCCTTCATCCGAATCTGTGTACCAATTGTGAAAGACCATTGCAAAGCCCGAGGAAGGTCGAAGGTAACATGTGTTAGAGATCACAAGCACTTAGATGGGGGTGAATCAATAAAGATTAAATCTTTTCACTTGATGCCAATGTTTAACCCTTTAATGATGTATGGCGTTAAACTATGAGAAGACATTCAAACACATATCATGCACATTAACACTGAACACGAGATTTATGGTGGGAAACCCTTTCGAGAGAAAATGCACGAACCATTGCTTATATTACACAGATCAAGGACTCACAAGAATATAACACATCTCACAAGATTTTTTTAGTGAGGCACCACCCCGCAAGGTGCTCCAACCCCTACACCTCTGAAGATATTACACATAATAGAGGACTCTAGTGAATATTACGCATCACAAGAGATTTATTTAGTATGAACCCACTTAAAAGGAAGCTACAACTCCTTGAATCTGATAAGCTACAAATTAGACTAGATTTATCTACACATTTTGATCATATAGTTACAAAAATTTCTATTACAATGAATTACGATCACTTTCCTAGTTCAGTATATGTTCTTTCACACTCTTATGCTCATCTTATTGGATTAATTTTATCAATCATTCTACCGCGCTTGATGCTCTATTCATCTACTAAATCACTACATCATCGATTTTATCTCATTTTTCCTCTCTTTTCTTTTATTTCTCTTTCTCGAGCTTTTTACATCATCTTTTCTCCTTTGCAACTCTACCTTAGCTCCAATACATTTTTCTTTCTTGAGAAGAACTCAAAAAAATAGTTCTAATTTTGAACTATATTCATAATCAAACCATTCTTTCTCTTCGAATTACGTGTCATGCACCTTCCTACTAGGTCACTTGAGAATAAGGCCCATTAAATGCATACAACTAACTCCATATTTTTCCTTCGTATTCGACCTTGATTACACCATTTTCAATGCTCCCGCTAGATCCATTTATTAGTCATTGCCAAAAATAGATTTTTCTTCTTTTATAATTTGCGGTAGCGTCACGAGATGAGCGATCCATTTCCTTTTCCATATTGTATTTCACCTTGAAACTCATGATCTCATGAAGAATGTAACTACATTTACACGAAGTCAATAAGCATTAAATGCTGGCAGTTGGAAAAGTATATTTCTTCATTCTTTGTGAAGTTTAAGTCATGCATGTAACTGCAATCATCTGACAATTGAATCACCATCGATTTTGGAAAACCAACTCTCTCTTATTAAAGTTCAAATAAATTTTATTTCCTTCGATCCTTGTTCAGTCCTTATTATATCATTTCACAACTTCCCTTAGCTCCTCTAACTTTCTCCTTTGTATCACGAAATTTTTTTTACTTGGTGGCTTTTCTCCTCACTTTGTGGATTTTTAGTTATCTACGGCTCTTCTTTTCTTCTTGTGTCTTTCAAAGTGTTTCTCGCGGCTATCCTCTATTTCTTTTTCCTTTTCGTGATTCGACATTCATAGCTCTATCTCTTCTTCTCATGGATTTTTTTGTCTTCCGCTTCTTCCATAGTTCTTTTGGATTTTCTCCTTATCAATGACTTTACTTCTAACTTCCTTACTCTTGTGGCTTTACCTTCACCTTCGCAGCTTCTTCCTGTGCAATCTATGCTTTAATTATCTTACTTACGACTTAGCCTTTGACTTTATGAAGCTTTACAAGTTCATGATTTTATGCGTGGCAACTTCTTACCTTTCGTTTCTTCTTCTAGCGTTATGCGGCTATGTATGGATTTTAGCGGCTATCTCTCGCTTCGGTAGATATCTCTTGTTATTCATGGATAACACAAAAATTGAATAATTCCTTTAGAATTTGTCCTTTATCACCTTGAAGTCTTTGTGAGATGATACTACCAATCAACCTTCATCTTTTTAGCTTGCTCACTTTACCAATTTCACTCTTTTTCCATCGGTGTAACTTGAAATCAACTGATTCAACTTGATACCAAAGAAAATGTAATGGTTGCCAAAGAAATATATATATTTTTAAAAATATATTGGTGCGTGGGTTGGTGGGAAAGTGGGTGAGAGGAGTAATGTTTCCCATGTGAAGGCACATGGACCTCTCCGACACAACACATGGGCACCCTCATCGGCTGGTCGACTTTCATTCTCCTTGCTTAATAATACGTAAAGTTTATTTTGAGATCCACAGACTTTTACCATGGTGAAACTCAAGATAACATGTAATTTAACAGAAAATGGATAGTTGTGGCGAGGACATATGAGATAGATATTGGTGGTGGATGGAGCTGGTAGTGGCATTGATCAGTATCTACAACATCTGAAACGCATCAATAGTTTCTCTCTTCATTTTATTTTTCAAGAAACTATAAGCATCAACCCTTGCTGTATTTGTTGATTTGTTTTTGTGTTATTGTTTCTCCCCTGGAAGTTGAGGTGAGGTATTTGAATGAGGGTTAGTTATGAGAAAGATAAGGCTCATTTCTCAAAACATTCATAGCATCCACCCAAGGGCTCTCACCTTGTCGCCTTGAGAGCCTTTGCTGTTCATAACTCTTCCTTGGATGAAAAACATGGGTGTATTTACATGGCATGTGGACTGCTTGACAAGAGTGCGAGGGAAATATGGCCTCGTGGACTGCAATGATGAGAGGATGTGTAGAAAATGGATTTTTGAAAAGGCCTTGGAACCTTTCAAGAAATTGCAAATCCAGGATTCACAACATTTTCCATCATCCTCTGCCCTATGTGAAAATGGATAATTTAGAACAGGGCATGGACATCCACCAAAGAATAATAGAGATGTTAGAAAGTACTTTGAAAGACAATCTACATCATCTAAGGAATTCTATTCCTCTAACATTATTTCTAGAGGAGGCTAAACAACATTACATCCCATTCAACGATGCATGTAAAAAGACACAATGCTAAGAAACATTGAAAATGCCTTCTAGAAACTAAAATAATCAATTGGGCATATGCCTCTTGTGTAGGGAAAATTAATTTAAAGAGAAGGAAACCATATTGTAGAGGGAAATAAAATATGGTTAAATTCTTGGCCTTGGTAGATACATATGTAAAAATATAGAATAATGCACCTATCATGTGGATTGTTGAAAAAAATCACGAATGGGATGTGGTCTCATGAAGTACTATGATTGCAGGGTATTCAAAATGGGGTCAAAAAAGGCCATATAAATTCTCAAGTAAATGTTATGATGCATGGACATGGTGGGATTTATGGTTTGAATTATGTGCCTCTCCCTTGAATTTTCCTTGGTGAAAATTATTTGAAACCCCCTCTAGCTCTAAGCGGCTCATCAATGCCTAAAGTGCCTACTTTTATCGCCAAAAATTCTAAGCATGGTTCATCTCTCCTCATCTCTCATAATTTATGTTCTTTAATGTTTTTCTTTTCGATGGAATAAAATTTTAAACCGAAGGATTTTTCGTATAATTGATTGTATTAAATAAACTTGTTTTAAAAAAATGTTATATCTTAACTTGAAAAATCCAATAGTCCTTGGTAAACAATGAACTTAAACCCTCATTTTGGGATGATGTAGAAACATTCCGGAAAAACTAGTTTTTATTGTACCTCTTTTTATTGACAGGTTGAATTTGAGTTCCCTGTAAGTGATTTGACCGCTTCCTTGTTTAAATAGATCCATTAAAAATTTTTGAGACTTGTAAAGTAACCTTCATAACTCTAAACAGAGATGTTAAGTTTCCTACGTGTACCTTGTTATGTGAGGAGTCACTTAAATCATTGTATCGACCCCAAATGAAAATTTGTGACATTTTTGACACCCATATAGGAGCCTTGTTACAATTTTTTGCAACGGCAGGAAGTTGCTAAATCTAAAAATTTGGCTTTCATTTTGAACCGCCATTTGAAACCTGCATAAAGAAATTATTATCCGCCTTTATAAAACTCTAGTAATTTTACTATACTATTAATTGGAAACTTCGGTTCGGAAAATCACATTCTAGGTTAGTTTGGCAAAGGCATTTTGCAGGCCTCCGGTCACAGTTTGATGAGGTCAAACTGGACAATTATAACTTTTCGCTCCATAAAACATGTCGCCATTTGAAAATTGTTTTCTAGTTCTCAATCCCGTCGACTCTGATGAATTCTCCATATATAGGGGAAATTTTAGGAAGTTCCTCGTTTCGTGTTCATCCATTGAATGTCAGTTTTGGACATGGTTTTCTGAGCCCTCGAGCTCACTTTTGATCATTAACTAGCTCATATATGACCGGCAGAGCCCAAAACACTAGCTGCTAATCATAAAGTGTTTGCAGCTTATGATTTATGTCGAGTTCCTATGAACTCTTGGTATATAAGTGGACACATATAAATTTAACCATGGTGTGTTTTCTCATCAAAAGACAATGTTTGAAAGTGGTTTCTTAGCCTCCGAGCCTATTTTGAACGTTTTTGTAGCTAGCAGGAAAATGTAAAAAGGAAGTTGTAGGACCCCTATCGGGTTGCCAAACCACCATGGAAACTTTTGACACATGTAAATAACTATTTGAAAACTCCATAGTGTAACTTGTGTGAAATAGAACTTTTGACAAAATGGTGTTTCTCTCTCTCCTTTCTCTTTCTCTCTCCTTGGTTACGAAATGAAGTGAAATGAAATGAAATGAATTCATGTTTCTAAACATTTCTTTCAAATGTAAATTATAATTATTATTATATGTAAATGGGGAACTGAAAAACATTAATTATGTTAGATTATGGTGGATTCCATGCCAACAATTTATCGCTGATTTCATGCTCACCGGATTTAGGGGATGCAAGAAAGATGGCAAAAAGGCGATGTGTAATTCATTATTTCTTATTGTAATTTATATATGTCATTGCAAAATGAATATATTTATAATGTAGACTTTTTTACAGAAAAATTATATTTGAAATTTACAAATATGAATGAGATGTTGTTTTTAGGGATATCTTAGGAAATGTGCATTAATCAAAAGTTCAATTTTATTTATACTTGCGTATGGTAAAAGTGCTTGATAGATATATAGTAAATTAATTTTAAGTTAATATATTATAATACATTTTCAGTGTTCAATAAACGATTAATTAATTAGTAGGTTGTATTCTTACCTCGTAAATGTAATAAAGAGTTTCAATCGAAACACTCAACCCTAATATAAGATCTTATATTAGAGAATTAGGATCCAGATCTTATATGGTTCCATCGAGTGCAAAGTTTAAGTTCATTATATGGTTTTCAATTTCTTCTATGGTAATAATGAGAGAATTAGGATCTTTTTATGTAATTTGAAACATGGAAAATACTTATGTAAGTTTTGGAGATTGTCATAAGGGATAAAGAGCAAAATTAAATGGTCAAACAATAAGTGGAATGTGAAATGAATTTAATAATTTGTAGGTGGAAAAATGGAGAAAATTATTACTTACATAATAATGTTATTGGAATTTTAATTGTAACCTAGATGTAACCATGGTGATGATGTGTTGTGGGTTTGTCAATCCTTAAGTCCCTTTTCTTGTGGCTGAGTTATTGCTAGCATTTGATTCATTGGAGGAAGTGTGTCATCGTTATCTATATGGCGTTGTCATGTGTCTATGTGATTCGACGAATTATGTAAGTGTCTTGTGCTTTGTTGATTTTTCTTTACTTGGAGCCATTGTGGCATTGTGTAGTGAGTAATGTAAGTCAAAAAAAAATTATCTTGGTATTTTGATTGTTGTTTTTGTGTGTTTAAAATGTGGTCATTTCATTTGGTATCGAGTGGAGGTTAATGATCTTGAACCCTTGGGGCTGATTGGAGTTGTGACGTTTTTGCATGGTGGTGGTAAAAATTGGAAGAGTAATGTGATATAAGTGTGATGTGAACTACGTCGTAATTGTGATATTGTGAAGGAACATGTTGTGTATGTCACTTAGTGTGTATTTGTTATCATGGTTATGTGCATGCGATGAGATTAATATCTCACCTTTTCATGTATTCTATGAAGATTTCACATGTGATTGCACAACCTTATTATTTGTGAAAAAGAATCTTATTGTCGATTGCAGAGTGTTGGAGAATTTTGGCATTATGTGATATGAAGGTGTATTGATGTATTGCATGAAAAAATTGGTGTAAAGTGAATTATATTGTATCGTAATGTTGTCATCGTATTGTGATGAATCATGTGCATCACCATCTTGTATTGCAATTGACTATATGTTGTAAGGTTAGACATTGTGTTCCTCATATGTATAATTCATGTAATATGTGATGGTTCATGACGTGATTTAGGGTCATATGGTGAGTGTATGATCCCTAGGGTACAGTGATTGCACTTTGGGTGTAAAATGCGGTAATGTGATGTATAATGACCCATGAAAGTAATGATTGTGTTATACCTCGTTAATATATACCTTGCATAAGACGCTATGGTTAATTTGTGTGAATCACCATTCTATTAGTGATGTAGTTATGTGTTATGTTGTGGAACCTACACTAACCGACCCTAAGGGAAATTGGTAAAAGGTGTATGTTTGGAGTGAGGAAATGGGTACTGTTGACTAGTCACTTGAGCCGAGTATGAGATAGGAAGTGGAGCCTTACATAGGCTGAAAACCCACTTTTGTTCATTTGGTATGTGTGACACTTGCTCAATGGGTGTCATGTATATTGTGTTTCTGCAGACACCTTATGCTCAATAGATGGCGACTTGAACTCCTTTCTCTCTCATGATATGTTTATTGTATGGATTCAACCTATGTGATTTTCATTATGTTGAGCCTTGTCGAAGTTGTGGCGGGATGATGATGTTTGTTTGTGTGTGAGTTTAATATTCACTTATAATTTGTGATATTTGTATTATTTATATGATATTTTACATAGTAGGCTCGATGTTCTTAGTGCCTCCAACTAGTTGAGTACCCATTTGGTGGTCGTGTAAGGTCACATAGTTATCATAATGTATTATTCCTATATATGTATTTTATTCGTAAATTGAACATTTTCTCTTTCTTCTTGTAAGAACCAAAAAAATTATTTATTAATATGTTCTTATATTTTGGGCCTTTTTTTTTCTTACTAACATGCAAATTTTTACACTAACTATGGATACTTGGCCATTTGTTTTGCTTAGATTTAAATTTTCTTCTTAAGTTTAAATTTTTTATAGCTTTAGCCCAAAGCTTGAAATTTTTCACATGGCATTTGAAATGGATTGTTATGTTGGTTATAATATAGTAATGTGTTGGAATAGGGTCATGGGATTCACCATGGAGTGGTGAAACCTATGGACCACATTTTGTATAAATTTACACCCCAAGGAGTTACATATATCATTGGGTTGTTGAGCCACGAGTTATTATTTCACTTGGGTTAGAGGTATCTAGACTCTATGCACTTATAGCCATAGGGTGACCGGCCTCTTTTAGGGAGCCAAAAGTAACATTTATCTTTATTTTATTACTTGAGAGAGGCATAAGAGACTTGAGGGAGGCATAAGAGACTTTGTATCGCCGCAAAATAGCCGATGCCACGCCACGATGACGATGATGGCGCCATGCAAAACATCTCGTCCCCGAAAATGCGACAATTTTTTTTTTTTTTTGGTAGAGGATTCTTGTTTGATTTATTTTATCCAAGACTTGAGATTTTCTCAACCTCGAACGAACAGATAAGCTTCAATCTTTTACCTTGTATTCCGATTGCAAAATAAGAACTATATGGTTGTCGCAATTCCAAACACTCGGGCTTTACTTCAAAATTTGTCGTATTCGACTCCTCCTTAACGGATAATTTCGAGTTTCAGCATGGTGTTACAAGACTTCATAAGGGTATCTGATCACTGATCCCGTATTCACATTATGATCCATTTTATAAGAAGGTAAAGGCGTCCAGGGTAAATGTATGTATTATGATTTTATTGATCTCTTTCTTTTGATATAGTTTAATGTATATCTGCAGAGGTATGTAGCATGGTTAACACAAATATTGCTATCTTGATGACTTTTAGAAATCTCTTAACATATAATCATCGATATCTCTCCAAAGGAATTTGATACTTTTAATTTAGGTGATAAATATATATAGATATATTATCAAAATTTATATTCAATTGGGTCTATGCGCCTATCTTAACAAGGACATTAATATCCTCCAAATAAACTTTTTTTTTGTCTATTGAATTTCAAATTATATTTAAGTTATATAAATACATATATATGACCAAAATTTTCACTTAAACAATTCCATACGCCTATACCTACATTTACAAATTTGAAATTTGGATTAAAGGAAAGAGAGTGAATACGGGGGAAAAAAAAACGTTTCAAACTATGCTAAAAACTTTTGGTAGGGGCGGTGGGTCGCATCACCCAACCTTTCCAATTCGCATGAATACCTCCTCTACTTGCGTGTGAGACCACCATTGTTGGTCGCATAAACCTCTTGTTTTCTTTTTAGTGATTCCATTAGATTTGCAAATCTTTTACACCAGACAGCGTGAATGAAAAGATTCCTTTAAAACTGTCCTGGATGATAGGTAAGAAAAAGGGGCGAAAAACACTTAGAGGTAGACTGTTTTTTATCGAATATTTACGAGGCATACATCGCAAAACCTATCAAAAAAAAAGCCTGCCGTAATACTCTAAGCCTGATTGCTTTCAAATGTTCTGTTTAGTATAGCGTTCTACACTCAAGTCAAATGCCTATCTTAGGCAGGGTCTTCAATCGGCAATTGAGGGGATATATCTCCCGTCAACACATTAGTGGGCGCTGGTCAAGGAATCCTCTCCACATCTTGGTAACACGTGTGACTCCGCCTGGACTCACCTTGGAATAAGGGCCGGTGCGATTAACATACTAGGTTGTTTTTATTTTATTTTATTTTTTTATATATTCTTTTAGTCACGTTCAGTGCCATATGCGTCCTCAAATCTGGAATTTTTCTTCGTTAGATTCTACATAGGGTCGCCGCGTGGGAAAAGAGGAACAGGGGAGAAGGCTACCCAACTATGTTGTTATTGCACATGAGATTTGGAGCTTTTACCTAAGCACTGAAAGGGGCAATCTAAACATTCGGCAGTGATAGTCAGCCTATGTGTATCACGTTGTCTACTGGCAGGGCATATCATCCCTGCCTGAAATGTCATCATCTCTTCTTTTCTTTTTTTTTTTATATTAACACTTATTCTCTTAGACACAATTTATAGGGTGATTAATCCCCATTTGATTTTGAGACTAACTTCACATTTGTTTGGGCAGTTGCGAGGCCTGCCATGCAGCTTGATATTTGTGAAGCTAAGACCACTCGCAGAGATCCTAATCATAAAAAAAAACTTTATAAAATCTTTGTAAGCATTGCAACAATTTAAATATTCAAGTTGTACAGTCGTTGCACTTTGTGTATCAAGTTGTCTAATCGGGCATATTACTTAAACGTATCATCATTTTTTTTATTAATTTTTTTTCTTTAGATATCAAATATATTTTAAAATATTAGTTTCCTAATAGATGGCAGAAGTAATGGTATTTACTAAACATATTTGAGTTTAGAATTTTGAGTTAAAACCTCACTTCTACATAATAATAAATAATAGGGATATTTTAGTATCAAGCTTTTTGATTTCCTTTTATTTGCCAATAATATTACAATGGATTCATAAATGGGCACATAGAAGAAGACATAAGGAGTTAGAGCTTAAAATGTTTCATTGTTATTACTAAACTATTTGAAAATCTTAAGCCCTTCCATCAAGTATAAAATGAAGGAATAATGCACTATATATATTTATTCTTTTACAATCTTCACTTTCATTTTTCAAACAACAAAATGAAGATTTAATATATTTTCTTTTGTAATTTCTTTTCAATATTTCACAAAGAATTCAACAACTTTTCAATAAATTTTAAAGTAAGAAATACTATCATCTCAATGCAACTTTTCCTTCAATTCTTTTACAACACATCCTACTTCATGTGAAACAATTTACATTAATGGAAGCTAAAGAAAACAAGGCAATATTACATTTCTTTCCCCACTCAAGGTGGGTGATTACATGATGTTTTAACATTGTCAACAACAAGGTTCTTGTGCTCCAAAGTGTTCTCATCCATGCTCCATGTTCCAAGTATTTCAAATCACAACCAAGATAGGGGGAGAGGCAACACTCTCCTCCCAACCAAATCTCAATGGAGAAGAGAAGCAATCTCCTCCATTGACCCCCGAGCCCCAAACACAACACAATGAAGGGTGGTCTCCAACTCAAGGCAACAATACTTGCTTCCACAATACAATTTCTTCACAACATTCAAAGTAAAAAGAGGAAACAACAAGAAAACACAAATAACACAATACTTTGCACAACAAGGCTTTCATCCAAGCCAACAAGAGAAGGAACTATGGGAATGTTTTCCTTATGCCTCCCAATTGAGATGAGATGCCCATCCAAAACCCTCCACAATAAAACACAAGCCCCTATGACTCTTATGCCTCCCTCAAGTACCCCTTTTTCCTCCCATACTCTTATGCCTCCCTCCTCTTATGGCTCCCTCAAAGACAAGGTAGAATGTAAACATTCTTACCCAAGATGGGCATCCCTCTCAAACTCCCTCCACAATATCCTAATCTACTCTTTTGCCTCCCTCATGAGTATTCCCATAGACCTCTCCTATACTACACAATAAGCATTCTATCCATTTTTCACAATACACCAAAGTAAACATGCATTTTTCACAATTTTAGCATAGAAGCAACAATAATATGAAAGCAAAACAAAGGAGAGGGTTTCCTACCTCTCCATTGGAGAAGCCTAAACCAAGAAACTTGTCCAAGCTCCTTCCCAAATCAATCCAAGCATGCAAGTCCAAGCACTCTCTTTTTCTCTTTCTCCCAATTCTTTTCTCCCAAAATAACAAAAGAGAACTCTTCAACAAAACAAAAACAAAACTCCAACCCCCTCAACAAGAGAGGAAATTTTCCATAAATAGACAAGAGGAAGAGTGAGGGTGATGTGGCTCCTTGTAGGATGCCACATCACACATCCTCAAGACCACCTCCCTTTAGTCAACTCAAATCCCAAAACACCATAAATGGGTGGTTGGGTTGAATGACATCTCTCATCCACATCCATCCCTTCCCATGTGCCTTAAGGCACAATTAAATGCAAAAAGAAGAAAAGTGCACTCCAAAGTCACATTTCCCTTCCCAAAACAATAAATAATCCCCTTTTTGGATTCCCAACCCATAGATATGGTTGGTAAGGGGTTTTGGGAAGTGTGGGACAAGTTTAACTTGTCCCACAAGTCCCCTAAAATTGCCCTCAATCTCAAATTCGAGATTCAAAGAGTTTGGAGTGGTCAACACTCAAAACCAAGCATTCAATACATGAGGAAACACAAGGCTCAAGGAGCCAACCATCAAAATTAATTACACCCACTTGACTTCCCTCCAAAACTTAAAAATTAAAACAAGATGTTAATTTAATCTAAACATACTTAACAAAAGTAATTTAACAAAAAGACATCACAAAAGAAATCACCTACTAAAGCAAGTTAAAACAAACAATAAAAAAATTCTTACCCCCTTGGTCACATTAAAAAATTTCCCCTCATGGAAATTTTCTTAACACATAAAAGAATAAAGGTAACACAACACAATTCACTAGTTGCCTTGACGACCAAATGTTGTAACCACCCGACATCCTGTTGTGTTTGGTTCCCAATCCCCCTCATGGTTGTGATCAATTTCTGCAAAATCTAACAATACCTTCTTCGGCCTTGTGACCATATTAGTGATGTCGAAATAATAAAACACATGCACGTATACATAACAATTTACATCATTGAACAACCTAATTAAACCAATGCTAGAATCAATTAATTCACCAATTGTTTAATTTTCTAACATTTCGATTATAACAATCCATCACTTTGCACTAAGATCACAACATCAAAAATCATCTAGAAATACCCATAATTTATGTCTAATACATCCGTACAGTAGTAACAGTTAGAACATCGAATACTGATTTAGGAATCAAGCATATAAATTTACTGCAATAGTCACAACATGTCGCAAGTATAACATGTATGTACTGTCTATCCAATAAGTAAAATGAGTGTATCAATTTCCATCTAGAAATGTTTAATTTTTTTTTTATTACGATATCAAGGTCTAGGGATCCAATAAAGAGTGACCAGAACCTAAACAATACAACAATAGTAATGACATAACAATAAGTCTTTAACAAGGTAACTATTCTAGATCATCATCATCATATCCTTAAATTAATATCAAGGTCCACAATATGACATAGAGTCAAGGTAATAATAATAATCAAAACACACTATAAATCTTGGTGTCCACACCTTTTAATTTTCATGCTAACTAGAACACAGCAGTCATGTTTACGATTGTAAACAATTTAGAAAAGATGCTCATGGTTCATTTAGTATCGAAGGGAAGTGGGCATTACATCCCCCTCCCCTTGGATTTGACTTCCTCCTGGAAGTCAAGGAGAAAGAGGTAGGAAAAAAAAAAAAAGAAAATAGGATCACACCCTTTGTGGAATTCATTTGCTTCAAACAAGTGTGGATCTACAGAACTCGAGTTTGGTCCAATGTAATTTAACAAGAAGAAGTAAGATTGTAAGGAATGAGTTCTAAATTTTCTTCAAGTAAGGTTACAAACATGAAATTCTATAGAGTAACTCTACGTGCTCAACCAAGCTACAAAACATAGCATCAAAACATGAAGAGGTCAGAGGAGCCTCAAGAATAACCACCAAGTACAATAATAACAAGGAGAATTCCATGAACTTGAGATGACCACATAGTTTCCCATGGATACAACATACTACAATTACAAAAATTAAGGTTTCCACTAAAGTCGCGTTATGCTTCAAAGTTCGTTATTTAGACAAGGCTCCAAAAAAAATAAAAAAAAAAAAAAATAAGAAAATAAAAAAATCAACCATGACCATCAATTTATATGAGGAAGCATTTGTACTCAAAGGTATCATAATTTGGAGATCACACGTGATGAGGTTTAACAACAAGGAAGACACCAGAATTAGCAAAAACATTTACAATCAAGAAAACTATTCATGGGAAGCACTTATATAACTCAAGAGGGCACAATCAAATTTTCATGGTAATACTAAGGAAAAACGTGACCATAAGGTTTCTATAACTTTATTTTACATTCAAGATCGAACACAAAACACTAACCTGATTTAGAAATGTCAAACATTTAGATAATATTTCTACTAGAAACTAACATACCAATAAAAGAGGCACCACTCACTCTACATAACACAATGGGATTTATTTATCTCAAATCCTTCTCAAGCTCAAATTAATCATGAGGAGAAACACATGCATAAGTCGTAACACCAAAGAGCACTCAGGTGAGCTAGAATAGAAGAATAGGCAACAAGAGGGGGGTCCAACTACAATCCAAAGTGCATCGTACCAAAAGCGAGCAACATCAACAAGGTGTCACAAGAAAATAAGAAGAAAAGATGACTTCCCAAAGTTATGTCATATCCTTAACATATGTTGCCTTAAAATTACAATAACCTAGGTCACTAAGGATTAAATAAACACACAAGGAGGTTGCTTTTCTTAAAATATAATATATATATATATATATATAAAAAAATAAAATATAGATCCAATCCTAGAGGCCGCAACTCACATTCGTCGAGCTACGAGGCAACAAGGGTACGACGACCCAAACTCCTACAAGGGAAAAATTACATATGTCTACGATCAAGGGAGTAGTACTACACAACTAGAACACATAACCATCAACAAGATGTTTCACAAATCTAGGTAGGAGACAAAACTAAAGGTTCAAATATACATTGCACTCAATACATAAATCTTACTGGTTTTATAAATTAACTTAATAAGTTCAAAGTTATAGTTTTGCTTGTTAAACACAATCCTTACAAGTTTTCTTAATTAAGACTTCCTTTTATTATGATATCACAAGTTGTGTTATAAGGAGCGCCACTAAGGTGGCATGATATCTTGCCATCCGAATAAGTGGAAACAACATTTATTTTTACTCCTAGGGAAGGTAGATGGATAAAGTTCCTTTCTATTCTTCTACCTAGCTTATATTTCTTCTATAAATCTACTGAGGCTAATTCAAGGACCATTTTCCTTTTTCTATGTCCCAACTTATTTTTCAAGTTTCAAGGTCAAATCTTCTCAATTATAATTCTATAGTAATTGGGTGAGTCATCTTAACAATTAAAGTTTTAATGGAAAGCAAAGTCAAACATATCACATTATTATTTTTATGGGAGAGAGATATGAATCAACACATCACATTATTAATTCTATAGGAACAAGAGACAATCAACATAGCAAACACATTTTTAATTTCCTAAGAACTAGGAATCCATAATTCAATATGTACCACGCCAATATTTCAAGGGTTTTTCAAAGGATTACAAGCATCATTAAACATTTCTAGTGGGTCTCTACCAATTTCAAATGAACTTACAAGGAAGACTCATTAAAGAGGCATATTTACTTTTACGAATTTATGAGGTTTAACAATGTTTGTTGTTTAGGCTCAAACATTTTACTTGCATAATAAGACAAGGAAAGTTTTCAAATCAACACCTATATTTCCACAAGATACCACCAACCAAGAAACAAGATGACAATGCAAATCTTACTCCAAGGACTCCACATTCCCATTAGAGATCATCAATGTAAGAGGACAATCGACTAATCTATCCAACCACGGACTCTATGACCAAGAGTTATAGTTTTAAAAGAAGAAACACAATATAAACACCACCGAGATTAAAATATTAAGATCCACCAAACTAACATCTCTTAGAGCAAGGACAAAAAGACCCAACAACATCCATAAGTGTCTCCACGTAATCCAAAGACTAATAGGTCATATAGTTTTATTCATAACAATATACAAATTTAAGGCAAGGGTAGACTTATTTATAGGTCAATGAGAGGAAAAACAAGCACACTTAATTAATCACATTTCCCGGATGGGCTTACGTCTAATCATAATTACCAAGATACATACAATCCATCAGTCAATACCTTCTATAAAGAAATAAGGAAACCATGATCCAAATTAGCATGCCATCGATGGAATGTCACTACCAACCAAACATTTATCCACTTAAAATATACAGTCAACCAAGAGTCAATCCGATCCTAACACAATCCATAAGCCCATAACTAAACACATCTACTCTGACGAGGATAAAATCTCTTACTAGGTTGTAAGAGGGTCACTATCACCGCTATCAAGCTACCAACTAGAATGCACTACACAACGAACTCTCCAGGATCCTAGACACACTCAAGGTTTCGTCTTTCTAAAACTGAGGCATAACTTAAAGCACCTAAGAAGACATTCAAGGCACCTACGGTGTACCCCCATACGACAAAATGTCACAATACAACCAGTGTAGAACCAGCTCAACAACATGCAGGAAGGAATCACGTAACGTTTAGCTAAGTAGCCAACAGATAAACGAGCTCTGAGTCACCAGTCAAATTAAAATCCAAGAAATATTGGCAATCAAGGAAAGTGGATAAGCATCCGCATTGCAATGTCTGAAATCTCACAAAAATATAATTACTAAAAGAGCCTCAGAGCTTCTCAATCAAATCATAAAATAAAACGCTGGTCCTTGATAAAATAAAACCAGTTTACAAATATATAAAATACAGAAAGTCAACATCACAATCACTTTGCAGCCCTTTATGGCTGCTAATAGGGGTACTATGCCTCGAGCTCCGTTTTAATAATGCATACGCTAAGCTGGATCAAAAATGACACCAAGGCCTAATATCCACTTACTCATACGGGGATTAAGTTTTCCATAGTGGCGACCAAAACTAACTCATCTAACAACTAAGAGAAAAAGGAAGCTTTGGGTGACTAAACAACTTCTAATTTACTATGTCTGACCCCAGAACACAACCACTAATGTTAAACCACAAGAATCGCAGCATATAATTTATCATTCCAACAAAGAAGAATCTTACGGGGTTTATCACATCATACAACTAAAGAAAAGTTAGTATGCATCAACAACATATTTTTAAATGCAAAACAAGTTCTTGTTACATCAGAATTTCATAAGAGTATCCATTTAATTTTAACATTTTTAGTTATCTAGGTTCGACAAAACGCCACTAGGCGAGTTCAGCAATTTGAAGAATTTTATTACTTTATTTTTATTTTAAATCACGGAGATTAAATTTTACTAACTGGTTTTCGGGTTTTGAAGTTGGCCCAGGGTCCAAGTGTTGAACCCACGGCTCTGATACCAAAATGTAACGCCGCGAAAAGAACGACGCCACGCTCACGACGATCGGACGATGATGATGCGCACAACCATGAAGAACCCGAAAATGCGACAATTTTTTTTTTTATTTGCAAAAGGTAAGGTTTTATTTTGTTTGAGGTTATTTTATCCCAAAAGATTTTATTAGAAATCATAATTTTTTGACAATTTAAACGGGAATGTTTCGAGTTGTTTCAGAAGTGCTCGATCTTTTTAATTTATATACATCCGATTCAAAATTATATAAAATCGAGTCAAACCACACCTTTCAGTTTTTTTAAAAAAACAATTTGAGCTTTATTGGAGACCAAGCTAAAAGGACACCACACCACTTGAAGTTTTTATTTTCTTCCGTATGTTACAAGACTTCATATTTGGATCACTTTCCGTATTCATTATTATCCATTTTATAAGCGAGCTCATAAAGCATTGATATTTAAAAAAAAATGGAGGAATGATGCTTTTATATATATCTATATTCCACGCCAACTTGGTTTCATAATGGTCTAATTTGGCAATTCCATATTTTTAGCATGGTTAAAAAATATTCTATCATTTTCGACTTCTCAGAAATCTCTTCACATATAAACACATCGATATTCTATAAGTTAATTTTTGATTTACTACCAATTTATTTAGGTTCGATTCAATATATATAGATATATTATCACCAAATTATATTTGTCTCGGCCAAAAGAATTTTCGCCCAATGACCCCAAGGAGAAGTACTTAATTTTTTTTAAATCATCCCTAAGGCTATGATGATTATGTTGATTTCAAATTATACGTTAACCATACCACCGTATATATAATTATACATTATATTATTATTAAAATTTTCACTTATAACAATTCCAAATCAAATCAGACCTACATTATTTTTAATGGCTTCAATTTGGATTGGAAAGAGAACTCCCCCTTAATACATAAAATATTTTAACTTGCTTACAAGAGAGGATTCTACAGAGAAAAGAGAATGTGTGTGGGGACGCATTAGGGATACGAATACTTACTTACAGTGGTCTTTATCTCTATGGGTGCATGGGTGCGACATGCATGGAATACATTTGACTAGAACTATGTAGGCTTCACTGTACTTGAAAAGGCCCTTTTTTGATTTGAAATATTTTGATAAATGGGGATGGGTGGCTCCATTTACCGATTTGCAATGATTTGCAAATAACTCTTTTTTTACCTTGCATAAGCCACCTCCAAACTGGCGGCGCATCTTTTTCATCAAATCAGAATTTGGAAACCATCATCTTTCCAGGGGGAGGTGGAAAACTATTTCTAGAGGTAGACTGTTTCATATCGTGGAATATTTATGAGGTTTAGCCGAATTACGAATGCAAAATTGGGGCCGGTGCAAAAAAGAGTGAATACGCCTAAAGCCCATTGTTTTATCATTAAGACTTCAGTATGCGTTCTACAACTATGGAAATGCCTATCTTAGGAAGGGTCTTCAATCGGCAATTCAGGGGATATATCTCAAATGTTATATTAGTGGGCGCTTTCAAAAGAGAAAGCGATTGGATGAAAATCAGCGTGAGAAGACGGAGAAAGAGGGATTAAGGAATTCAACAGTGTTTTTATTTTATTTTATTTTTTTTTTATATATTCTTTTCCCACGTTTAGAACAATATGCATCCTCAAATCTGGAATTTTTCTTCAAATTATCTTCAAAATTGGATGATGGACACCTTATACCAACAGACATTGAGATGTCTAGTCGGAACAAGGCCTCCTAAGACTATGTGACTTCCATTTCAAAACTTCTTGATTTGCTTTTAAAGCATTTTTAAAATGAGCAATTCATAAATATTCATGTTTTGATAAGCTTATGTGTATCAAGTTGTCTATCAGGCATTTTTACTGAAACGTATCATCATTTCTTTTTATATTAACAGTTATTCTCTTAGACACGATTTAAGGGTGATTAACTGGTCTTGATTTTGAGACTAACTTCACATTTGTTTGGGCAGTTGCGAGGCCTGCCATGCAGCTTGATATTTGTGAAGCTAAGACCACTCGCAGGATCCTAATCATAAATAAAAAAAAAATAATTCAAATTTCCTTGTAAGCATTGCAACAATTTAAATATTCATTTGTATGATCAGGCGCTTTGTGTATCTAGTTGTCCATCAAGCATATCTACTGAAGCGTATCATCATTTTCTTTTTTTTTTTAATTTATTATTCTCTTAATATCAATGTTTAATATTTAAATATTAGATTCAACTATTAGTAATGAAATGAGTAATGTATTTACTAAACTATCGAGACTTGATGATTTTGAGAATTTTCCTTAAACTCATTTAATAAACAATAACATGGGATATTTTGTATGATTTCATTTTAAGTTTTCATGCCAATAATTTTAGAATGGATTCATTTTGAAATAATCATAAGTTTAATCTGAATTTTCCAAATAAGTTTAATGGGCAATATAATTTGAAGAAAATGGAGCTTTAGAGCCTTTCCATTTCATGGTATATATCCTGGATCAGGAAGGCAAAAACCATTTGAAAATCTAAGCCCTATCTATTTTAGTACAAAATGAGAATAACTACATTCCACTTTTCAATACATCATTCACTTTCAAACATCCAAACAAGATTTTAATATATTTTCTTTTGTAATTTCCTTTCAATATTTCACCAAAGAATTCAACAACTTTTCAATAAATTTTAAAGTAAGAAATACTATCATCTCAATGCAACTTTTCCTTCCATTTCTTTTACAACACATCCTACTTCATGTGAAACAAATTTCATTAATGAAAGCTAAAGAAAACAAGGCAATATTACATTTCTTTCCCCACTCAAGGTGGTTGATTACATGATGTTTTAACATTGTCAACAACAAGGTTCTTGTGCTCCAAAGTGTTCTCATCCATGCTCCAAGTTCCAAGTATTTCAAATCACAACCAAGATAGGGGGAGAGGCAACACTCTCCTCCCAACCAAATCTCAATGGAGAAGAGAAGCAATCTCCTCCATTGACCCCCGAGCCCCAAACACAACACAATGAAGGGTGGTCTCCAACTCAAGGCAACAATACTTGCTTCCACAATACAATTTCTTCACAACATTCAAAGCTAAAATAGAAAAACAAAGAGAACACAAATAACACAATACTTTTCACAACAAGGCTTTCATCCAAGCCAACAAGAGAAGGAACTATGGGAATGTTTTCCTTATGCCTCCCAATTGAGATGAGATGCCCATCCAAAACCCTCCACAATAAAACACAAGCCCCTATGACTCTTATGCCTCCCTCAAGTACCCCTTTTTCCTCCCATACTCTTATGCCTCCCTCCTCTTATGGCTCCCTCAAAGACAAGGTAGAATGTAAACATTCTTACCCAAGATGGGCATCCCTCTCAAACTCCCTCCACAATATCCTAATCTACTCTTTTGCCTCCCTCATGAGTATTCCCATAGACCTCTCCTATACTACACAATAAGCATTCTATCCATTTTCACAATACACCAAAGTAAACATGCATTTTTCACAATTTTAGCATAGAAGCAACAATAATATGAAAGCAAAACAAAGGAGAGGGTTTCCTACCTCTCCATTGGAGAAGCCTAACCAAGAAACTTGTCCAAGCTCCTTCCCAAATCAATCCAAGCATGCAAGTCCAAGCACTCTTTCTTTCTCTTTCTCTCTCCCAAAAATAACAAAAGAGAACTCTTCAACAAAACAAAAACAAAACTCCAACCCCTCAACAAGAGAGGAAATTTTCCATAAATAGACAAGAGGAAGAGTGAGGGTGATGTGGCTCCATGTAGGATGCCACATCACACATCCTCAAGACCACCTCCCTTTAGTCAACTCAAATCCCAAAACACCATAAATGGGTGGTTGGGTTGAATGACATCTCCTTCCACATCCATCCCTTCCCATGTGCCTTAAGGCACAATTAAATGCAAAAAGAGGAAAGTGCACTCCAAAGTCATATTTCCCTTCCCAAAACAATAAATAATCCCCTTTTTGGATTCCCAACCCATAGATATGGTTGGTAAGGGGTTTTGGGAAGTGTGGGACAAGTTTAACTTGTCCCACAAGTCCCCTAAAATTGCCCTCAATCTCAAATTCGAGATTCAAAGAGTTTGGAGTGGTCAACACTCAAAACCAAGCATTCAATACATGAGGAAACACAAGGCTCAAGGAGCCAACCATCAAAATTAATTACACCCACTTGACTTCCCTCCAAAACTTAAAATTTAAAGCAAGATGTTAATTTAATCCTAAACATACTTAACAAAAGTAATTTAACAAAAAGACATCACAAAAGAAATCACCTACTAAAGCAAGTTAAAACAAACAATTAAAATTCTTACCCCCTTGGTCACATTAGAAAATTTCCCCCTCATGGAAATTTTCTTAACACATAAAAGAATAAAGGTAACACAACACAATTCACTAGTTGCCTTGACGACCAAATGTTGTAACCACCCGACATCCTGTTGTGTTTGGTTCCCAATCCCCCTCATGGTTGTGATCAATTTCCTGCAAAATCTAACAATACCTTCTGGCCTCGTGACCATATTAGTGACGTCGAAATAATAAAACACATGCACGTATACATAACAATTTACACCATTGAACAACCTAATTAAACCAATGCTAGAATCAATTAATTCACCAATTGTTTAATTTTCTAACATTTCGATTATAACAATCCATCACTTTGCACTAAGATCACAACATCAAAAATCATCTAGAAATACCCATAATTTATGTCTAATACATCCGTACAGTAGTAACAGTTAGAACATCGAATACTGATTTAGGAATCAAGCATATAAATTTACTGCAATAGTCACAACGTGTCGCAAGTATAACATGTATGTACTGTCTATCCAATAAGTAAAATGAGTGTATCAATTTCCATCTAGAAATGTTTAATTTTTTTATTACGATATCAAGGTCTAGGGATCCAATAAAGAGTGACCAGAACCTAAACAATACAACAATAGTAATGACATAACAATAAGTCTTTAACAAGGTAACTATTCTAGATCATCATCATCATATCCTTAAATTAATATCAAGGTCCACAATATGACATAGAGTCAAGGTAATAATAATAATCAAAACACACTATAAATCTTGGTGTCCACACCTTTTAATTTTCATGCTAACTAGAACACCGCAGTCATGTTTACGATTGTAAAAATT
Organism: Taxus wallichiana var. yunnanensis; assembly: GCA_018340775.1. Lineage (NCBI taxonomy): Eukaryota > Viridiplantae > Streptophyta > Pinopsida > Cupressales > Taxaceae > Taxus > Taxus wallichiana. Next base: position 125,707,860 of record CM031236.1, read on the forward strand.
TAGAAAAGATGCTCATGGTTCATTTAGTATCGAAGGGAAGGTATTGTGATGTCGGGTTATTGGGCCTTAAGCTGGGAACCTATTAACATAAGACAATTGAACTCTTAAACAAAGTGAAATACTAAGAGTTGAGATTAATAAATACTTTAAAGGAAAATACTAAGTAATAAAGTAAAAGAGAACTCCCAATCTTCACAGAACATTAAAATTTAAGATATTGCCAAATTTAGTTGCTTACTTGTGGTCGGTTTGTACCGATAATTTATTTTATCAAACGACATGTGTTGTTATTGAATTTCTTTCCTACTTACCCTTCAAGCTTCGTTGTCGCATCACATCGAGGATGCTGCTCTTATAAGGGGAAGGAAATGTAATGCCTGACAAGAAATATATATTTTTCTAAAAATATATTGGTGTGTGGGTTTGTGGGAAAGTGGGTGAGAGGAGTAATGTTTCCCATGTGAAGGCACATGGACCTCTCCGACATAGCACATCGGCACCTTCATTGGCTGGTCATACCTGTCATTCTCCTTGCTTAATAATACAAACACTTTATTTTGAGATCCACAGACTTTTACCACGGTGAAACCCAAGATAACATGTAATTCAAAAGAAAATGGATAGTTGTGGCGAGGACATATGAGATAGATATTGGTGGTGGATGGAGCTGGTAGTGGTGTTGATCAGTATCTGCAACATCTGAAACGCATCAATAATTTCTCTCTTCATTTTATTTTTCAAGCAACTGTAAGCTTCAACCCTTGCTGTATTTGTTGATTGGTTTTTGTGTTATTGTTTCTCCCCTAGAAGTTGAGGTGAGGTATTTGAATGAGGGTCAGTTATGAGAAAGATAAGGCTCATTTCTCAAAACATTCACAGTGGCCACCTAAGGGTATTTTCCTTGCCGGGTTTGAGAGCCTTTCTTCCTAAGATGAAAAATGTGGGTGTATTTACATGGCATGTGGACTGCTTGACAAGAGTGCGAGGGAAATATGTCCTCGTGGACTACAACGATGAGAGGATGTGTACAAAATGGATTTTTTGAAAAGGCCTTGGAACCTTTCAAGAAATTGTAAATCTAGGATTCACAACATTTTCCAACATCCTCCACCCTGTGTAAAAATGGATAATTTAGAACAGGGTATGGACATCCACCAAAGAACAACAGATATTTTAGAAAGTACTTTGAAATAAAATCTACATCATCTAAGGAATTCTATTCCTCTAACATTATTTCTGAGGAGGCTAAACAAAATTACATCCCATTCAACGATGCATGTAAAAAGACACAAAGCTAATCAACATTGAAAATGCCTTCTAGAAACTACAATAATCAATTGGGCATATGCCTCTTGTGCAGGGAAAATTAATTTAAAGAGGAGGAAACCATACTGTAGAGGGAAATAAAATGTGGTTAAATTCTTGGCCCTGGTAGATACATATGCAAAAATATAGAAGAATGCACCTATCATGTGGACTGTTGACAAAATGCTCGAATGGGATGTGGTCTCATGAACTGCTATGATTGCAGGTATTCAAAATGGGTTCGGTACAAAGGCCTTAGAAATTATCAAGTAAATGTTATGATGCGTGGACGTGGTGGGATTTACGGTTTGAATTATGTGGCTCTCCCTTGAATGTTCCTTGGTGAAAAGGATTTGAAACCCTTCCTGCCATGCTCAAAAGCGGCTCATGAAATACAAAAAACTACCTACTTTTATCGCTGAAAAATTCCATGTATGGTTCATCTCTCCTCACCTCTCATAATTTATGTTCTTTAGGTTTTTTTCTTTTGCAATGGAAAAAATTTTAAACCAAAGGATTTTTCATATAATTGATTGTATTGAATAAATTTTTTTTTTTTAAAAAAATGTTATATCTTAACTTGGAAAATCCAATAGTCCTTGGTAAACAATGAACTTAAACCCTCATTTTGGAATGATATAGAAATGTTCCAACAAAACTAGTTTGCTACAGTACCTCTTTTTATTGACAAGTTGAAGTTGAGTTCCCTGTAAACGATTTGACCACTCCCTTGTTTAAATAGATCAATTGTAATTTTCTGAGACTTGCAAAGTAACCTTCGTAACTCTGGAAAGGAGATGTTAAGTTTCCTACGTGTACCTTGTTATGTGAGGTGTCACTTCAATCTTTGGATCGACCTGAATGAACATTTGTGACCTTTTTGACACCCCTATAGGAGCCTCATTACACTAGTTTTGCAACGGTAGGAACTGTTAAATCTAAAAAGTTGGCTTTCATTTTGAACCACCATTTGAAACCTGGATAGAGAAATTATTATCCACCTTTGCAAACCTCTAGTACTTTTACTAGAAAATTATGAACTTTGGTTCGGAAAAATCACATTCTAGGTTAGTTTGGAAAAGGCATTTTGTAGGCCTCCGATCACACAGTTTGACGAGGTCAAATTGGACCAATTATGACTTGTCACTCCAGAAAACATGTCGCCATTTGAAAACTATTTTCTAGTTCTCAGTCCCATCGACTCTGATGAATTCTCCTTATATAGGGGAACTTGTAGGAAGTTCCTCGTTGTGCATTCATCCATCAAACGTCAATTTTGGACATGGTTTTCTGAGCCCTCAAGCTCACTTTTGATCATTAACAACTAGCTCATTTATGACCGATGGCCCCAAGAAAACTAGCCGCTAATCGTAAAGCGTTCACCAGTTCTGAATTCTGTCAGTTCCTATGAACTCTTGGTATATAAGTGGGCACGTAGAAATTTAACCATGGTGTGTTTGCTCATCGGAAGACAATGTTTGAAAGTGGTTTCTTAGCCTCACGAGCCTGTTTTGAACATTTTTGTAGCTAGCAAGAAAATGTAAAAAGGAAGTTGTAGGACCCCTGTCGGGTTTCCAAACCACCATGGAAACTTTTGACACATGTAAATAACTATTTGAAAACTCTATAGTGTAACTTGTGTGAAATAGAACTTTTGACAAAATGGTGTTTCTCTCTCTCCTTTCTCTTTCTCTCTCCTTGGTTATGAAATGAAGTGAAATGAATTCATGTTTCTAAACCTTTTCTTTTGAATGTAAATTATAATTATTATTATATGTAAATGGGGAACTGAAAAACATTAATTATGTTAGATTAGGGTGGATTCCATGCCAACGATTTATCACTGATTTCATGCTCACCTAGTTTTACAGGATGCAAGAAAGATGGCAAAAAGGCGATGTGTAATTCATTATTTCTTATTGTAATTTATATAGGTCATTGTAAAATGAATATATGTATAATGTAGTCTTTTGTTACAGAAAATTTATATTTGAAATTTGCTAATATGTATGAGATGCTTATTTTTAGGGATATCTTAGGAAATGTGCATTAATCACAAGTTCAATTTGATTTATAGTTGCGTATGGTAAAAGGGTTTGATATATATATATATAGTAAATGAATTTGAAGTTAATATATTGTAATGCATTTTCAGTGTGTCAATAAATGATTAATTAATTACTAGGTTGTATTCTTACCTCGTAAATGTAATAAAGAGTTTCAATCGAAACACTCAACCCTAATATAAGATTTGTGCGTAACATGTCTTCATGTGTGATCCTTTTTACCATATAAGAAATTGAAAATCGTAGAATGAACTTAAACTTTACACTCGATGGAACCTCCTAGCTTTATGTAAATAAAACCCCTAGTTTGGGTTTACCATCATAGTCGTTATGTTTAGCAACATTTTGTGAACCCATATTTTAGGAATGACATGGTCCAACTTTATCTAGAGTATGTGGTTTCCTTCAAGTTTTGGTAACCGCGAGGAGAATGTATTCTCTTCATGTCTGACACCATGTTGAGTGGTGAAGACCAGCTTGGAAGTCACCTTAAGAGTCCTTGTTTGAAGAAATGACTATGCAATGGTATAACCATACCATTTATGGAGTAAGTTGAGATATTAGTCCTTTAGTATCCTAGTAGAATACCAAGTCTTACAAAGTTATATATAGATATCAACTTCTTGATTGAATGAATTAAATGTGGGACCCCAGACGACACAAATAAAGATCATGAAATAGTTTTTCTAGGTCTTAAACTCTTGTAAATGAACTTCTTAATTCCTCACTGCTAAATGTGTTACCTTGGTTTCTATCAACACATCACCTTAGTCTTTTATGAAGTTTATCTATCATAACCATGTCCTTTCAACTTAAACTCTTTTTGAGTTGAGGCATAGATTCTTAGGTGCAATTGGAATTAAACTAAACCTCAGTTGATTGGGAGGTTAACTTGAGGTTCGTGTGTAGTTATAGTGTTTCCAATCATATAATTCTTCAAGATGTTAGTCAAATACTTTCGTAACTCCTTCCTTACATTAGAAAACTATAGTAATAATGAGACCATAGTGTGATGTAAGAGTAAATCACGTAAGAGTAAAACAAGATTTGAGGTTAGGAATAATGTCCTCTTGGAGTCCTTATAACTTAATTAAAAATTTTCATGTGTTACAAACAATATGATTTTTCCTTGGTGAGATCAAACTTGAATAAAACAAAGATATGAAGATATATATATATATAATATATATATATATATATATATATATATATATATATATATATATATATATATATAATCTAAATACAATTTCTTGTTGTGGGAATGTTGAATCGGGAAATAATTAAGATACCATGATCGAATAATATTTATGGGAAAAAGGTATCTTGAATCTAAACCACCCCCCTTAAATCCTAATATTGCTTTCTTGACATCACGTTAGATTCACTTGTGTAGCAAGGGTAAATTTTAAACATTGAATAAGTGTTTGGGAAGCATAATATTAACATAAGAATGAGAGAGTTAGGATCTTTGTATGCAATTTGAAATATGGAAAATACTTATGTAAGTTATGGAGATTGTCATAAGGGATAAAGAGCAAAATTAAATGGTCGAACAATAAGTGGAATGTGAAATGAATTTAAGAATCTGTAGGTGGAAAAAGGAGAAAATTATTACTTACATAATAATGTTATTGGAATGTTAATCGTAACCTAGATGTAACCATGGTGATGATGTGTTGTGGGTTTGTCAATCCTTAAGTCCCTTTTCTTGTGGCTGAGTTATTGCTAGCATTTGATTCATTGGAGGAAGTGTGTCATCGACATGTATATGGCATTTTCGTGTGTCTATGTGATTCGATGACTTATGTAAGTGTCTTGTGCTTTGTTGATTTTTCTTTACTTGGAGCCCTTGTGGCATTGTGTAGTGAGCAATGTAAGTCAAAAAATATATCCTGGTATTTTTACTATTGTTTTTGCGTGCGTAAAATGTGGACATTACAAAAAGATATTTGACTCATGATAAAGGTCCAATAACATGTATAAAAATCACATTCGGAACTTCACTCAAGTTGTAGATTTGAAGGACATGTACAGTACATTTTTTGCAATCATTGTGTTCACTTGTATTCGGGTGTTCACACAAAGGTATAATTAAACCAGATTTATTTCATTATTATTAAGTAAAGTTGCATTAATGTGTTGAGTTGCATGGGTTCATTCCGTATTATGTTACTGAAGGAAAATGAAAAGAGACATAAACAACTCGTCAAATTAAGAAAACGTCATTTATTCATAATGTAAGAGTACAAAGATCCCACACAAGCCATGGGATATGGCTGAAATAATAATGCATAACCATGTAAAACTTGAAATATAAGGAGGGAAGAACTTATGATTTCCTATATGGATGTAGGTTGCATTTCCGATTTTCTTCGTGAGCTACTTCAGATACCTAGAAGAAATAAAAAGAGGAATTTTCAAAATCTTTGGGAACTTGACCTCAATTTATTTTCAGTTTTAAATGAACAAGCATCTATCATAAAAATAATGAACTTCAGAAATAGGCAATGAGTAAAATCTATAAACATGCATTGGAAACATGGAGGAATGTTTTAAGCACAAATGTTCATGGCCTACATGAAGAATATGTATTGCTATGCATAAAAATATTTACAACAGAAAATAAAGAGTTTAAATCTATAAGTAGTTCTAATTCAAGCTCTTGTAAATAGCAGATTCAATATGTATTTCAGTTTTGCAAAATAGGAAAGGATATTACAAGATTGGATCATATACAACTAAATAATGTTTTCATAAAATAAGAAGGAAGAAATTAACGTTAAATACATTTAAGAAGGTTGCTTCCAGAAGAAAAATATATAAATGGTTTTCTGAGTGAATGAAAATTTTAATAGGCTTCATCAAGTTGAAGGGGATGTAACAATCCTATGTAAGGAACAAAATTTCAGAAAGATAAAATGTAAAATACTCATATAGAAGGATAGAAGATGAAAATACCAACTGTAAGAAGTATTCTCTGAAGTGCAAGAAAAGGGTTACAAGTTTACTATGAAGAGTATCAAGCTCTCAAATAAACATTTCCTGTGAAAAATCAGCATCCTCACAAGAAAATGAGTTTCACATTACCATATAACATATTTTTACAGATAAGAAGCTCAAAAGACAAAATAAAATGTCAAACACCAGACCGAAGATGAAAAAAATATTTTCCAAAAATGGAATATCATTTTCCAAATTTTTTATTGAATTCTAATAGGTTGTTTTGTAGGCTCCTGAAACAAGTTCATTAAGATAAAGGGAATCTATTTCTCAGCAAGTTTTTAGGATAATCAATTGTCAAAGCCTTATAAAACTTCAAAGCATACGATTTATTTAAACATATACTTCAGGATGTATTTCAGAATCTTCTCTCAAATTTTCCAAGGTTGACAATTTTCTAACAAATAATGAAGACAAACAAGTATAAAATTTCAAATATTTGCAAATTTCCAATAAAATTACAACTTTTAGGTACAAATTTGGCATCATTTTTGGAAATATAACTACTTTCAGAATACGGTTTTGTAAGTTAGAACTGGAAATGTTAGGTATGTGGAAAAAATAAATTACAATGAATGCATAAAGAAAAGCTAAATCAACAAATTCAGTTTTTTTTTCTTGGGGTGACCAAACACTTTATCATATATTTCCCTTTCAGTGTGGTTATGGAAGCAACTCTACTTGAACAAAGAAAAAGGAAGAGGAAGTAATTTTAGAGCATACAAAGAAGCTATAGATATAGTAACCGTAAGATGTTTCCTTCTAATAGATCAGACTTACAGGAATCATGAATGAAGAAAAACACATGAAAGCACCATCAAATTTGAAACATTTTTTTCTCAACACCCTTATGAAATGGAGATCTCAAGAATAGTGCTTACCTTTACGAGCTAAATATTTTTAAAAATAGATACCCCAATCCATGGCATCATGAAGGTAAATGCACAACAAGCATTTTCAATAATAAACAAGGATAAAAATGACTAAGGAAGGTCCCTCTCAAAGCAAACAGTGAGCTCGTGTTAAGCTCAAAGAAGAATTAGTGATGTTAAATTCAGGTTTAAAACTTCACAGGTAGAACCACAAAAACTATTTGTATGGATCTGAGTGAGAAAAGTTATCCATCACACAACTCGACTCAGTAATGAGTTACATCACAAGGTAGGTAAACCATGAGCTCGAATACGGGGAAAGAAACAAGGATCTATTGAAAACCCAAATATGGGTATAAAAACCAAATTACATCGGACAACGAGCTATTTCAAAAGGAAATCTAAAATTGATAATGCTATGGAATAATGATGATACAAATTTTAAAGTCGTGAAACAAAAAACAAAGCAACCACAAACTAGTGGCGAGTTCATCCAGTCATCATAGAAGGAACTAATTTGGATGTATTGATTGGCCAACTTACTTTTAATAAGAATCAAGCTCTTTACTATGCATGGAAAAAGATACAAATACAGAAATCTAAAAAGAAGAGCAATAAGTTTGATGGCATCCAGGCCATAGAATGTAAAAAGTAAAAACGAGGAACTTACCATCAATAAACCCCAAACTACAAAGATCTAGTCTAATATTACAAGCCCATTTGTAAAAAGTGTGAATGCAGATCACAACCGAGCTTAAAATCATATCCTGAGCTATGCAAAATTAAGGAAGAAGAACAAAATGCATAAACACAGTCAACATTTAAACCCAGACTTGCATGTTGAAAGGCCAACGTAGAACACCAAATAAGCCACCAATAGTGGAAAACCCACGAACATAATGTGGTTAATGTACCAAAATCATAATGTAGAGGAAAATATTACTAGCAAATAATAAATTGCTCGAGTTTATGACAGTGAGTCATTGTTTTATATCAACGGTGAGTTACGTGCTTAAGCCACATCAAGCCATGTATGAGTCAACCTGGTCGAGCCATGTCATGGAGAGTTGAGAAGGGTTATCAGTATGCAAACCAAACCTAGTTCTCCAAGGAAAAAAAAAAAACCAGAATCGCTAAACATAGATATATGGAGACCCAACTTGCATCATAAGCATATCAATGTCAAAAAATCATAGAGCTGAGATGTTACCAAAAACTCCAAGCAGTGAAACCTAGAATCATAGATCTGAGACATATCCATGAGCCATTGAATTCAAATACAACTCGGAACAAAGCATCGAAGAACCCCTAATGAAGAGCCAAGAAAGGTGCAATAGAACACAAAGTCATGTCTTAAAATGGAAAAAATCATACAGGTAAAATAGAAAAACCTACTTCAATCAGCAAAAACTACAGTGAGTGTGTAAACTTTAGCAGGTTTTCCCCATCATAACTCTGACACCATGCATGACCGAGTGCCAAATGAGAAGTGAACTTATCATTTCTACCCTAAATTTCATGTTTGATCCAACCATGAGTAAATATTGACTGGGGTAAAATAACTGTGTTTATGTGACTTTTAAAACCTTAATCTTTACCAGTTACCTACATAGGTGTGCACTTTTGATGTTTTAATTATTGTAAACCATACGTGTGGCCAACCTAAAAAAATTGTAGTAATAAATTGCCAATGCATGTAATCCAAAAGGAATAAAGACACAATTGACCTTTCTGCATGTAAGACAAAGGAGGATAATTATACCATAATGTACTAGAGGCCAAATTAGCCTTTTTAGACATAGGTAAAAATACGCGTTACCTAAAAATATCCAATTTTACCTTATTGCTTGCTAAAAGGTCCATACCAAACAGGTTTGACTAGTCAAAACAATAGTTGACCAGGGAGAAGTGTAGACCATAGAAAGCTTATTTTTAGCCTTGGAGCTATATATAACCAATTTTAGCTTTATGTTTATTAAAAAATTGTATTTTTACAAGAATACTAAGGTTGTGGATGTGCGGGGACTATTATTGGATGCATGGATTATTTTTACAGAGCTTGGGAGTGGTATTTTGTATTTATACCCTACAAGTACACAAGTTTTGGGGGCTTGATTATTTTTTCATACTTGTCATGTAAAATTGTTGTATCTGTTCACCTTCTTGGTCAATAAAGAATTATTTTCCTATAATTTTAGGCTTTCTCAAGTGTATTATAGTATATTTTCTGCATGTGTGAGTGAATGTTTATTTTCCTTTGCATGTTAAAAGCTTCTTAATACTTGCAATAAGATGTTTAGAAAGTTTTCTAGGTCATTCTAGTGTGTTTTAATACCTTTAAATAGTAATTGTAGTGAATTTTATCATTCCTTTACCTTTCATCAAGTGTGTTGTTGTGGAATACAAGTCCCTAACAATTTGGTGTATCACCTTTTATCTATTTTTTAGTTATTTCATGTTCATTCCTAACCCTCAACCCCATCAATTTCAGTAGTTTTTAGGTGATCCATCAAGGGAACCATCCCACTCTGGAGGTTCTCCTCAGTCCGAGGCACCCACAACTCGAAGGAGATCCCATTGTCAGAGCAACCGAAATCAAATTTAGATAACCATCCAACACAAAGGTGTACTTTGGACTCGATAATAATTATTTACGAATTGTTTTAGGTAAGTTGGGTAGTTTTAATATGCTATTACTTGAATTATTTAGCAAATACCTATTACTAAAAGTGTTCTAAAAATAGGGTAAAACATTAGCTACTAGAAAATGGCCATGTAACTTCTCTAAGTGATAAATTTAACATTTTAATCTTATTTTATTATTTGTTTCCTCTTTACCTTTACACCAAATTTATAAAGACGGCTATTTCCATGATAGAGATAGAAAATATTGATGGAGCAAAAGGTAATCCATCACTTGGATTATGCATGTACGCATACTCACAAAATGTTTATAAATTAGATTATGTGATCTACTTGTTCTCTATATCATAGTAACTAATTGGATTTTATTTCAGCTTATAAACCATGGCATAGACCAAATTATTTTTTACCACGTGAAGAAGGTGTGTCTAGAAGGGTATAAGTTTAAAAGAGAGAAAAACTTAAAGGACTCTTAGGATGCTTAACAAATCCATTTCATTGAAGCCAAGCAAAATAAAAATGACAAGATTGACAATATAGACTAGGAAGATGTTCTCAAAGTACAAGAGTTGTGCAATACAAATTCCTCACCTTCCGAGCATGAAGATTTCAAGTGCATAGTGCTACACGAAGTTACACAATTTCAGGAATGGTAATACAACTTTACATAAGATTTTACTTGAATCAATGAAATCTGATCGAAAGCGTATTATTTACAATTGATGGATGAAAATTATCAAGGAATTTCATAGCCACATATTTGCACTTACAATTTTTTTGGAGATAATAAGATTGAACTTGGGTCTAGAAAAAGGGTTTGTGAAGGAGGTATCACGGGTGGAGATAAGTGGTGTATGAGTGGTATGTTGACTTCCTTTATGAGAAGCTTACAAAAACAAATAAATTATTTGTCATATTTTTTTATCTTTTCACATTATGGAAGAAAATGCAAAATGATTTGTTAGCCGAGAACCAAAATTTGGAAAATTATCAATTAGGTGTCGACACATTAATACAAGTGTTTAGTATGCATTTATTACTTTTATTTCTATATCCACAAGTTGAGAGTAAATGTTTTAAGGAATTATGTGCATATTGAAACCTAATTCATCTAGAGAATGAAATTGCAGGAATAGATAAAACGAAGGCATCAAATTTCAAGATGAACAAAGATAATTTCCCTTTCTAGTATTTTTTATTGTAAAAACATTGTGGCTTTATTTTTTTGTCTTGTAATTAACATCAAAATATATTATAAGAACCATTAAAACATTCTACACATCTTCAATTATTGCACACGTGTTTCTAAGAAAACCAATTTGGCATAGGCTAAGAAGATTTTTGAAAAGGTTTCATAGTTTTTCTTTATGCCTAAAACATGTATTTGCTAAAAAAATTCCAATGCTTTTGCAATAACCCCAATTTTGAATAACCAAAAACCATTGGATTCTATGAGATGACATCTCTCTGAGGCCTATTGTCAAATAGTTCACATTCCTTGTATATACCTCCAAAATTTTCTTACATATTAACCAAATAACTTACAACTACAAATTCCAAAAACACACATCCTATTATGATTAGAGGGATATCCATATCCTGTTTATTATGAGGTTATATTATTTCTTTTTTCTTCAACCTTAAAATTATTGGACTATATATTTTTAGTTCTAGCTCAAAGGTCATTTTCTCAATTTTATAGTTATTGTCAATTTGGAACCAAATTTTAGTGCTTTCGTAATTACAAGGGAATGGTAAAATATCAGGTTATAATGTTTCTTCCACATGAAAAGCACTTGTAAGTTAATATTATTTCTAACTCCTTGTACGTTTTGTCATCTAAGATGGATACTATTTTTATAGCCTTGGATTTCCCTTATATGATTGTATTTTTACTAGCTATGTACATGCATATTTGAATGCAAAAATACCTAATTTGAAATGTTTGTAACAATTGAAAATAATCGGTATATAAGATTTATTTAAATCAATATGATTTTACATGTAAAAATTTCTAAAAAAATAGTAAATAAGAATTGCTTTAAATTAATTTGATTATGCTATTAGCTCTCAACCATCTTAACTTCTATAGTTTACTAAGATCAAAAGATATGACTACAAAAGATCTTCGTCAAAGAAAATTTGAAGAATACTTGTAGCTTCTTATTTGGCAGTTGGAGCAAGAAAAAGGAAAGATATTTTATGATTTGATTATTTTGTTTTATGAGAATGAGCATTGGGATTGAAAGAGTATGAGCACCATGTTGCCTTATTGTCAAAAAAGGCTATAGGAAACTAGATACAGAAGCTATTTTTCCTTTTACCTATCCAATTTACTCAAGATGAAAACAATGCAATAAGCCCATTTCTTGATGGCCTTCATATACCACCTTATCTCATTTATATAAATGGTATATCAATGGTTAATTTGATGTGTTTTGGATTATATAAAGTTGTGTTAAATCAAAGGTCAATGGTGAGATCAAGTTGATATCTTCAATGGGAAAACAAAGAAGTGGTGATTCATATCTATTAAATCATCTATATAGATCTTTTATTGACGTAGCATGGGGAAAATGTACACATGGGGTATGGATGACAATTTGATTGGATTAAAAATGCCTTAATGTACTCATTAAATTTGAATAATTGGGAATATTTTATAGGATAGAAAAATATGGAATGTTTCACTCATCATTAAAACAACCATTAGTAATCTAATGATATTCAATAAAAATTTGAGTTGGTAGTGATTCATATCTTACCTTCATTTTCTACTTTGGTTTACATGTATTATTTGTATTTTCTACCTTATAATCTAGTGTGGATACATGAAATTAATTAGAAAATGTGATATGTGGATTCCCAGACCAATTTCAAAATGGGGTAAGATTAGTTTATATTTTCAAGGGACTATTCTAGATAGCAATCAAAAATTTGATCTAGCTGATGTAGAGGACTTACAAGATGAGTTTCATATAATTTGTTGTTACAAATTTGTAAAATATCTTGTGAATAGTTTCGAACAAAGATGTATGGAATAATGGTTGAACTTGTTGCAATCTCTTTTTTCACTCGGAAGAAATATTATCAAGAAAGTTTGTTTGCAATTACTTTGATTGTGTAAGAAGATTTAGATTGTACCTATACAAATGGATAGTCCTTATAAAGAAATTTGAATCTTGTTACTCCATAGATAGAAGTCAAGGAATTGGCCCCTATTGATTTCCATTTTGTTATCATGAAGGTGCATATCCTTTGTAAAAACATGGATTCTACACTCGAAAATCACATCTCTCGTATGGTAGGAGCTACCATAGTGCTTGTGATTTTTGATGATTAAGGAGAAATACATGATGATTTAATACATATTGGGGATATATTCATTGATTTCTAGGACATTGGTTTGGAGATCGCACATACGAAGAATCAATTTCGAATGGTAAATTATTATCCCATCTAATATCAATGTAATAAATTGAATAAAATTGAGCACATTACTTTTGGTTGTCGAGATGTTGATATTTATTGCTATGAGTTGCATAATAATAGATTTGATTTCCTCATAAAATCATTGTTTCTCACAATATAACTCTTTTAACCTCCTAAGCTCAATGTTGTTTCTAACTAAATGAATCGATATTCACTTCCTATTGGCATTAAAATTTCAGCCATTTGGTTCAAGTTTCTAGTTATAACTCTCTCTTGAACATTACTATATTATTTCATCGATGTATCTTAGTTATATTTGAGATTTTGAGTATCACATGTGGTGATTCTTTGTTTTATGGATTGTTAGATTGTTTGATTAATGTCCAAAATAACACCTTTTGTATATTAATATGCCATTTCAAACATAATTTAATATTCCCTATACAATATGTAAAATCGATTTGGTCCTACTTACCTATATTATTCTACTTATTTAGAGGTGTAGCCTAGATTTTATCACCAACAGCCCAAGGAGCACCGGCACATCACTTAGCTCGAACTCGAGCGCTCACCCGAGAGTGCGCAAGGGTACAAGGTTACTCTTTTATGTCATCCTTTTCCATAAGTCTCGCATGATTAAACAGATATTGCAGATCTTAAAAATATAATTAAGTATATTCCAATGCATAAAACAAATATAGATCTTTAACCATTAAGCATGAATACTCAAACAATTAACAATATTAAATTTACCATACATAAACCAAGAAACATATGTGTCTACAATCCATATCCATCCAAAAATATACATTATATTAATTTCTATAAAACACATAAGTTGTTAAATATATAATAAAGTCGCCATGACTCATGCGCGCATACAAATCAACAACATAACTATACAAAATATCGGTCCCCTAAACAATGCAAATCAATACATATTTATAGGGGTGGGGTCTTTCCCTTCACGACCCATTCCCCTTTCAAAAATAGGATACATACTTGATAATAGTCATCTCGCCTTACATGATAAATACAAAGGCATGCAAGATCTCTGTTAATAGATTATCTAATAAAACAACAACAATTTAATCCTATTAATAGCCTTAAAACATTGCATGGTGATTTATCTTCTAGTCACTCTAAATAGTATTCATATGCTTTCCAAGTATTCTACAAATTGTGCACATGATCCATGTCAAAAGTTATCCCTATACCACAAAACAACTAATTCCCGACTTTATGCTTTCCTATTGTGCACCCTATTTCACTATATTTTTATGCAGACCCACACGGCCTATCCACGTGCACCCAATCCTTCTATGATTTCATTACTTATGCTATATTCTATCATCTCGAAATTACCGCATAATAATTCCATTGTCGTCCCCGACAACGGGTAATAAAATTTATCTCTTGATAAAAAAAATAATAAAAATGAAAGAATAAAATAATCATTGTTCGATGGAATAAACAAATGTTGGGCTCCCTAATATACCATAAGGAGGATCAACTATGAATTTTCATTCTTTATATTTTCCTCCAATTCATTCCAATCACTTAGTGATTTACTAATTTTCTCCAAAATTTCTACAAGGACTACCTTCATTTAATCAAGGATCATGTTCTCACTTTTGTTTTGCATAAAGCACTATAAAAACATTGGCCATGTTTGAGACCATTCTATCCATGACATACATTCTCTATGATTTTAATTTCCCAATTCCCTTTATCTTCTCCTTGTGTGGATCCTTGGATTCTACAAATGCGTCGCACTTCTCCTCTATCAAATTCAGTCTCTCCACACATCTAAGTGTTTCATTCTTTACTTATTTTTGAACCCCATATTATTCTTCCATGGTTCTTGTCTTGATAATCACATTCGGGTCGTGCACATGTTTAATGCCAAATCTACCTTCTTTAACTCATCCTTCAAGGTCTATAGTAATGCCTCATAGCTTGTAATATTATGCGCTACTATTGTTTAAGCCTTTTATTCCTCTTTTGCATCATCCTTGGGTTTTGGCATGCGTACGGTTCCTTCATCCAAAGAGTATGTGAACTATTGTGTGTAAATAATGCGAGACGGATTCAAGCTTATTTACAACTTGATCCTCCTAATCGACCTCTTTCTCATAATCTCATCACCAATTTGTTCAGCCATGTTGAGTATGAAATGCATCATTGCCTCACTGTCTCTTTTTCTTCTATCGAATTTGATTTCTTTCTTTATACTTATTATCATCCTACAATGCTCTAATAGTTTCTAGCTTATCAATATTCCCGAACTCAACCTCAGCAGATATATTCGTTAACACATTTCTTATCTACTCATCAAACATAACAGGGGGCTTAATAGTATCATGGCATGAATGGGACGTCTTCTTCAATCTGTGTGACATACATGATTCTTCACATACGTCGAAGTTAGGCTCATCCATATGATTCTGCATCATCTATGATAATTGCTTACATGTACACGTGTTTTCCATTTATTTATCCATGAGCTCCCATCCGTATAAGTCCTTGGGCTCTAAAGTGATTTATAACCATGTTTGTATGATATTTTTAGGTTCATCCACATATCCAATAGATGGTGTCGCATACACCTCATCCTTCTTCTCTTTTCGGAATCACTTACCCCAAGGAATTCGGGTGACCGAATCGAATACTAGTCATTCACCTATTTGTATAGTTGGGGGCATGCATGAAGGCTCACCCTTATCTTCACATATTTCGGTGCCAATTTCCCCACTATCTATGTTATGTTCCTTCAACTCATCTTCATATTTCCTCATTTCCTCTTCTTGAGGCTCCCTTATATCCTCATGTCATAATAGAGTATTTGGCACACTTTCCCGGATTGATCTTCCCTTCATCATTCATAGGATTATAGTTGCACATTTTCTTCTTTTTCGGTTCTACTTTCACTGGTGAAGTCCTAAGTGAACTCCTAAGGGGTTGTGAAGACCACTGTGGTATGAGCCATTGTTCTTCTTAATTCTATTCTAAATCTGTTGATCCTCAATGCCTTGTTGTGGTCTATCTCCATAGTATCTATTTCCAACACTTCATCTTATTGTTGTAATGGAGGGGTTCCCTTGATCTCTCTTTTGCCTCCAATAGTTAGTTGCTTTCAGCCTCGGTGCTTAAGGCCACCGCCTTCCTCCTAAAGTTATTATTCTCCTTCTTCTTCTTCAAGGGGAAAAGTGTCTTCTTCATCTTATAGTGTCCCAACCATATGGTTCTTCTTGGGTGGTCCAGTGGTGCTTGAATTAATTTTCCAAATATCTCCCATTTTCTACTTTGGGCTTGAGTTAGATATATACAAGGGCTGCCCCTAATTTTACAATGGCCAATATCATTTCCTTCATGTTAATGGCATATGAAATTAATCTTTCAATATATGCAAACTTACCTAGATAAATATAAGTCTTCCTGAGGGTGTGGTAGTGGAAGTCTACCTTATCTACATTGAAAGAAAATGGGTGTGTGTCTGAAAACCTATGTACAAATGCTTGGAAGTAGCGCATGGTGAAGGCATAAGGGATCTTACACCAAGGGCTCCACTTCCCATCCTTCATCTCAAAATTCCCAATACAAAAGTGTTGACGTAATGCAAATCAGTAACTATATATCTAATACAAAAGGAAGATCCTTTCCTATTCTCTATTCCTCCTTATACACGGTGCCCAATCAATCTTATCACATCTACACCCTATGTTTGAAGGGTCCACTTATGACCCATAACATTTATACTTAAAAATATCTCTGCAAGATATTTCTTCTCCTGAGGATATTTCCATATTTTTTCCTTACGCCCACCTCGGCTCTCGAATTTCTAAAAACACAAGAGATACCAAAGATCATGCCAAAACTTATCTTCTCACCTTGGTGTGCTTCCTCAATGATGGTTTCAACAATGAAACCCACCAAGTTGTAAACTATACCTTCAATCATTTTATTTTCTATGTGAAACCACAATGTATTTACATATGACCATCGCTCCTGGTTATTAAGCTTTGTGAGGAGGTGTACTGCTACCTAAACCACTAGATACTTTTGCTACTTATCAATGCCAATTCCACACCCTCACTGATGTAACCCAACTCATTATTTATCACAATTATTGCCTCTTTATAATTGATCTCGCTTCTCACTTCAGTACCCAAACTCCTAAGATGTATGAATATCCCAATCAAGGATGCGGTGAGGCTCATCTACTTCGCACAAAAATAGAAGAAGTCCTCATGGACTCTGCTCATCAACCACTAGTATAATTTTTCTAGTTTTCCAAAATAGGGGAGTTCATATAACTGTAAAACTCCCACCTTTTTCAATAGCTTCTCACCCACATCATCATACACGACGATATCATCTTATGTTATCTTGTTTTCCTTTACAACCATAAAATTATATAGTTCACCCTTATTATCCCTTTTTCTATGATTGCACTCACTCACTTTGCAAGAATAAACATGTGAGTCCCAATCATGGCCCATATAAACCCCTTCCGAGTATTGCATTTCTAAAAACTTGCTCTTGGGAGTCTCTTTGACTTTGATTTAAACCTCCTTTTGCTACTTCCCCCTTATCACTACTTCAGGTGCTTTCTTTGGTGCCATATTTTATTATCAACGAATCAAAACACCCTATGGTTTGCACAATTGTGTGTGCTTGCACTCACGGTTTGATTGGATAACATGGGTACTATCTCCAAGTTGTGGGACTTTCTTCTTGAGATAGACCTCTAGGAAAGTTAGTTCTTTCTCCTAAACTACCCGCCACAATCTACTCTAATGCAGAAAAACTATCTATCCTAATCTAAATTTTTAAGGAGCAAGGAGAGAGAGTGCATGAAAAAAAAGCCTACAATAAAGAAATGATACACCAAAAAAGGAGAGTGTGAAAATAGTCTTCTAATGTGTGAAAAGCATAAGCAAAATGCATACTAGAAGGGGTGATAATGGTTCTCCACAATTATCAAATCCATTCACAACAATATTTCATACATACACAATGAGAATGAATCCTCGCAAAGTACAAGGTACACACAATATATTTATTATAAGCTTGAAAGGGAAAGAAGAATACAAACAAACACAACACGGGAAGAAGTATCCACAAACTTGTATTTATTGCTTCATTGATATGTAAAGTCCAATCTATTACGTAATAAGGGTCTAGATCACAATGCAAGGAATCCACTACGGGGGCCTACAACACATTGGCTTCACAAAACAATTTTGATATATATTTTTTCTACCAAAACTACCTCCCTTAGAATGAGCCCAACATTGTAATTTATAGATTTCTAAGAGGAGAGAGAGAGGGAAAATGAATATCCATAAATCTGTCCTTCAACCACTTGTAAGATGTAGTAAATGAATTGAAATGATGTTTTGTTCCTTACAAAAGGCTCCCCATACTTGTCCAATGACTTGGAGCAAGTGAGAAATGTCAGCCAATGCTCCATTGAATGCATCCCAACTACCAAATAAAATACTATTCTGAACTTGGGTACGTTTTCTACAAAATCAATATCAATTTCTCATCAAATTCTGAATTTCTTGTTTTCTATGCATCTTTCTCGGAACCACAATTCCAATGGTACCAATTTTTTTTTTTTTTTGTGTAGAAACTCCGAGTTATGACCTTCTCGAGTGTGGGTAGATATTTTGGGTCTATCAGGCATTTCTGTCATTTAACGGGAATGAACATCTAGTTGACTAGAGCTGAATATGTTCCCTTTATTTTCATAAATCTACACTCATTAAAATAAGAAATCTAATTATTTGTGGCGTATAGGACGTTGTTCTCATTCCAGAAAGTCTAATTTTGTGAAAATCAGAGCTCGAGGTCAAAAGTTATGGCCGTTTGAAGTTCGGGAGGGTTAAAATTTGAATTTTCCTTTGCATGTGGGCATATCGGCCATTTCGGTGTTCCGTGTCCTAGATGTCTTGGATAAAAACACACCGATCCACCTGCAATCCTCCTTCTGTGGAAAAATCAGGTTTTGATGTCCCAGATGTCCCTATGTTGATTGGGCCGTGAGGGCCATTAACCTCGCTTTTGCCACATTTCACTTTGACTTCACCTTTTTCAGTTTTCTGTGTCCCACATGTCCTGTGCATACTTGTGTGGCCTAGGCTACTTCAAACCGACTTTTCCGATTTACTCTTGGTGTTGTGATTTTGGCTCTATGTCGAGCTCACATCCCGATGTTCCATGCGGACCATGCGGGAAACAAATGTATGATTTCATTGATTCCCATTTTCTCATGCGGCCTTTTCAAATTTTTGGGTTTCACATGTCCCGCACGTACCTATGTGGCCTAGGCTCCAAAACCTTATTTACCTGCAATACACTAGCACAAGCCACATTTTTGCACTTTTTCTAATTTTTTCAACTTCTTGGATTCTTTTCTTGGATGGGGAAGTCGAGAGAAACCGAGAGGGGCCCCAAAAATCAAATTTTTTATCTTTCCATCATTTCTACTTTCTCCATCATGAGGACATTATGCAAGTTATCCAAACTACCTCGAGGGGTAAATTTGGGATAACAATATTAACTATAAAGGTGTGTTCTTTTAATTGATTCAAGCTTTGCTACTCAACCTCACATGCCCTAGCTCAAATCCAAACCCTAACTGTCACAATTTCTTCCTTGCACACTCCTTTGCTCAAACACTTCTTCAAATGGAGTGGTAATCACCCTAGTGCATAAATCTGACAAATTCAACTAGTTCGTAAATCTCCATACTTCATATCTCGTTCCTCTCTCGCTCATCAACAACTCACTTGAATGATCTTGATCACAAAGGTGAAAATGATTTCAAAACACCACCTTATATAGATATAAAAAAGAATTCTACATTTATTGCTCTCCAACTACCTGGGGATAATTTTAGTGGTGATTATTCGTAATATGGTGAATATTCCATTTTTGAAAATTTTGAAAAGGAAAATTTTATGGCACGGGTCAATGACCTATTCACCTAAAAATTACAGTTTAATTTTGTTTAGGGGTCGGATTCGCCTACCCTTGAAATTATCCCCTATATAATCCTATATTATTTTCCAGGTAGAACACTACTAGCTCACTCATACCACCTGGGGGCATATGTATTATCAAGGACAATAAACGTGTGACAAAAGGGTGGATGCTACAGACGCGCGATAGAGAGTTTGTTGACACACGACAGGGATATTTTTTTGACGGATGACAGGGAGTTTTTTTGATGCATGATAGTGAGATTTTGTTGACGCGTGACAAGAGTAAGGTGGAATTAGATGTGCAACAGAGAGTTTGTTGACACGCGACCATAGGGTGGAGGTCATGAACGCGTGATAGAATATTTGTTGATGCGCGTCAACAATGTTGTTGTCACACATTAGAAAACCTCACTAACACACGTAAACAACCTTGTTGACGTGTGATAGAAAATATCCTGTTGCGTGTCATGTAGCCTTCCGTCACACCACTTAAAAATTAGGCAACATTTTGTTGTCGGACCCACAAAAAATTCACCTTCGCGTGAAACCGGTTCTCGAGGATATTCCCTAGGTATTTTCCACCTCTAATTTCCAAGAAGTATCTTAAAATGAACCCTCCACCTACCACATTACTTAGCATTAATTGATATTTATTTTCCTTGTTATGTGCTAAGTTTTCTATGCTACATTCATAACCTTCTTGCGTGCCTAGTACTCCTTGGCCACATACCTCATTTCAGTTTCCCTCATGAGCCAAAGTACCTATCCACTATGCCCTTTACTAAGTAGTTTCAACTTCTACATTTTACCTCGCATTATACTATGTTTCCATCCATACATGTTCTCCATTCACGAGAAATATTTTTTCTATCTGCACCTTTCTTTCAAACACATGCACAATTTCTCTATGAATACCCATCTTCGTGAGAAAATCAACATCCGGTCAAGTATCCTTCATATACTCTACCTAAAAATAAGGATACGCATTGTTCTCTGCACATGAAAACACTTAGATAGTAATCAACGTGTGGCACACAAGTGCACTTATTACACAAAACACTGAACTGAATTGAAAAAACATAGAAACATTGAAAGGAAACACATAGAAAGGAAATTCATTAATGGAAACCTAATCTAAATGGTAATAATTCCTTATTACAAAAACTAAGAAGAATTATTTATATTAGGGCTTCTTCCTACTCCTATTAAAGTAACAGGGAAACCGTGTCCCATCCAACTCTTCAAACTAGCAAGCGCCCGATTCAAGTATGTAGCTCTCAATATATGGTCCCAACAAATGCAATTTTAAGCTTTCCATGGTGGCACAAAAACTTTGAATCATACAGAAGAACCATCTACCCAACTTCAAGCTTCTTACCTTTAATATGCCTATCATGACATGCCTTCTACATGGGATTTTGTATTCGATTCCATCATGTTTAGGTACACCTTTCATCCAACTACATCAGTTTGTCAATATGTTCTTCAAGTGCTTACTCATCAGCCAAACCTCCTGCGAGTGCAATACATAGAAGGAAACATAAATTCCACTGGTAGAATAGCCTCTGTGCCAAACACTAACTGAAAGGGTGTATCCTTATTCAACCTCTTATAGGTTGTCCTGTATGCAAAAATTACAATAGAGACTTTATCAATCCAATATTTCCTTCAAACCTCATAAATTTTAGTGAATGTGTGGTTCAAAATCTTGTTGAAATCCTCAACAGCTCCATTAGCCTGAGGGTGATAGGGTGTTTTTTTATGGTGTACCACCATAAATTCTCCTAATAGTATCTTGATGGTCTCATTAAGGAAATGAGTACTACTATAACTTGTCAAACTCAAAGGTCATCCATACCTACGATAATTTTCTACCATAAAAACCTTGCTACCGTAACTATCGTGCAATCATTTATAGGCACCTCTTCTTCCCACCTTGTAAGCTAATGTGTACATGTTATAATATAACACGATCCGAGTCTTGTGCATGGGTGGGGAAATAGGATGCACAAAATCAATTTCCCACTTATCAAAAGGTTCTACACTAGCAATAGGCCTCAATGGCATTTCATCTCTATGCCCGGGTTTTCAAGGTGTTGAAAATGATCACAGGCATTACAATATTCTTTACAATCCTTGTATAGTGTTTCCCACAACAAACCAAAGAATAAAATATTGTGCACAGGTGGCATCTCGTTCATAATGTCCACCTACAATACCACCATGAGCCTCCTCCACAATAGCTTGATGCTCATGCTTAAGTACACACTAGCACAAAACATCATCCCAACCTAGTTTTTATAAGTCTCCACTGATCAACATATATGGCGCAATGCGTATAACAAGTTGTTTCTTTTCTATATTCTTCATTTATTTCGATTGTCACACCTATTTGCAAAAATAAAACAATATATTCTCATTTAGAGGGTACACGGTTCAATCTAAACAATTGTGCGTCGATATTGTATCCCCAATGATTTGCATGTCCTCACCTAAATTAATCCTTCAAAATGACCAGTCCAATTTCTCTTTCTGGCTTAACCACCACCGTGAAGTCAAATTATTGAAATAAAAAAATCCAAAGGCATATGTGCACCAACAAAATGGTATTGTTTACTAACTACTTCAATGCAATATGATCTCAGTATAGAAGATGAATGATTTTTCTAGTAAGTACTATGAAAACGTATGTAACACGTAGATCATGGACAAAGCTTCACGCTCTTTAGTTGTATAGTTATGTTCGGTTGGTGTCAATGATGCTCAACAATACCTTCTCCAAGATGGGATAAGACTATACCAATGGCCATACTAGAGGCTTCCACATGTACAGAAATGTTTGATTTCATGAAGGAAATTACAAAACAGGAGTTGTATTAAGCCTTTCCTTCAATGTCTCAAAGGCGCGTCATTGCGCTTCACCCGAATAGAACTCACCATTACTCTTCAATAATTATTCTAAGGTTGAAATAATATTAGAATAACCTTTGATGAACTTCCTGTAATATCCAAAGGTGTGCCCCAAGAATCCATACACCTTGCTCTAGTTAGAGAGTTATGTTATCTAGAATTCATCCCCCAAGGTAATTTTGATAACTTGCATGATTTTTAAGGCTTGAGCAAGAAGAAATGGTTCAAGGCCGAAAATTTGGAATTTTGGGGACACCTTTGCTTTTCTATAACTTTCTGTCCTAAAAAATACGAGTTAGTAAATTTTTTTTTTTAAAAAAATGAATTCAAGGGCCTATTTAAGTATAAATCGGGTCCTGGGATGAAGATAGAACCAATGCATATTGTACTGGGTTCATCGTACCTAGTTCAGGCCTAAAATTCTAAGGAGATAGTGTTGTTGATGGTGAATCATAGCACCCTTGAATGTCTCGCAACTCGATAGGTTGAGACTCTCGGTCAGCGATTGAATAACATGGAGCTTTTCCCAAGTGTGGGACCTGCGAAATCGAAAAGATCTCCTGGATGAAGGTCGGTTCCTATTACTCTATTCATATGCACACGTAAAAATGCGAGAGGGTTTACTCAAAACCTAAACTAACTTTCAAAGGAGACAGGGTAAGAAGATGCATGAAAAATAAACCTAAACTAAAAAGGCGATACACCGAGGAATGAAGAACACTTGTCTTGCCAATAAACACAAACCATTAAAATGCAATGCAAGATCATGCACAAATAACCAAATTTGCAATGAAAGATCGGGGGATGAAAATGAACACGAGAGAGGGTTGAGAATCATCCACGAGACATGCATTACTTGCTCCAAAGATTCATACAACACACTACAAAATGCCAAGAGGTAAAGTTGCATTACACAGTTTTAGATGGGGGTTTGAACTCCACAAATTCACCCGCCAAAGAGAAGAAGTGAGGGACAAAACAAGAATGTAAAGCATTTATAAAGAAGCCCCTCTTTAAAATTTATAGGAAGAATGAGAGAGGGAAGAGAGAGGAATTCCAAATCTACCCCAACCACCTCCGTTTGTATTTAATTCATGTCATCATGGCAGTAGGTGAGAACCCTAGCAAACCCAAAAAATGGTGAACTGTATTTTACATTTTTGAAGAAATTTTTCTCACCCAATTAAATATATCTAGTCATAGTTGGATAGAGGACCTTGTAAGCTTTCTGAAAAGTCCAACCTTGCATGAATCCAAGCTCCTTGTGAAAAGTTATGGCCATTTGAATATCTAGGTTAGGGTTTGCTTTCTGTCGGGTTCGGGGTGTCAACGCTCAAAATGTTGCGCCTCCTGAAGGTGTGCCTTGGCGCATCCATCCTCATGTTAACATACTTTTAAGTGTGCCATAGGTGCTGAAAATGTGGTGTCGATGCCCTCCAACCTGCACTTGGGCATGAATTTTTCATGACGACACCTTTAGATCTCGTGCCTGGGTGTAAATTTTTCCATATCGACACCTTCTGATCTGCGCCTGGGCATGAATTTTTCCATGTTAACACCTTTTGATCTACGCCCTCCAACCTGCGACTGGGAGTGACTTTTTCCATGTCAACACCTTTTGATCTACGCTTGGGAAAAACTTTTTCCATGTCGACACATTTTGATCGACGCTTGGGCGCGACTCTTTCCATGTCGACACCTTCTCAGATCTACGCCAGGCGTAACTTTTCCATGTTGTAACCTTCGATCTACGCTGGGCATGACTTTTTCCATGTCAAAACCTTCCGATCTGCACACGAGCATGACTTTTTCCATGTCGACACCTTCTGATCTCGTGTCTCCGACATGACTTTTAGCACAAATAAATGTTGGGTTTTGAATAATCGGGCGGGTTTGCTTTTTGTCGGGTTCGGGGTGTCAATGCTCAAAATGTTGCGCCTCCTGAAGGTGCACCTTGGCGCATCTATCCGCATGTCAACATAATTTTAAGTGCACCATAGGCACTGAAAATGTGGTGTCGACACCCTCTAACTGCGCACTGGGCACAACTTTTCCATGTCGACACCTTCGATCTTCGCCTGGCGTGAATTTTTCCATGTAGACACCTTTTGATCTCGCACTGGGCACGACTATTTCAATGTCAACACGTTTTGATCTCATGCCCTCAACCTATGCCTCAGGTGTAACTTTTTCCATGTCGACACCTTCTCTGAGCTACACTGGGCATGACTTTTGGCACAAATAAATGTCGGGTTTTGAATATTTGGGTCATGGTTTGGTTTCTATCGGGTTCGAGGTGTCAACGCTCAAAATGTTGTGCTGTTGAAGGTGCACCTCGCGCATCTATCCTCATGTCAACATATTTTTAACTGCGCCATAGGCGCTGAAAATGTGGTGTCGATGCCCTCTAAGCTACGCTGGGCACAACTTTTCCACGTCGACACCTTCGATCTTCACCTGGTTGTGAATTTTTCCATGTCGACACCGCTTTGATCGTGCCTTCCAACCTACCCCCTGGGTGTGACTTTTCCATGTTGACACCTTCGATCTATGTCCTGGCACAACTTTTTCTATGTCGACACCATTTGATCTGCGCCTAGGTGTGACTTTTTCCATGTCGACACCTTCAGATCTGTGCCTGGGCGTGACTTTTTCCATGTCATCACCTTCTGATCTGCACTGGGTGTGACTTTTTCCATGTCGACACCTTCTGATCTGTGCCTGGGCATGACTTTTTCCATGTCGACACCTTTTGATCTATGCCAGGGTGTAACTTTTTCCATGTCGACACTTTTTGATCTATGCCCTCCAACCCGTACTGGGCATTACTTTTTCCATATCGACACCTTTTATCTACGCTGGGCACAACTTTTTCCATGTCGACACCTTTTGATTTGCGCCTGGGCGCGACTTTTTCCATGTCAACACCTTCAGATCTACGCTGGGTGTGACTTTTTCCATGTTGAAACCTTCTGATCTGCGCTGGGTGTAACTTTTTCCATGTCGACACCTTCTAATCCGTGCACAGGCGCGCGCTTGTGGCACAAATAAATGTTGGGTTTTGAATTTATTCGATTTCCATATTCTTTTGTTTGTCTATATTTACCCGGGGGGAGATATATACAAAAAGTTTATTTTGGATAATTTGGGTCGAGACATCCTAGGAGACACAGTTTCACTTGGGCCGCATGAGCTCTA
The DNA here is from genome assembly GCA_018340775.1 of Taxus wallichiana var. yunnanensis. Taxonomy (NCBI): domain Eukaryota; kingdom Viridiplantae; phylum Streptophyta; class Pinopsida; order Cupressales; family Taxaceae; genus Taxus; species Taxus wallichiana. The sequence continues at coordinate 125,734,284 of CM031236.1, forward strand.
TGCAAAGATGAAGTAACTCAAATCGCTGCAACAAAGTGAAATGTAGATAAGGTGGAAAAAAATTTCTAGACAATCAGCCCAAAAAGCTGAAGTAACCGCTAAGGAGAAATGCGAAATAATCAAAGCTTTTGTCCCATGCATTCTATGGGACAACTTGGACAAAAATACCCGAGATGCCCAAAAATCTAATTTGGTCGCAGCCAGTCATTACGGAAAAGGTTGAAAAGAATGTCCCAAACGGTCCGAGGGATAGTTAGGATGAGATTACACACGGGGCCCAAAAATATGATATCGTCGCACTCAAAGAAATACGGATATGTTGGGAGTCAATTACCCACTTGGCCCGATCAATGGTGGATGCACAAGGACTGAAAAACCTGAGTTAGATGATGAAGAGAAAATCGGCCCAACCCGCACGTAAACACGCAAGACAACTTTGGTCCGAAATATCTGATTTCCTGACACAAAGAAGGAATCAGAAAAGTTAGATAATCTTGTCCCAAATGTCCTAGGATACATGGGACATCCAAAACTCAGAAACCCGTAATGCAAAGGAAAATTTGGATCATGAGAGCTCGTGTGGAACATCCCGACCTGAACTTCAAACGGTCATAACTTTTGTTGACCAAGAGCTCCATTTTTCACAAAATTTGACTTTTTGGAAAGGGCACAAGATCCTCTACAACAAAAAATAATATTTATTATTTTTATTTATTTATTATTCTGATAATAACCATGCACCATTACATGATAAATAAAAAATCATGCAAGAACTCAATTAATAGACTATCTAATAGAACAACAACAAATCCAATCCTATTAATAGCCTAAAAAGTTACATGGCACTCGTTGATCATGAATCATAGCACCCATGAATTTCTACAACTCAATGGGTTGAGAATCTCAATTTGATTGCATAACATGGAGCTTTTCCCAAGTGTGGGATCTTGCGAATCAAGAAAGCTCTCCGAGATGAAGGCCGGTTCCTATTCCTCTATTCGATGCACACATAAAAATATAGAGGGTTTACTCAAAACACTAATCTAACTTGCCAAGGAGATAGGGTAAGAAGATTCATAAAAATAAACCTAAACTATCAAAGGTGATGCACCGAGGAATGAAGAACACCTATCTTGCCAATAAACACAAACCATTAAAATGCAATGCAAGATCATGCACAAATAACCAAATTTGCGGTGAGAAAGATCAAGAGGATGCAAATGAACATATATAGGGTTGATAATCATCCACATACATGCATTATTTGCTACAAAGATTGATACAATACACTACAAAATGCCAAGAGGCAAAGTTGCATTACTGCTTTTAGATGGGAGGTTTGAACTCCGTAAATTCACTGCCAAAAAGAGAAGAACGGAGGGGAAAAACAAGAAAGTCCATCCTTTAGAAAGAAGCCCCTCCTTACAATTTATAGGAAGAATGAGAGATGAATTCCAAATCTACCCCAACCACCTCCGTTTGTATTTAATTCATGTCATCATGGCGGTAGGTGAGAACCCTAGTAAACCCAAAAAATGGTGAATTGTATTTTGAATTTTTGAAGAAATTTTTCTCACCCAATTAAATATATCTAGTCATAGTTGGATAGAGGACCTTGTAAGATTTTTGAAAAGTCCAACCTTGCGTGAATCCAAGCTCCCTGTGAAAATTTATGGCCATTTGAATATCTCACGTCGTGGTTCGCTTTGTGTCGTTCGGGGTGTCAACGCTCAAAATGTTGCACCTCTTGAAGGTGTGACTTGGCACACCAATCCTCATTTCAACATACTCTTAAATGTGCCAGGGTGCTGAAAATTTGGTGTCGACATTTTCTCGATGTGTGCCTTTCCAACTCGCGCGCGTGGCGCAACTTTTGTCATGTCGATATTTTTTGATCTGCACCTCCAACCTGCGCCAGGGCACAACTTTTTGCATGTCGACATTTTCTAATCTGCACCTCCAACCTGCGCCAGGCCGCAAATTTTTACATGTCGACATTTTATGATCTGTGCCTCTAACCTGCACCAGGGCACAACTTTTTACATGTCGACGTTTTTTGATCTGCGCCTCCAACCTGCGCCAGGGCGCAAATTTTTACATGTCAACATTTTCTGATCTGCGCCTCCAACCTGCGCTAGGGTGCAACTTTTTGCATGTTGACATTTTCTAATCTGTGCCTCCAACCTGTGCTAGGGTGTAACTTTTTGCATCTTGACATTTTCTAGTCTCATTGCCTCTAACTCGCGCCACAGGTGATTGGTGACGCAATAAATGTTGGGTTTTGAGTTTCTTTGATTTCCATATTCTTCTATTTATCTATATTTACCCGAGGAGGGAGATATATACAATAGGAACTGTTATCCAAAATTCACCCCTCAAGGTAAATTTGATAACATGCATCAAATTCTCAAGTCCCAGGCAAATAGATTGAGTCACGGAAAAAAATTTCATGTTTCTAGGGTCCCCTCATATTTTTCTAACTCCCCTGTCCAAGTAGAAGAGAGCAAGTTCTGAGGAAAGGTAAGAAAAATTGCAAAAAACATGCTCGGGCCAGAAAAAATCGTGAAAAATGGCTAAGTCCTAGTCCAGCAAATCCTTGGGATAGTTGGGACATCGGGCGCGAACCGGCCGAAAGGCCGCAAGGCGGTCTCGCATAAAGCATTTGGGACATCCGGGCCAAAAAGGGACGCGGGACGCGGAAATCTGAATCGCCAAAAATGGAAAAAATTGACTAATCAAGAAACAAGCAACTGGGACATCTGGGCAAAAAGTACGCGAACCGGGTAAAATGAGTCAAGGCAGCCCGAAACAATTGGGACAGTTGGGCCGAAAGTACGCAAACCGGCTAGTTCGGCCGAAATGAGAACTTTTGTCCCGGAGCAGTTGGGACATCCGGGCCGCGAGTACGCGAACCGGCCGGTTTGGTCGAAATGGGAAATTTCAGCACTATGCCAAGTGGGACAAAGGGACGCGCGGGACGCGGATAGCCGAAGGAGCCGAAAGCCAATCAGATCACGCCACGTGTCACCGGCAGAAAAGGGACATGGAAGCCCATTTCAGGCGGTTCGGAAGAATTTGTCCCATGCAACACTGGGACATTCGAAACAAAGGGATGCGTGGGACGTGAAAAGCCAAAGCGGCCGAAGGGAGAGGAAGAAAAGTCAACGTTTGGTCTGGAAACTTCAAACGGCCATAACTTTTGACTCCGAGCTCCGATTTTCATAAAATTGGACTTTCTGGAACGAGCACGACATCCTCTACGACTTTCTGGATTTCTTATTTTTGATGAGGGTAGATATATTTAAATAAGAGAAATATATTCGGCTCTAGTCAGTCAATGCTCATTCCCGTCAAATGACAGAAAACGCCCTGCCAGGCCCAAAATAGCTGCCCGCACTCAGAAGGCCATAACTTTTGCATTTCTCAACGAAATCACACAAAATTGGTACCGTTGGAATCATGGTTCCGATCCTGATGCACAAAAATCAAGAAATTCCATATTTGATCAGAAATTGATTGATATTTTTAAGAAAACGTGGCCGGGTTCAGAATAGTGTTTTATTTGGTAGCTGGGAGTGCAATTAAGAGGCATGGTCATCATTCTTTCTCTGCTGCAGCACATGGGACAGTATGGGGAGCCTTTTGCAAGTAATGTATAACCATTTCACTCAATTTAATGCCTCTTATAGGTGGTTGAAGGACAGATTTCGGGATTTCCATTTTCCCTTCTCTTTTCCTTCTCATTTTTCTATAAATTGGAGTGTTGGGCTCATTGTAAAGGAGGGAGTTTTTGGGTAGCAAAGCTCTGCCAAAATTTCTTTTTGAAGCCAGTGTGTTGCAGGCCCTTGTAGTGGACTCCTTGCATGGTGATCCAGGCCCTTATCTTGTAATAGATCGAACTGTGCATATCATGAAGCAATAAAATACCGGTTTGTGGATGTATCTTCCCCTGCTGTGTTTTCTTGCATTCTTCTTGCCCCTTTGATCTTTCGATAAGAATATTGTGTCTATTATTTTGTTCTTGCAGGGATTCATTATCATTGTGTATGCTTGGAATATTATTGTGAATGCATTTTGCTAGATTATGCTTTGAACTGTCATCACCTCTTCTAGTGTGCACTTTGCCTCTATATTTCACACATTTGGAGATTACTCTCACACCCTCCTTTTCTGGTGTATCACCGCTTTAGTGTAGGCTTTCATTTTATGTATTCTCTCTCCCTGGTCCCTTGGAAATTTAGATTAGAACAGCTTAGCTTATCCCGCATTAGAGTAGATTGTGGAAGGTAGTTTAGGAGCAAGAACCGACTTTCTCTGGAGGTCTATCTCAAGTAGCAAGTCGCAAAACTTGGAGATAGTACCCATGTTATCCAATCACACTTGGATGCTTAGAGTGATCAAACTAGAAATCTGATCGGTATCCGGTGCTTTGTGATTCGGTGATAACGCACTTGGTCTTCTAATCACTCAAAATAGTCTTTATGTGCTTTCCAAGTCTTCTAAAAAACGTGCAATATGCTCCATGTTCAAAGTTATACTTATATCACAAAACGGATAAGTCCTGACTTTATGCTCTCCTAGTGCGCCTCCTATTTCACTATCTTTCCATGTGCACCCACGCACCCTATGCGTGTACACCCAATCCTTTTGTGTTTTTCATACTTAGGCTACATTCTATCAACCCAACAAGAGGAATGTACTTTTGAAATGTTTTTACATTCTTTGAACCTATTTCAATATTCCCTTATAAGGTTATCTGGAAAAACCATATATCTTTATATATTCTTATTTTACTCACAAGTATATTTATAAATATTCCATGTAATTTTGATATAATTTTAGGAAATAATAGATTTATTTTTTACAATTGAAAGGAAAATAAGAAGCTAAAAAAATCCAAAGAACATGAAGGAAGTATAAGATAATTTATACCACGTTGTTTGGAAAAACCAATGTAATGTTGTTACATGTCATTAGCCAAATATATTTTTTAAACATGAAATAAGCTTGATTCAAATGCTTGTTATTTAAACTTGACTCTCTCAAGGCCTTATCCCCTACATAAATTACAAAAGAACCATTCCCCAATCATTGATTCCCTTGAATATTATTAATGACCATCAACGTTTTGAACCGGATCTATAACAATAATTCATTATGTAAACCCTTCTACCAACAATATTCTCCAACTTTTATTTAAATTAATTCTTATCTAATTAATGTTAACCAAAATTATTTTCCCAAACCCTTTTCTAGCCATTATTTTCCATCCCAATTTCTAAATTTTTGTAATCATATTATTTAAATTTTTTTCTACTAAACCCTTAGCTCCTAAACACTTTAGTTTCCCAACCCTAGCCTTGACCTCTCTCTCTCTCTCTCCACACACACACACACACACACACACACACACACACACCCCACCCACCCACACCCACACCCACACCGAGACATAATATTATTATGTTTAAACCAAGGGTAGTATTCAAACTCATCGAGACATCCAATCCCAAAATCATCCAACATAGGATTTGCACGTATATATCAAAATATGGCATACCACTCTTGAATTACCCACTAATGGTGTATATATATGTATTTTATTTCCAAAATATAATCCCTTCAGTAGTATTTCTACCCTACACTTTAACATATATAACAATGGAACAAAGGATATCTAATTCCACTAAATGTATTAACTAATTATTAGGAGCTACGACTTTCAATTAATGTGGCACTCACCTTACATTCATAATGAGCCTCTTGAATCTCCTCCATCTTGGGGACAATTACCTCAATGGAGAAATCCAACACTATAATATCCATCCACCTCCATCTACATAGGATCTAATATGAACTCGCCCACCTCCTTAATGTGTGAAGATAATTAATGGTATGAGTCTCTCATACTCCAAGTGTAAAAACTTAATAGTTAGACGTACACTTGTATGAAAACTAAACTATATGTTATGTGTGTAGTTTTACATCATAATTAATCCAAAAACACACCTTTATTGCTACTAATATATTTGGAAGTTTTATTCACATCCCCTACAAATGGATCATGTAACTTTTTAAGTCATTTATTCTTGTCATTTTAAGCCTACACGTGGTTCTCCCACCAGCACAACTATAAATTCTTCTCTTCAAGGTTCTATTGTTTTTATCAACACCTCCAAATAAAATACTCCCCTTTCTAATCCAATTTTGTCCACCGCCATTTCTACTTCAATCGTTAGATATAGTGTTGCTAGATTGAAATTTTGGTATTTTCCGTCTCCTTTTAAGGTATGTGATCTGAACCCTACCCTAGATTTGGAAGAATATGTTTCATAAGAGGTCCTTTAAAAAGAAAAAATATATATTCCCGATAAAGAATCATATCTAAGTTTTACAAATTTTAGCCTTTCCTAGTTGATCTTAATGGCTAGACGTGTGAGCATTGGAAACCTCATTTTCTAGCTAATATTTATATTTATCATTTTACCAAAGGATATTTCTTTATGATTTTGTATTTTCTAGAACATCGGATGCACTTTTATTTATATATTGTGTTAGAAGATGGGACCTTCTATTGTGGCATCATGTTTATTGGCATTGTAATTATCATATAATGTAGCTTATATACTATTATGACACAAATGCATAAAGCTATAGATCTCTTTTTGATGTCTCCTGTGATATTTTTCAATTTGTCAGTTACAAATGTAAGTGTTATAACCATAAGTAGTTACAATGAACTGATTATGGATGTAATAGACATAAATGAGAGTATAAATATGGAAGAGTAAGTGTTATAGACATAATTATCTATTGGTATCCTTTGTGGAAACCAAATACGAAACCAAATACGTATATATATATATATATATATATATATATATATATATATATATATATATATATATATATATATATATATATATATTGTAACACCCACTTTTTACAAACACAAATACAACACAACACAACACATGACATATTTTCATAAGGAATAACCCACATAGGTAACATAAACCACGTGATGCACAACAAGGTATTTTTTTTTAATGACAAGGCACAACATAACGATTCAACTATAGGACACACTTATAGATAGGGTCTTCCCATGGAATGATATTTTAGGATTACACATTTATTACAATCATGTTTCAATATTTAACTTAATTCCTAGAAAGGTTCATAATATGTGAATCATACATTCCCTTTTCCTTTTTTTTGCTAGATTTCCTCTATATTGTTTAACATTTAACCTTCGAGTATCTCATTGAATAAGGATCATTTACATTTTTACAATTACTTGTTTAATTCACTCATTTGTTATTATGGTATTTATTTACAGAGGGATATTTACATACACACAAGGCTACTATGTATTATCCCGAAGATTCACTCCTAAGGGCATGCATCTAGATGTTGTATCATAGCTTAGTTACACAATGGAACAAGTGTGAGCTCAAACAAGGGAAATTTTGAATCAATTTATCAAGGATTTAGGGTCAATTTTGTTCATTCATTTATAAATTTAGAATTGATTTAGTATACAATAAGTATTAAAAGAGATAGGTTCTTTATCCATAGTGAGATGGTTTAATCACATTACAAGGAATATAATGTTTCGCGTTAATTTGGAATAACATCCCACAATTACACTTCCCAAGGTCAAGCGTGAATTATAATTTTACCACAGTTATGCTCCAACAATTAATTAAGGATTTGAAGGAACTCGACATGGAAAAAAATTTCCTTTTTTTTTCTTTAACGTTAGGTTTCTTGAGTATTTTTTATGTCCAACTTAATATGATTTTCGCTAACTATGTTCGTAAGATTTTTGTAATGAATTGTGTAGCCTATTTTTTAATAGGGACATTTATATCCTCGTGAGACCACTAGTCCTTACCTTAGGGGATTTATCACTAAGAACATGAACACATAGTTTAACATCATAAGTTCATTACATAACATGAAAATCTGCGAGATCAAGATGGAGTAGTCCATTGTTTAAAGGTTAAGGTTTGTATTAGATTTTACACAACGTGGATTCGTATTCTCACCATAAGATGGTTTTAAAATGTTATAAGAACAATATAAATGTCACCTTTCTCCAAGAACATCATATTATGGTTAATTCTTCTCAAACTATTCATACACTAACATGTTGTTAAGTTTGACAATCAACTCTTAGAATTGCATTCTACCACATCATCTTATGGTTACTTCTTCTCAAACTAATCATACACTAACATTTTGTTAAGTTTCGTGATCAACTCTTAGTATTAGATTTTTGTAATGAATTGTGAATTCTATTTTTAATAGGGACATTTATATCCTCATGAGACCGCTAGTCCCCGCCTCGGGGATTTATCCCTAAGAAAATATTCACATAGTTTCACATCATACATCCATTTAATAATAGGTCAAGTGGGATAACAAGATGGATTATTCCATTATTTAAAGATTAAGGTTTGCATTAGAGTTTACACAATGTGGATCCTTTTTCTCACCACAAGATGGTTTAAACATGTTATAAGAACGATCTAAATCTCACCTTTCTCTAAGAACCTGGAGAACATCATCTTATGGTTACTTCTTCTCAAACTAATCATACACTAACATGTTGTTAAATTTCACCATAAACTCCTAGTATTGCATCATAGAACCCAAATGGTAATTAATATTGGGTATCGAATTCTTTTATGATCCCAATTCTTAAAGGTGACTTTCAAGGTTAGTTTGCGATCTTCACCACTCAACATGTATATCGGTCCAAGAGGATTTTATAATATGATGAATGTTGGTTCCCAAGGAGTAATACCTTAAGAGAAAACATTATCCTTACTACACACATGATTACCAATCCTAGAAGGGGACCACACAGTCAAGATAAAGTTTAACCATGTAATTTCTATCCATCCAGCTTCTCAACGACGTCGCTAAGTATACAGGATATGACAATAAAATCAAACTTGGGATCTTATTTACTTAACTAGAAGGTACCATAGAGTGTAAATATTTTAAGTTCATCCTAAGGTTTTAGTTTTCTATGCTACAAAGAATCACACAAGAAGGGTAGTTATACACAAAGTTTATACTAGGGTGGATTGTTTCGTTTAGATCTCTTTATTACATTTTGAGGTAAGAAACACAACACACCAATTATTTGATCATCAATTACACACTAGAATTACACTATAAGCTATTAAATTCAATTTCACTTAACACAATATCTAAATTTTACAATACAAAACTTGGAATCAAAATAACACCCATATTTAGATGAACATTTCCCTTAAACACTAGCATCTTAAAAATGTTACAAAACTTCACTAATAAACCTTTCAATACTTCACAAAATGTTGAACTATCCTCTACAATTTCACTTAACATATATATCCAACCCCCTTTTTACCATATGTAAATTTGAATCAAAAGAACACCTATAGTTAAATGCACAATTCCCAAAGCACCCCTAAAACTAACATCTCATTCATATTACCAAATTTTAATCCAGCAATACACACACACACACACACACATATATTTCCATTAACATACATAAATTACAATAATCCACATTTAATTACAACCACATCGTTTTTCCATCGTACTTGCATCCTACAAAACCATGTGAGCATGAAATCAATGATAAATCATTAGCATGACATCCACCTAAATATAGCATAATTAATGTTTTTAGTTTTCCATTTACATAATAATAATAATTTTCACTTGAAAAGAGAGGGTTAGATACATATATCCATTTCATATCATTTCAATTAATTTCTTAACTAAGGAGAGAGACAGAGATAGGGAAGAGAGAAACACTATTTTTCCAAAAGTCAAATTTTCCACAAGTCACACGCTAGAGTTTTAAATAGTTATTTAAAAGTGTTAATAAGTTTATACGATGGTTTTCTAACTTGACTAGGGTTCTACAACTTTCTTTTACATTTTCTTGCTAGTTGTAAAGATGCTAAATTTTGGGCTCGGAGGCTAAGAAAGTTCATTCAAAAACTATTTTTTGATAAGACAATTCATGATAGAAGAATTCCTATGCATCCACCTATATACCAAGAATTCACATGAACTGATGCAATTTAGAATCGACGAATGGTGTACAATTAGTGAATAGTATTCCAAAGCCACCGGTCATAATCGGCCATGTTTGACCTAGTCAATCGGTGACCGAAGGCTTACAAAATCCCTTTTCCCAACTAACCAAAGCAATGTTATTTTCCAAAACCGAAGGTTCTAAGCAATTGTCTAGTAAAAATACTCGAGGATTGAGAAGGGTGACAAGCATTTCATTTTTAGGGACCAAATAGTGAGCTAATATGAAAGCCAAGTTTTCAATTTTAACTTCCCAAAAGTGTGAAACAGGGTAACATGGATCCTAGAGGAGAGGCAAAGAGAGTAAAAATAGTCGATCGGGGTCAATCTAAATATTTATGTGACTCTCCTCATAACAAGGAGAACACATGATGCTTAACACCTCTTTTAGGGGTTCTGAAGGTGGTTTTGTGAGTCTCCAAAAATCACGGTTTATTGGTTTTTACAAGGAAATGATCAACATCTTTACAAGGAACTCAACCTCAACTTGTCAATAAAAAGGGTGTTGTAGTAATCTAGTTTGGTTATGAAGTTTGTTAGATCATCTCAAAATGAGGGTTTAAGTCCATGGTTGACTACCAAGGGATTATTTGGATTGTGCAAGTTACAATATGATGCTTTATTGTTTTGTAAAAAGACTATTTAAAATAACCAAAAGTTTGAGTATCTAATAGTTTAATATTTTTATTTTATTGAAAATGTAAAACAAAATTATACGAAAACTATAAAATATGAAGGTAAGGAGACCATCCCCGAGAAACAAAGGAATCGGAAAAATTTTGGAGCTTGATTCCACATCTCCACAAGGCATTTTTTCGAGCAGTTTGCATGCACCAAAAATCCACCACATGTTGGACTTACACGTTGATGAGTAAGTTTATTGTTTCCTCAAGATATTTGGCATGTTGGTATTCCTTTGTAAGCCATGGGGAACATTTCTTTCAGGCATTTTGTCAAGTAGTTTGCATGCCAAGTGCATGCTTCCACATTTGGGGTAAAAGTAAAATGATAGTCATACAACGCCAAGGTCATCCAATTCCCAACTCAAACTTAGATCTCAAAAAAAGTGGAAGTAGCAAAAGAAGCTTGTGCAGGTTCTCTAGCAAGGATTTAAACTTGAAATTTCATTTGTTAAGACTCTCACACCATCTCAACAAAACTAGGGTTGTGCATAACTCAAACCATTCCATCTATCCTCAAACACCCTCAAACACCAAAACCCCACTTCCATGGAGGCATCGGATGTTTTATTTCCTCGAAGATGATAAAGTTTAGAGTTTCCTCAAAATAAATCGTGGACAAGGAAGATCATTCACACATATGAATGTAATTATACATATTGTATTTTATTATTACCTTTCTCTGAAATAATCAAATCCTAAAGGAATCCATGAGACCATATTTTTCTCAAAACCGTTCTCACAACCAACACATTCTTTAACATTATGTAGGATTTCACATTGGCATACACATCTACAAACACAAACAATGAAACATCTCGAAAAAAGAACCTCCGCTTGAGCTTCCAAATCTATTACCTTGGTATAGAAAGGGAAAGGGAGAAGACAACTTGGAATTTGGATTTACACCACCAAATAATTTTCAAAATTTTTAAGGCATTTTCAACCAATTCATTTCGTGCATATCCTATAGTCATGCTATCACCAAAAAAACTTTGTTTTTAAGATATTATGTCAAACAATTCACCTGCCTTGTGAAAGGTTCCATAGTTTACATACACGTCTACTAGAGCATTTACAACTACAACATCTGATGAAATTCCTCTATCTTTTATGATTTGATGGATGTCCATACCTGTTCTAGAGCTCATATTTTGGCACATGCAGGAGTGCGTAAGAAAATGTAAAGTGACCAGTTAGAGACTACAGGTGAGCCTAACGATCACGCACGTTAGCACAGCCTATGCCAAAACTCGAACTCACGACCTCTGCGATGTCAGCAACCCCACCTACCATTGCGCCACGCTGTTTTTGAAGATATTTAGGAAAAAATTATATTTGACGTCAGCTGCTAACTTACGTGACGCTTAGGGTGATCGGTTAGAGACTGCTTTGTTGCATAAGTGAAACAATGTTACTTGTCTCATGAGAAAACCATGTCTTCTGTGAGATGCCCTTACCGTAAGTTCCACCGAGGAAGCCTTTCCTCGCTGCAACTATCCAAAACTACTAAATTCGTAATGTTAACTTGGGTTACAACTAGTTAGTGTGTTTGGATCTCAAATAAGGTGCATGTATTATTGTGCAAGGAAGATTATAGGTCTGAAATGCCACGAACATGCCCATGTCATGTCTCTTTCCCCACGCCACCCGTAATCCACTCCACTTTCCATTACTACCCACCAACTCTATTGAATCCTTCCACCACCCTCCTTTAATCTTCTTCTGCCAATCCAACCACTCACGATACCAAACACAATGATTTCCCCCCCATTAAATTAAATTTTCTTTTATCTATTATAATTATTTTATATTATTTTTTTGAAGTATATAATAACCATGTTTGCGAAAAGGACACCTACAATTTATTTTTAATTTTTACATGAATTTCCTTTTATTATTAAATTTTCAATGAAATTGACATTAGTTTTATTTTTACACAAAATTTAATGCATACATACTACCATTTTGAAAAAAATACTCGATAATAGGAAAGAGTCACTTAATACACCATATAATTTGTTTCAATTATAAAAATGAAACTTGAGATATTGAGTGTGCAAAAAAATTGCTTTAAAATTTATTCACTAATAGATTCAATATCTATCCAAAATTATAAAAGATTTAGTTTTTGCTAAAACCTAAAAAATAGATTATATTTTCAATAAAATTTAATTTTCGATTTATTTTTAGTGACCACATATTAATGTGTCCATTTGTCACTCCATGTCCTTTTTGCGTAAATAATTATCGACTTCCACAAAAGACTAAAGATGTGTGTGACATTCATATATTTACAGGTCATTACAAACTTCTATATCAATACATCAATTATCATCTCTCAAATTTACATAATCTATCATTTTGAAGTAAAATCATATCACTTCTTTATATAAAATTGTGCAAGATGAGATTTTTAATTGACGAGAATTTTTAGATTCCTAAAAGCAATTCTAAGATGTAGTAAAAACATATATTTGACTTGAAATAATAAGGTGTATATTTTGAGCCATTAGTTGGATGTAAGATTTGTATAACATCAAGTGATGAATGAGAAGACTCAAGGTAGAGAAAGAAATTATACTAATTTAACAACCAATCAATCATTATGTTAGTTAGAGCCCCTTTATTGGTATAAAAATAATGATAAATTAAGATTTACACATAACAATGAACCAATCCAAACAACCAATATAATATTATGTCTTTAATTGATTAAATATTATCGATGCATTACAGAGACATATTTGAATTGTAGTTATAAAAATATATATCTAAAGAGTTGTAATTAAATATAGTTGTTTTTAGAAGTATTGTGAAATTACGAGCATAGTGAAAATTGAAAAAGAAAACATACTTTGATTTTCTAATCAAGATTTTCACTGTAATAGACACTGAAATCTAGATGCCCCTATAAAAATAAACTTTAACCAATTTATTTGGTGTTTTGTATGCCACAATTTTTGATTTGTGATAAAAGATTATGCACATGCTGGTTTCAACTGCCAAACATTTCAAGCGGACTCACTCAATAATTGTCTAAATGAGTCGATTTGACACATTTTCAATTATACATTTTAGTCAAAATTTAAAAGATATAAATAATTTATTTGTTTTCCTTAAATATATCATGCAACTTATAAATCTAATTATAACTGAGTTCAAATTCAAAACCGATCACTAAAGTTTAAGGAAGATTTATTGTCTAGCATATATTAATGTCATAATCAAAATTATTACTAAAGAAATATGAAAACTCCAATTGCTTGAAACTTAGGAAAGCTATTGGGAGGCATTAAAAGAACGGGAATAATTTGAAAAGCTAAATTTATGGATGGAGGATATATGCACTGAAAATGACAAGATTGTCGTTGCAATTACGATGGATGCTCATGGGGCGTGAGAATATTTATTTTTGCTTTGCAGATGAACCAATAATGCAGCCGTCCACATGTCTACTCTATTATTTCTATTGGGATAACGTTGGGATAGAAATATTTTACCGGTCCTCTTTTATGCGGATTTGAGGCTATAAATAATCTAGCTTCCACTGAATAAACTCATCTTCAAATTCAACCTTAGAGAGCGTGCCTGCAGACGTTGTTGACGAACAAGATGGCGGAGATACAACTGCAAAAGAAGAGGATTGTGTGTGCATCCCGACCACAGGATTGTCTGGTTATTGGAGAATGTGAAAAAGTTAGGCTGGAAAAGCAAGATCTACATCCCAATGATTCCCATGTATAAATTTTCTCATTTATATTCCTGTATACCTTGATAAATGCAAAATTTCTTGCGACTAAGCGAAAACTTCATTGCAGGCATGGTACAAGATTTCTTGCTGCAGTGATCAATGCCTTTTCGAGAACGCAAAACATAGCGACAAATATCTGAACCGTGACCAGCTTCAGGTCATAGCTGGAGATGCAATGAGTTGGATGCTCTCCGCGCTGCTTCCAATCCCTTCACATATCCACCCTGCTAACGAACAACTTCTCTCTATTGATCTCGAAGAAGTTAATTGCTCAAGCACCTCCGTGGTGCTAAAGCCAACCCAGGCGCAAAAACCTACCCAGGTCTGGATCTTGGTAGATCCACCAAAACATCTTGCCTGGGTCTACGTGCCGTGCCTACTAAATAAATTAGATAAATGGACCGTGTCTTATATATTAATAAATATAAATATCTATTTTAGTACCAATTGTTGGGAACTTTTTATTCTGCAATCTCTTATTTGATTTACTACATTTGCTTTCTCTGATTTATCACTACTATTGATCCTTTAAGAGAAAGGGTTGAGAATAAAAATGGTTAATTGCAACAGGGCATCATATTAATTTGGATATAAATTTAAAAAGAAAATATTGAAAAATTATAATAAATTTGAATATCTCGAAAGCTATAGATTTGATTTATATATTTATAAAAACATTTTAAAAACTGTAGATTTGATATGTAAACATGCATGCGGCATTCACATGCCATATTAAAGTTTGCCATATTACTGACTTGCAATTTGATCGATATTCGTGATAATATCACAAAATTATACATTGTTATCTAGGTATCAAAATTTAATGCTCATGTCTCGTTGGTCTTGGTGAGACCTAGATGAGTTGTCAACTAAAACAACACTTTCTGTCCACCTTGCAAAGTTAGAAAAATGCAATTTCTAGAGACTTGTAAAATAACACTATGAGCCTCATAAAAGAGATGTCAAGTATCGTATGTATTCCTTGTTATGTAGAGAGTCGCATCAAGCATTAGCTCGACCTCATTTGACCGTTTGCGCTCTCTTCGCCGCTCATTTTATAGCCATGTTACCCCGTTTTGTAGTTTTAGGAAGAAGTTAAAATAAACAAGTTGGGTTTCATATCGACTACTTCGATTGGACACTAAGTAGTGAAATGCTTGACTACCTTTGCAAACCTTGGGTAGTTTCACTAGGAAATTTCCTAAAACCTTCATTTGGAAAAAACACATTCTTAAGTAGTTTGGAAAAGATTTTTCATAGGCGTTTGGTCATTGTTTGAATATGTCAAACTTGGTTGATTACGATCGGTGGCTCCTAAAAACCATTCGCCAATTATACACCGCTTTCTAGTTCTCGAATCCTATCAGTCCCTCGTGAATTCTTGGTATATAGGTGGACAGGTAGGAGTTGTCCCATTGTGAATTTTCTTATCGAAGATAGTTTTTGAACAAACTTTCTTAGCCTCTGAGTCAAAATTGGGCATCTATGCAACTAGCAGGAAAATGTAAAAGAAATTTGTAGGACCCAAGTCAAGTTAGCAAACCATCGTAGAAAGTTATTAACACATGTAAATAACTATTTGAAACTATATCTTGTGACTTGTGTGAAATTCAACTTTTGGAAAACTAGCGTTTCTCTCTCTTCTCTCTCTTCCCTATCTCTTTCTCTCTCCTCCCTTAGTTAAGGAATGAAATGAAATGAAATGAATATATGCCCCTAACCCTCTCTTGTTGCATGTGTATTTTTATCATCATGTAAATGGAAAACCAATAACATTAATTATTCTAGATTTAGGTGGATGCCATGCCAGTGATTTATCACTGATTTCATGCTCACATGGTTTTGTAGGATGCAAGTAAGATGGGAAACGGTGTGGTTGTAATTCACTGTGTATCATTATAATTTATATATGTTAATGAAAAAAATTATTGTTATGTTACGGTAAAGTTTATTATTAAAGTTTGGCAAGTATGTATGAGATGCTAGTCTTAGGGGTGCTTTGGGAAATGTGCATTTAACTATAGGTTTCTTTTGATTTAGATTTACACATGGTTAAAGGAAAATGGGTTAGATATATATGTTAAGTGATATTGTAGAGGATATTTCAACATTTTGCAAAGTATTGAAAGGTTTATTAGTGAAATTTTGTAACATTTTTAAGATGCTAGCATTTAGGAGGAATGTTTATCTAAACATGGGTGTTATTTTGATCCCAAGTTTTGTCTTGTAAAATTTGGATATATGTGTTAAATCAAATTGAATTTAATATCTTATAGTACAATTCAAATGTGGAATTGATGATTAAATAATTAGTGTGTTGTGTTTCTTACCTTAAAATGTAATAAAGAGATCTAAACTCAATAATCCACCCTAGTATAAAAATTTTCTATAACTACCCTTCTTGTTTGATTATTTGTAGCATAGAAAACTAAAACCTTAGGATGAACAAAATAAAATATGTACACTCGATGGAACCTTCTAGTAAGTAAATAAGATCCCAAGTTGATATTTACATCCTAGCCTATGTGCTTAAAATCATTGCCATAAACCCGACAATTAGGGACAAGATGGTTAGACTTTGTTCGTGTATGTCATTCCTTCGTAGGATTTATAGTTGGGTGTGTAGTAATGAAAATGTGATTATCCTAAGGTATTACTCCTTGGGAAACCAACATTAAACATAATGTAAAACCCTCTTGGACTAACATGTGTGTTGAGTCATGGAGATCACCAACTATTCTTTGAAGTCACCTTTAAGAAATGAGATCATTAATAAAATCAATACCCAATCTCAATTATCGCTTGGGTTTTATGGCATAATAATAAGACTTAATTGTGAAACTTAACAACCTTTTAAGTTATGATTAGTTGGTAAAAATGTAAACATAAAATTGTGTGCTTAAAAAGTGAAAATTAGATCACACATATATTGTGTTTAAACCATCTCATGGAGTGAAAAGGGGTCCATGATGTGTAAACTCTAATTTGATCCTTAACATATTAATACGATGAACTATTCCGTCTTGCTCTCCCATTAGTCCTTTTTGTAATGGATGTTTGATGTGAGACTATGTGTTCATGTTCTTAGAGAGAAATCCCTTAAGATAGGGACTAGTAGTCTCATGAAGATACAAATGCCCCTGTTAACAATAGGTTACAAAAATAATTACAAAAGGTAAATGAACCTAGTAAGGGATAAATAAAACCTCTTAATTCGACGTAAATGATACTTAGGATATCCAATCTAGAAACAAGAAAATAAGGAAATACATTGCCATGTTTAGAGCCTTTGAATCCTTAACTAATTGTTAGAGTATAACTATAGTAAATTTATAAATGATGATTCTCCTTGGGAAGTGAAATCATGGGATGTTATTCCATAGGAAAGTGAAACATGATTTTCTTTGTGATGGGGTAAAACCCTCTCGAAGGATAAAGAACCTATTTCATATAATATTTATTGTGTACTATAAAAACTATCAATTTTAAATGTGGGAAAGAAACAAGACCATAAATCCTTAAACACATCCTTTGGACTTACACTTGTTCTCATTGTGTAATGGAGGTATGATATAAGATCAAGATGCATTCCTTAGGAGTGAATCTAATGGATAAGACCCGATATCCTTGTCTCTAAACAAATACGCTTATAACGAATGAGTGAATTAAACATGTAATTTAAATAATTTACATGATCCTTATTTGATGAGATAAATCGTAAGTAAATGTTAAACTCGTAAAAAGGAAATCTAGAAAAATAAAAGGAATGTATTATTCACATAATATCATCCCTTCTAAATATTAAGATAAATATTTTAAAAATATTGTAACAAATATGTAACCCTTAAATTATTGTGTCATGAGAAGACCCTATCTATAAGTTTATACCGTAGTTCAATTGTTATGATCAGCCTTGGCATTTAAAAAAAGTGCCCATTATGTGCATCACATGTTTTCATGTTGTTTATGTGGGTTAATGTTTTTGCAAAGAGATCGTGTGTTGTGTGTTGTCCTAAGTGATCTCCTATAGTGTCGTTTAAACTAAAATGTAATCCAAACAAAAATTATTATGGTATTTTTACTTTTGTTTTTGTGTGTGTAAAATGTGGGTGTTACATTGGGTATCAAAGCGAGGTCAAGCTCTCGAACCTCTATGATGGATTAGAGTTGTGGTAATTTTTGAATAGTGGTGGTGAAGATGGGAAGATTAATGTGATATATGTTGCTATGGGACCAATGTTGTAATTGTGATATTATGAATGCATATGTGGTCCATGTCACTTAGTGTGTGTTTTTATCATGTTGATGTGATTGTGATGAGATTATTTACTTTTATTTTCATGGATTCAATGAGTAGTCGAAGTGTAATGTGATGCCTTGGTGTGTGTGAAAATAATGTTATTGGCCTTTTCGACGTGACTATCCTTCTCTATGATTTCTTCGATGTTACAATCATGCAGTGCATTTGCATATGGAAGGTTATTTTTGGGTTCAAGTTAGGAACAAATATTCTTACCATCTACTTTTCTTGTAAGGTAAAAGGGAAACGACTTGCCAACCCTTGCCATCGTTGTAAAAATCCCGCAAAGGTTTCCTTGGGCTTCGCTTTACATTACGTAGATTTTTCATTGTGATATCATTTTCCATGTTGTAGGAATAATGTCGTATAATTTTCTCTCGCTAATGCGAGGCATGTTGTAATGAATCCCTTGGGTATGCTATAGAACCACTCCAATTCTAGTGCTCCTAAGCTACGAGGAAGATTCGTATTAAAAAGTTATTGTTGTATTCAACCTCATGGAAATCCATCTAAAAGTCTTTTATGTGATCACGAGGATCACCTTTGCTTTTATATTTATCAAATTTTGGAACACTAAAATGCTTTGGGAAGGGTTTCCAAAAGATGTCCTTATCGAAGGGGTAAGGGCATAGTTCTTCATACAAATATTTCCTATTATGTCCCGAGTTTCCTCTTGTAGTGTAGTAGTGTGTCTTTCATTGACCGTAATTCCCATTCAATGATTTGTTCTTTTGTAGGAGACATTGATCTTTTCCCTTACCCATTTTAAAAGTCATGTCACTATATGGATCAAAGTGGAACTCTCTAGATTTAATTTTGAGTTTGTCTTTATATATGTTCCTATTCAAGAGCCTAAGTTTGCTAATTTTTGGCCGAGCTTCAAGATATATTTTTAAAGGGTCTCTTCTACAATAAAAGGATCCTCTTCCTCATCGAACTTGGGAGGCAGCGAGGCTTTCCACTAAATCTTCACTTTACATGAAGCTTTGTAATAAGGTCATCGTGAATCACCAAGTGGCTTGGATGGGTCTCCTTCAACGGTGTTATGATGTTAACCAGAAGTAGAAGTGTACCCTACATCAAATAGGTTATCCATGTGTAAGTGGGACCTTCGTTCTTCTATTTTATGATTAATGACCTTGGTTTCGCTTCATGTTCCCGAAGCTTAGCCCCCTAATTCTAAGACTCTTTTGAGAACTTGATCCTGTTGTAATAAAGGAGTTTTTCAAAGAAACCTAGGTCTACTTGGTGTTGTTCTTCGAAGAGTCGACTGCCTCCGCTATGATCAATCAATGGATTTGTATCCTTGACATGTGAAAAGAGAGGTGTTAAGTTGTTTCTACTAATTGGGAAGGACTCATAAGGGTTTTCTCCTAAGTTGCGATTATTTGGTTTGGATGCCATATTCATGATTCTAGGAATCCCTAGTAAAATTTATATGATGTTTCAAATATATGTGCTTCGAATTTGGATTGAAACCTAGGCGTATGTTTGTGTAAGTCATTTGATGTGATGTTGAAATAACCTAGTGTGTTCTAGAAGTAACATTATGCAGTCATTTTTATGATTCAAAGAACACTCATATGAACACTCAAATGCAATGATCACTTGAATTGTCATTCTGCCAATCTTATACCCTAACTATGATTCCGTGAAGGGTCCAAAGTGGATAGTGAAAATATTGTATCAATACGTAGGTCAAGTTAGAATTCTAACAAGGCCTAAATATTAAAGTGGTACTGATGTAATCTCTCGATGAGGTATACTAAAACTAGTTCAAATGCCAATGAAAGCTAATTTTTTTGAAAAATGGAAGTTGCGAGTATGTATAGCGTAATAAATGCTATCCCGATATATTAACCGAGCAAGAAAGGTGTTAGTATCAAGATGATAGTATTTTAGTATATATAAGGTAATTTTGACACTATAAAAAAACTTAGACAACGTCGGAATTGAAATGAAGTATGAGCATAATAAGAAGTTTTTAATTACATGAGTATAATAACCGCATAATAAAGGGACTTATATCAAGTTCTCAATAAATTAAAAACAAGACATAAGTACCAAAAATATGTGACTAGAATGTAAGAAATAAACTATCAACCTAAGGAGAGATAAATGATAAACTGAAATCATAGTAGTGAAGATGATCCTAAATCAAGATTAAAGAACTATCAAAGACATGAAAATGCACCTCACACTTTAGACGTTTAACAACTTACCCGCAAACATGGATGGGTGTAAATAGACAAAAAGTGGTGAGTAATATCTTTAATAAGACGTGCGAGGTATGCTTCCTTCTCACCAATAAAAATGGGCGGTGAGAAGGAAAAGGTATAGTTCAAAAAGATGAAAATAAACTAAGCACCTCTTGGGTAGAGTTTCACCTCCTCCAAAGGCAAGAAAGAAACCAAGGTAAGTGAGATGTCATTTAATTCTGTGATGGAAGGCACTTAGTTCTAACTTACATGGGCTCTTTTCCTTGTTCAAAATTTAGACTCCAAGTGAGTCATCACTTCATGATGGTGTGACGTGACAACGAACTAGCAAAGTGGTCTCCAAGATAGAATGGCCTCCCTAATAAGATCTCTCAACTAGGTTTCACAAGTTATCTAAGAGTAAGCTTGATTTACCCAAAGAGTCATACTGTCTGATTTGGAAGTATCTCAGCTTTACTTTACCCCCTTCTGATACAATGAGAAACTAGTGCATTCATTTGTACCATCACTGGGGTTGCGATACGAACAAATTTGACTCTAATTTATAGTGTGAAATCTAGTCAAGTGGGTAAGTGAAGCGCTTCCTGTTTCATCCACAAGGTTACTCAGCGCTGGATTACTTTAGGGTTCCTGGAACCACCCCCATTGTTGTAGCTTAAGGTTTTATGCCAAAGGGGTTATGTTCCAGTTCAGCAGATAGGGATGTACACTTTTCTAAAACCTGCAATATAGTGTGAAGTGAAATAGTGTTTTTTTAATCTTTCTTAACTTAATGTGGTTTTAAGTAGCACACTGTTTGGTAACATGCATGAAAACACGTGTATTAGAAGTTTTTGTTTTGTCTCGACTTCTTTCTTTCTTTGACAAGTGTTAGGCTCTACATGCAAAGAGTTAGTAATTTCCCATCAAATAAGAAAGAGAATTTTCATGTTGTTTTTTATTCCTAAGATCACCAAAAAGTTGCGAAGGAAGAGCATACACAACGTGAAAACCCTACTAAAAGGTAGATTTCGTAGAGTTCGTTTTAGCCAACTTTGAAAGATTAATCCAATTTATTTAAATGTAAAGTAAGTGTTTTAAAATTGAAAACGTGTTTTTAGAAGTGTTTTTGATTCCCAAGATCACCTAGAAGGTGCGAGGGAAGAGCATACACACTTCAAAATCCCCTTTTAACTAAGAAAATGAAACTCTTACACTAATTTAGTAAAATTAAACCAAAAATAAACCTTTAATTACTTGTTAGAACCTACAAACAAGTTAGAAAAACAAGAAAAATTAGGAAATTCCATAAATCTATTTTTAGCAAATTTTCAATGGTTTTTAGTATTTTGCATTTTTGGAGGTCTCCGGGCATTTTGGGAGTTTGATGAAGGATGAAGTGACACTAAATTTATATTACTTATTTATACTCCTCATAAAGTTCACTTCATTATCTTTTCGATGCATATTAAAACTCAAAACGGGTCAACGAGTCAAAAGATATGACTAAAACCAGAGCACTAAAAATTATTTCAAAAATCCGAATTAAATAGATATACATGTGCCCTCTTCAAGGTGTATGCATGTCATTTTAGGTATGTTCATGTATTTTAGGGTACCTGCTCCCCTATGTGTAAACCTAGAGGATCTTCGAGTGTTTGCGCTACTCGAGAAATGCCTATGCTAGGGTAAGTTTGTCTGCACCACGCAAGTAGAAAAATTATAAAACTATGAAAGTGCATGCATACCGGCGAGGGGTACTTGCACTGCAGAAATTGTGTGTGTGCCACATTTTGGGCTCGTGCACGCCTGTAAAAATTTTTGACAGAGACCCGTGAGTACACTAGGTAATTATGTGTGGGTTTGGGTGCCTCGCGCATCTAGTAAAATGACAGCTTGGTATGGCGTTTGCTACTGGAAAAAGGAATGTGAACCATGGTTTGAGAATGTGTGCCTACTTTTAAGTACCTCTCGCATGGTTTTTGGTGCATGTGCCTCTCTACTAAAAATGATAGTCTCAAGGTGCCTATGCTTGACATAAATGTGTGTCCCTTCTTGAAAAACCACCAAAAAATAGAGACAATGAAATTTTAAAAGTGTCAACAAGTTGAAAATTAGCCATTAAATTCAGTTTCTAGCATAAAATTAATAAAGAAGCATGAAAATAAAGGTTAAATACGAAAACCCCGACAAAAAGCCCAAGGCGTAATATTTAACACTACAAAAATATGTAAAAGTTAGAAACTTAAATAAAATCTTAAAAAAGACCCCATTAATGGAATATGGACTAAGTGTCCCACCACGCATGCCAAATGTATGAAATGAAAAGTTGTAAAAGCCATGGACATGAGGTAAGAATATCTAAAGAAACCCTAAAGGATTTTAACAGATAGTCATTAACTATCGATAAGAGATAAACAAGGATTCCTCTCGCTTTGCATACATTAATATGTAAAAAACAAGAAAATCTAGCCTATTAAGTAATCCTCTACTCTTGAAAGCATTAGATAAATGAACCTAGTAAGGATCTAAGAAATTAGTTTTTGATTATGAGAATGGGAGCTCACCATTACGGCTTCAAGGCTAATGGTTCTTCCCATTTACTCAATGCTTGGTGTATAGTGCAATAGCAAAGTAATAACTCAATGAAAGAAATGAATTAATCTCTTAATCCTAGCAATAATACTATAGTTTATGTTAGGAAGAAGGAGAGTTCTTAGAAATGAGAGGGGGTAGTGGGATATTTATATTTTTCCATTTGGGAAAGCGGGAAATTTTGGTGTATGTGGACTAAAGGATATGCCAAAAAGTTAACAGGGAGTCAAAGTTAATCATGGTTTAGAATATGTTAATCATGGTTAGGACTAGTTAAACTAGGTTAGACTAGATAATCATGTTTAGAGATGTATTAGGGTTTTGAGAGAGATATTAGAGGTCTAATGAATCTAATGAAATAGATTGATAGTCTATAACACTAGCATAAGTAGTCTAGAAGGGAATGAGAAGATGGTTTAGCCAATAAGGGACTATATCAACTCTAATAGTTAGTTTATAGGAGAAATACGACCAACGAATTTCTCAGAAACAAGGAGTTAGATAGGTCTAACTAACTCGTATGTTGTCAATTTGCAAGAAGGAGAATAGTTAGTGCAATATTAGGAATAATAGTGCTTTGAAAAAGTACAGTGTCTAAAAGTGCCACCCCATCGTACTCTTTATTATTAATAAGGTTTTGGGAGGGGTCGACACCCCTCCCCCAACCTATCAGAACCCCATATAGATCAGTGGGCCATACGACCACTAATACATTTAAAACAATTTTTTTATTATTATATAAACCTTGAATTAGAAAATTTGTTCATTTATGTATTGATATTTTTCAATATTAAAATTATTTAATTTTATATATATATATATATATATATATATATATATATAATGATTTTATTTAGTATATAGTTATAAATATAGTAAATATAAATATATAAATTTATATAAGTATATGTAGTTATAATTATATATTTTTGGTATACCTTATTTTAAACAATAAATCAAATTTAAATTTATTTGAATAGAGGTATATTGAAAAATATAAATGTTTGATAAAATGAAGGTTAGGAGGAAATTTCACAATTAAAAAGGAGTAATTTTCTCTCTTAACCAAAGAATTTGTGGTGTTTGCAATATGTAACTTCTTTCTAAATGTGACAACAACTTGATAAAAGTTTACTTTTTAAACAATTTTTAAAATGAAGAGCAAGAATGAAAACCCAACTATAAGAAATCTTCCTTCTCCTTTCAAATTAATTTTACCAATAATGCAAAAAGGAAAACAACATATAATTTACATACAAAAACATTATTTCTTTAAAATGGATACACATTTCAACCTTCCAACAATTTAAACATTTCAATATACTAACTTTTACAATAAAATGAGAAAGTGGCTCTTTTCTTTTCTTGTAATAAATTCATTTTTTTACTATAATATAAATTACAACAAGGTAGCAATACATTCTTTTCTCAATGCCTAAATATCGCTTTCTTACAAGATAATATCTCTTTTTCCAACAATTTGAAAGAATAATTTACAAGATTACAACTTTCACTTTACAACAATGGGGTAACATTACAAAGGTGATCTGTTTGGCTCCAACATAGTATAACTCCTCCAATCTTCAACTTTGCACTCTTCTCATCTTATCAAATTTGAATCACAATACAATGAAAGGGGAGTAGGTGATGCTCTCCATCCAACCTATAATCCAACAAGAGTAGAATCCATCCTCCATATTACCCCCCGAGTGCCAACCATAGAACAATGAGGTGTGTTTCGTAACTTTGACAACTTAACAAAAATTACTTCCACAAAACAAAACTCATGCAATATATCAATAAGAGTAGTTTTCATCCTTTTTCAAAATAATAAAAATTAAATTTACATTTTTATCACAATCACAAAGGCTTAATAACAAGCCAAAATGGAGACAAGAACATGTATTCTTCTCCTTATGCCTCCCATGTGGAAAGAGGGTCCACCCAATGCCTCCAAGTGCACTATCAACAACACACATAACACCTTATTTCTCCCTTTTTGCCTATGTAAAATAACATATACTCCCTTTTTCCTCCATAAAATAACTCCATTTATTTCTCCCACACCACTCTAAAGGAAATCTACCCATCCCCAACATATTACATTCACAACACACATACATATACTCAAACAAACACAAATTTCACATCTATATTCATAAATAAAAGAATAACAATAAGTGGATATCCTACCTCTCCATTAAGCTTCCAAAATCTTCACTCAACAAGCTTCAAACTCCTTCAAACCAAGAAAAATCCCAAAATGTAACTCCAAAATCTCCAAGCATGCAACCCAAGTCCAAATTCTAAAAGTGCAAGTGTAGAAAATGAGACAAGTAACCCCAAATCCTTCAAATTCACTCAATAAATAGAAAAGGAGGTGAGGATGATGAGGTGGCTCCATGTAGGATGCCACTTCATCATCCCTCCATTCCAACTCAACAAGTCAACACACAAAGACCAATGCAATTAAATGAACAAGTAAGGCTATGACATGCACAAATGTACACTCCAACATGCACTCCATACCTTTCAAGGACATATTAAATGTGGTAAGTAGAAAAGTGACATTATTTACTCTTTTACACTCAAATCCATTAAAAAGGCTAAAATTAGCTCTATACTTCATAAGTATGGTTGGTAGATGAGTTTGAGATGTAAGGGACAAGGTTAAATTTTCCCACAAGTCTCAAAAAGTGGCCTATAAGGAAAAATTCGAGATTGGGAAATAAGGAAGAGTACACACCTCTAAAATGCAATTAATTCATTCAACATCAAGCACAAATCAAGGACCATCTACCCTATTAATTACCCCATTGTCACATATTCCTTTTAGTTTACAAATTAATTTAAATTAGCTAATTAAAACATATTAACAAGTGCTAATAAAGTGACTAGATTTTCCAATTAATTAGATACATGCACCACAACTAAAATACACAAAATTAAAAGAAAGGAAAACATCACAATCCATGGCCACACACATGAGGTCACCCCTCCCCATGGGGAAAACTCATAACCAAGCATAAAAATAAACAACATATACATATAACACAATTTTTCGAATTGGCCTTGTTGCAAAATCCCAAAATCCTTATATGGTTGGTCCCTTATCCCCTTTCGGTGTATAGTGATATAATTTTCCTATAATCACAAATAGAAATACCTCTCTAGCCTCAAGGATGCATCAATAACATCAAGAAATAACATATACATAGAAATCAATAGTCATCATCAAAATTAGAAATTCTATCATCTATCAACCATATCAAAATAATTCAATTCTACCATTTTACTAACATCCATGAGATCACAATACTATTTAGAACATCCAAACATAGGCAATGCATCATGAATATAATGTGTCAATATAAAATCGAACAATGTAAACCAACATGTATAGAACTGTCCACCAGTGTCATCTAGCATATCATAATCCAAAATATGAATCACAACACATCAATAATCCAAATGTCCATATAGTATCATCTGCTAATCAAAGTATAATAATCATAATGTCAAAGTCTCTAATCAATAGTAATAAAAATCATAGTGAAATAGTGTTGAAGAGAAGTGGACACTACACTTGGACCCTAGGTGAACATGAGAACACAACAACCATTTAACAAAACTTGAACCTAGGACACTTAAACCTCTAGAATTAAAACAATAATAAAAATAAGAATTTTGTTTGGATTGTTATACTCGCCTAAATGGGCATCTTGTCAAATTCATTTAATGGGAAATTCAAATTCAGTTTGATATTCCTTTGAACTTCCCGAGTTTTAGGAGTTGGTTTCTTGTGAGGATATTGGTTAATGTGTTCCTAACTCATAGTTTTCGATCATGTGATGGTGTTGACCCCATAGACACCTTCCTTTATCTAGATTTCTATTTGGTTGTATGTAATTGTTCTGGATTAGTGTTAGAGGTGGAATTTAGGTGTGAGTTTGGAGGGAAAATGGAGATTGATTACTTGTTTAGAACTCCCTTTTTTCTTCAATGGTTAGGCAAGTTGGTGATGGTTTTTAGTGACTGCAAAACCTATTGATGTTCGTCACTTTGTGGACTTAATATTTTTATGGGAGATTAGATATCATGACATGTTTTCATATTAAATCCCATTTTGCGTGTATATTCTTAGATGTGAGCTCAATGTAAAGTACCCATACCGACGAGCCATGAAGGGATATGAAGTGATTGTGATGTGGATATTTCATGTGTTTTTTATTTGTAAACTTAAATTATTTTATCAAGGACCAATATTTTATTTTAATAATTCTATTTAGAATCTATGAGGCTCTTCTTATTATTTTCTTCTTATTATGAGATTTTCAAGGATTGCAATGTGACTACTTAGCCATTTCTTTTGACTACCAAGATTTCTTTGATTTTATTTTTGTTTGGTTTTGCAGAGCTTGTTTGTCTCAATGGCCACTTGGCTAAAAGTTGTCAATAATTTTACGTGATCCTTTTCTTGTCTCACCGATGAGTTGGTTCTACATTGTTGTATTGTGATCTCTCGTCATATGAAGGTACACCCTAGGTGTCTTGATTGTTATCCTAGGTGCTTCAGATCATTCCTTTAGTTTTGGAGTGATAGGAATTTTTGTGGGTCGAGGACCTTCTAGTAACAAAGGAAAGGGCTCTGTGTCATACAAAGAAAGTTGGCATTTTTGACAGCTTACTATGTTTCTTCTTGTACCCTAGTATGATTTTTGTTCATTAATGGGATAGATGTGGTTTTCACTATGAGATTTGGATTATGACAAGGATGGATTAACACTTTGATAACTATGAGTTGTTGGTGGTTAGTGTGTTGTTTGGATATGATGGTCCACCAATGGGAATATTGGAGTCTTAACTCAATATTTTTATGTTATTTTAGAAAAGATCAATTATTTGATCTTTAAATATCGTTGGTAATTATGGATACACTTAATTTCTTGTAAGCTTTGTGCCTAGATAAGTATGCATGTTTTTGTCTCAGGTACCCATAGGTAGATATACCCTTGTCTTAATCTCTTGAATTGTTTAACATACATCACACTATAACCCATTAGTATTGAATTATGTAAGACGAATAAGGATAGATTAGGCTCCTAGGATTTTTGCTTAGATATTTTTGTGTTACAAATATTAATTTTCCAACCTTAGCTATGTTTATGCCATGATATTTCACCCAAGACTACAAGTCTTGGCCCTAAAGGCTATGTTTAAAGAAAATCATTTGATTTCCTCTTGATATTTTTATGTCCTCTTGGTGAGACAAAGATTGTGTATGTGGAGTAAACACCACCCCTTTTCATCTTAATTGTTGGGTTGATGATATCTTTTGGAGGTATAAGTTTTGTTGGAAATCTCTTCCATATATATAGTGAACCTATTTTGAGTTTAAACCATAAGCATTGTTTTTTCCATCATACAAATCTAAACACATTAAATTTGTAAAAGAAAATTTATAACTTCTTAATGTACACCTTCATCATATCTCTTGTTGATACTTATGGAGAATTGATGCATGTAACTCTTCAGAATACTCTCATAAATTTGGTGTGTTCTGTTCGGTTCAAGACCTCTTCTTTTTATGAATTTATGAATGTGATAAGTTAATTATTTCTACTCATTAAAATTTAATCGGTGTTTGTGAAAAACCTAAGCATATTAAAACTATAATTTGGAAGCTTGGAATTTTAAAACTTATAAGTAATTTTTGATATTGGGAAAATGGTTACTTACCCTAACCTCGTAGTTTAATAAAAAAATAAAACTATGTGAAATATAGTAAAGAATCCTCTCATAATCCCCGTACAAGTAAAATGAATATTTTGTTCCACCTTTATTGAATGGTGAGGTATCATGCCGACATTGGTGATGACCCTTAATGACACAAGGTATAGGATATCATAATATAACGAATGCATTAATTAGAAGACTTATAAGAAATATGCTTGGAAAACATAACTATAACTCCGTGCCTTATAATTTGGATTATGGAACAAGTAATTTTATGAGATTGAACACAAGTAGAATGTGTAAATAAAAATCTTGATTATATGAAATTTCTATTAAATTCCATAAAATTTATAGAGGACACAATCTAAATGGTTGAGCTAATTGAAAGATTCCCTTGAGCTATTGTATGAGTATCTAATCTCAATTGCACACCAGGTTTTGAGTGTTACAAATTATATTGAAGTATGAGAAAAATTTATCGAATATGTATAGCCTTAATATAACATGTATTATGTTATCATTATAAAATTATCATGATATTTTATGGTAACTTGTAGGCAACATAATACAAGAATAAATCATGAAAGAATAAGTCATTTCAATCCTAGACTAGTATAAAAATTAGTACGAATCTCATAATGAACTCCAAAGTTGAAACCATGATAATAAAATGATTATACCCTTCTTGATTTATAAAAAAACACATGTAAAATTTTATAACAAAAACTACATACTAGATTATCATTGAAACTTACACCGTTAGTTAGTCCGAATTTTTACAAGTATCTATAAGTAGAGTATCACCTTATTAGAATGGAATAATTTTTATGTTCATATTGATGGACCCTACATCCACTTGTTAAAATTGGAAACTATTTTAACCCTTAAATTTATCCACCTACCTTGAACAATGAAGTACCTTGTTGATAGTGATGTGTTCTAGTCATGTTTACTCCCTTGAACATAAATGTGTGTAATCCTCCTTGATGGGGTCTTTTAGGACCTCACTTTTTTTTCCTTTCATCTCGAAAGGTGTATGATTTGTGATATTTGAATAGTGATTATATATCTCCTTTCATATGAGAGGTAACCTTATTGTGTTGGATTAGGCCATTGATGAGCTAGGACTTTTAGAAAGTACAGCAACATATGTTAAGGATATTGAAGAATTTATGAATATTCCTCTCTTTTGGGGAAACATGATGTTGTTCCTTTTATCTCAATTTTACCCCACCAGAAAATTGATCAAACATGACCCTACACAGAAAATCTAAGGTTCGGCTCACATACGAGCCACATTTCAAATCAAAATTGATCCTAATCCTGTGGAGTAGGAAAAATTTAAATGGAGGAGCAGGGATGAAAATGGGGCCAAATGGTGTCAAGAGAGATTATAGATCGACACTAGAAGATTGAATCAAGGGGCTCATAGTTTCATACTTCGCATACGATTCAACTCAAGGTCGAAAACCGCCAAGTATAAATGAACTCGCAAAAGGAGCCATGTGTCGGCTCGGTGTAATTTCATAAGACACGTCCAAATAGTAGTCCTAAATAAGTGCCAGACACTCCACGTGTCCTAGGTCCATGGAGGGGAAAATTCAATAGCTAAAAAGTTAAAAGGTGGGACAAAGCGGGCCTAAAACAACTAAGTATAAAAGCCTCGATGGAATAAGCCACGTGTCAACTCGACGCTACTTCAAAGGTATAATCCTCGAATGGGTTTCGAAATGATCGTGAGGATTTCATGTGTCTAGGGTGCAACAGATTCAAAAAGGTGTCTGAGAAAGGCATTGGCTCGAATTGGATAAGTATAGAGAGCCAGCGGATGGCGCCACATGTTGCATCAACGTAAATTCAATGGCACAACCCAAAGCGGAGACCCAGATAAGCGTGGGCCTAACACATGTCCCAGGTTCAAAAGATAAATTCAGGGGTTGAATAGTCAAAATGAGGTAGGTAAGAGGAGGGTGCCATATGCCACAACCGTGCAAATTCAAGAGGGGTGGCCCAAGGCCCAAACTCGGATAAACGCTAAGTCTCCACATGTCCTGGTCAGACATATGGCCTTGCCAAATAAATGGACATAGCCAAAACATAAGGAAACAAAGAAAAGCCATGGAAGGAGCCACATGTCTTCTCGGTGCAACTTCAAAAACAAAATCCAAAAGTGTTCCCCAAATGCATGCTAGCTCTACACGTGGCCATGCTTCAAGTCAAGGAAGGCGGGTCGTTGGAGGTAATTCAAACTTTTTAACTTAAAAGGCATAAAGTATAAAAATGAACTCGCACTCTCACGACGCCCAAGGAGCCACATGTCAAGCCTAAATTACATGTGGGTGGTGGGCCTGGGAGGAATTTTCACCCAAATGGAAAATGCGACCGGTGGGCCCAAAGATGGTTTTTTGACAAAAATGGATTGCGGGGGCATGTGGGGTATTTTTGAATTTTGTTTTTTTGTGCCAAAAGGTAGATAGTGAATTTTGGTCCCGTGGACCCATTCTCGCTAAACTAGTTTTCGCCATTTTTGTAAGGACCCACTCAAATATTCAAATGGGCATATCTTTTCAATCCAAAGGCCCAAAATTCAACAAATTTGGCACCATTGGAAAAGGTATCGACGTTGTCTACATCATGAAAACCGAGACTTTAGTTTTGACAAGGTCAGGTGGTTGAAAATTGGAAGATGTCTTTTAGGCCATTAATGTAGAATCGACCGCTTCACTACCGATAAGATTTGATTTGATCTTTCATTCTTCCTTCTTAAACATGCCAGATAGATAAAGAGTGAAAAACTTGATAGATTATAGGAAAATCCGCAGCGGGCATTGATGGTTGGTGGTTGAGCTTTAAGATCGAGTTGAGTTTATTTTCTTTCCTCTTATTTTCATCATTTATATATTGTAACACTTCTAATTTGAGAAGAGACAGACATTTTGGGATGTGGGGAAACTCTGCCAAAGTTGTTTCCCCACTCCATTTGAGCTGTAATCCTTCTCCTATGTCTAGAGAGAGTATTTGTGCCTTCTCGAGCACCCATGTAATAGTTTGTGCACCTTATAGAGAAATAAAATCTTATCTCGTGGAATCTTTCAACCCTTGGAATTGCTTTGTTGTTTCTTCCGTGCTGCTCTATCTCATGTTTTGTCCCTATGTATGTATTTCATGTTTTCAGTGTAAGATGTCATGCTTCATGAAGTTTCGATGGCGATTTGGATCCGGTCTGTCACTGTCACTTACCGACCTCCCTCGGTCCCCTCTTCCCTTTTTCATTATTCCTTAGAAGAGTATCTCTCCACTTCCTTTTCTAGTGTATCACAACTTAATGTAGGATCTTTCTCCATCTCTCTCTCTCCATGTCCCCTTGGAATGGTTAGATTAGGATAGAATAGATTCTACCTAGACTGGGGTAGCTTGTGGTAGG
Organism: Taxus wallichiana var. yunnanensis; assembly: GCA_018340775.1. Taxonomy (NCBI): domain Eukaryota; kingdom Viridiplantae; phylum Streptophyta; class Pinopsida; order Cupressales; family Taxaceae; genus Taxus; species Taxus wallichiana. Next base: position 125,767,081 of record CM031236.1, read on the forward strand.
TAGATTAGGAAGCAAGAACCGACTTTCTCCTGGAGGTCCATCTCAAGTTTTTCAAGTCCCATAGCTTGAGAGATGGTCTAATATTGTGCAATCACACCGAATGCCCCACTTCAAAACCACCCATTCAGGGGCATTGTGATTGTGCACTAACAGCTTTTGGAATGCCTAGTGGGACACTTAGGTTAGATTTATCATCTTTCCAAGGTGTATCATTACAACAGAAAATCATAAGCCATTGTGCTACCACACTAACATTTTTGGCATGCCCGGTGGGACAAGTCTAAAGCACCTTACCACTTCATCTTAACAGGTTGGTGTGTTCCTATTAATATTCAGCCTTTTGAGCCACATGTAAAGCACATATGGTGACTCCATCTGGTCAACGACCCATTATCTAAGTTGCAAACCTTTTCCATACATTTCCAACCATTTTCATCGATTTCTCTTTCCATATATTTCATTTTCTACCATTCATGAAGTTGTGCAATCATGACTTCATTCTCCTAATGGAACTCACACTTGTAGCAACAACAACATAGTACACCTCCAATGCATTTCTCAACTCCTCTAGATCAACGTTATGATCGATCAAGAATCATTATGCTTACCCATATGAGCGGGGTCAAAACCATTTTGGCCAAGGAGCTTATTAAGAACAAGGGTACACATGCAATGGTGACAAATGACTACGTGATGAATGCTATTTTGTTGGAGAAGATCCAAAGAATGGAGGCTAGCATGGTGCAATCCAAGGCTACAACACAAATGAAGGCATTCCGAATTGGTTTCATGGGGAAGCCCTTTTCAAAGACATCACAACCCTTAGGACAAGATTGACTTCATGGTTGAAGTGTTGGCTCAACGTACAAAGTGGATTGAGGATACTTGAGACATATAAGAAAAGTGTCGACAACTTTGTCAATGGATAAGTCAATCACCAGCTCCCTATCATTCATTTTCTCTTTCAAAAATTTTATCATTTCAACATGGTCGAGAGTCAAGCCCCTCAATTTGTGCCCCAAGTATTGATTTCTCTTCTCCATCTCCTAGTCCTTCATCTCATTTCAATTCTTATCCCCTTTTCCTTCCTAAGAAGTCATTCCTCCAAACAAACAAGAATTCCTACTCCCTCCTCCACCACAAACAATAGCAAAACTAGTTGAATCCTAACCTGCCACTACTCTTACTTTCCCAAGTCCATGTTAGGAAGAGATCAAGAATCAAATCAAGAAGGACAAAGCAAGAAGAGGCACCCAATAGAAAATAAATTACAGATAATTTTAAGATTTGGGCTACCAAATTTGCATTTACAAAGATCCCCTTGGTGGTTAAGCCAATAGAGGAGGTCGAGTTGAAGAGCCAAAGTGGTGGCCGAGGTTGAGTTTGCAGCAGAAGAAGAAGATCAACAGTCTGTTTACTCTAGATGCAGTTTCCATGAAGGCACTTTGTCTCAAGAGGATGTTGATCTAATCCAAGAAACAAAACTAGTTAAGGAGGAAGAAAAACCAGCTCCAAGTCCCATTGGATAGGAGTAGATGGGAGAGATCAAATGAGAGTTGAACCCACTCAATGAAGAAATAATCATTGAAGAATTTTTGATTTCATTTCAAGGGCCTGATTTGATTGATGAACCCATGATGGAGGAGAATCATACAAGATCGTGAGGCTCCAAGTGTGGAGCAGCCCACGTAATAACCTTCAATTCTTCCTCCCACTTCATCCCCTTCAATCTCTAATGTTGAAGAAGAGTTTGAGATTTCAAACTTCATGTTCGAGGATGAAGGGAACCATGGTGAGCAAGTTGCAGATCAAGAGGACACCATGGAGGAGGTAGACCACATGTAGCAAGGCAAAAAGGAGGTGTACTACCTGTCGACTTGGAAGATTACTTTGATCGAGAGGAGCCTGAGAAGATAACATCATTTGATCCACCATCATCCACCTTCCAAGCACATGAGTCTACTTGCATGAAGGAGAAAATTCAAGTACAACATCCTACACTTTATAAGCAGCCCTCTGGAACCAAGGTTGGAAGAAATGAGTCTTCCATGTTCTTCATGTTGGTGCCATTTATGAGCCTATAATATTTTGCCCTAATTTTCCTTGATTTTGCGTGCTCTGAAATTTTTTTCTCTCAAATATGTGGTCTGCAACTATTCCCCTTTTTCTTGGATGCTTCAAAGTTCTCACAAACCATTTATTTCACCCTAATTTGATATAAATTTACATCTATAACCTTTTTTGTGCCCTATTTTTTCTAAAATATGTGGGCTCTGTCTTTTTTCCTTTTTGCCTAATCGTGGAGGTTTAAAATTGATCGATTTGCACTTGTTATGCCATTGAAAATCCAATTCCATGATCAAAAATTCTTTAAAAACATGTTTCAGCTTTGTTCAATTTAGAGAAATTTGTTGTCCATGGCCAAAAATTGAATTTTAGTGATTCCCCCAGGCATTTTTCGTGTTTTTGACGGTCAGACGGGCATCATTTTCCTATCAATTTTGATCTTCAAGACTCTAGGGCATCATTGGAAATTTATGCGTTGTTTGAAGGTCATATGGGCGTCCTTCTCCTGTCAAATTTTAGCTTAAAAAACTTCTCCCACATGGCCTTTTGTGATTAAACAAGGTTTGGCGGGTTTGCTTGAAAAACTTAACATTTTTTTTGTTTTGGAAAAAATTGCAAATTTCCCCCATAGCTCCGTAAGTCCTAGAGGATGTACACGTGTGACAAGCAGAGTAAAGGCGATTTGAGTGGGTATTTTTGTGCCTTAAGGCATTTTGGAAAAAAGAGTGAAGGTACAAAGAAAATGCCTAGGGCATGCAATGAATCAGAAAGGAACACGTGGCAGCTCTAGAACACAAGCCCTTAGCGAATCAGAGCTGGACATGTGTCATGTTTTCATCAAAATCAAGATGGAAGGTTAGAGATGGACACGTGTCATGTTTTCATCAAAAGTGGGATGGAAGGTCAGAGGTGGACACGTGTCATGTTTTCATCAAAAGCGGGATGGAAGGCTGGTGGAGGACTTAGAAAATTTTTGCCTTTTGGTGAATGGGAGAAAAAGTTGTGAAAAAGGCCACAGGTCCATTGGGCCACTTAGGAGAGGACACGTGGAAGGATCAGGGGCAAAAGGGAGTGTGGGTTGCCGAAGGAAAAAGGAAATGTTACCTTTTTGGCAAAATGAGTTAAAGTGATAATTTGAAGTGTGGCTCCGTAACGAGTCAAAGCGGTCCCCAAACGCGCGCTAGCTCTACATGTGGCCATGCTTCAAGTCAAGGTGTGAAGGCGGGTCATCGGAGGCAATTCAAACTTTTTAACTCAAAATGCATAAAGTATAAAAATGAACCGCACCTCCACTGACGCCCAAGGAGCCACATGTTAGGCCTAAATTACATGTGGGTGGTGGGCTTGGGGAGGACTTTTCACCCAAATGGAAAATGCGGACCGGTGGGCCCAAATATGGGTTTTTGAAAAAACTGGATTACAGGCTTGTGGGGCATTTTTTGAATTTTGTATTTTTGGTGCCAAAAGGTAGATAGTGAATTTTGGTCCCATGGACCCGTTCTGCTAAACTAGTTTTCGCCATTTTTGTACTGGACCCGACTCAAATATTCAAATGGACATATCTTTCAATCCAGTGCCAAAAATTCAACAAATTTGGCACCATTGGAAAGGTATCGACGTTTTCCACACCATGAAAACCTGAAACTTTAATTTTGACAAGGTTGGGTGGGTGAAAAATTGGAAGATGTCTTTCGTGCCATTAACGTAGAATCCGATTGCTTCAAATACTACGTGATCAAATTTGATTTGATCTTTCGTTCTTCCTTCTTCAACATGCCACATGTATAAAGAGTGAAAAACTTGATAGATTATAGGTAGATCCGCAGCGGGCATTGATGGTTGGTGGTTGAGCTTTAAGATCATAATTGAGTTTCTTTTCTTTCCCTCTTATTTTCATTGTTTATATATTGTAACACTTCTCATTTGAGAAGAGAGATACATTTTGGGATGTGGGAAACTCGCCAAAGTTGTTTCCCCACTCCATTTGAGATGTAATCCTTCTCCTACATCTAGAGAGAGTATTTGTGCCTCTGAGCACCCATGTAATAGTTTTTGCACCTTATAGAGCAATAAAATCTTATCTCGTGGCGTATTTCAACCCTTGGCATTATTTTGTTGTTTCTCTGTGCCTCTCTATCTCATGTTTTGTCCTTATGTATGTATTTCATGTTTTCAGGTGTAAGATGTCGTGCTTCATGGAGTTTCGATGGCATATTTGGATTTGGGTCTGTGTCACTTCGCCCCGACCTCCCTCGCCCCTCTTCCATTTTTCATTATTCCTTAGAAGATTATCTCACCACTTCCTTTTCTAGTGTATCACCACTTAATGTAGGCTCTTTCTCCCTCTCTCTCTCTCTCCATGTCCCTTGGAATAGTTAGATTAGGATAGAATAGATTCTACCTAGACTAGGGTAGCTTGTGGTAGGTAGATTAGGAAGCAAGAACCGACTTTCTCTGGAGGTCCATCTCAATTTTTACAAGTCCCATAGCTTGAGATATGGTCCAATGTTGTGCAATCACACCGAATGCCCCACTTCAAACTCAACCCATTCGAGGGTGTTGTGATTCTGCACTAACAATTTTCGAATGCCTAGTGGGACACTTAGGTTAGATTTATCATCTTTCCAAGGTGTCTCGTTACAACAGAAAATCATAAGCCATTGTGCTACCACACTAACATTTTTGGCATGCCTAGTGGGACAAGTCTGAACCACCTTACCACTTCATCTTAATAGGTTGGTGTGTTCCTCTTAATATTCAGCCTTTTGAGCCACATGTAAAGCACATATGGTGACTCAATCTCGTAAATGACCCATTATTTGAGTTGTAGACCTTTTCCATCCATTTCCACCCATTTTCATTGATTTATCTTTCCATATATTTCATTTTCTACCATTTCATGAAGTTGTGCAATCATGACTTCATTCCCCTCATGAAACTCACACTTGCAGAACAACAACATAGTCCACCTACAATGCATTTCTAAACTCCTCTAGATCAAGATTATGATCGGATCAAGAATCGAGATCAAGATTATGGGTCAAAACCATTTTGGCTAAGGAGCTTATTAAGAACAAGGGGACACATGAAATGGTGACAGCTACATGACGAGTGCTAGTTTGTTGGAGAATATCCAAACAATGGAGGCTAGCATGGTGCAATCCAAGGCTACAACACAAATGAAGGCATTCCGAATTGGTTTCATGGGGAGGCCCTTTTTGAAGACATTACAACCCTTACGACAAGCTTGACTTCATGGTTGAAGTGTTGGCTCAACGTACACAATGGATTAAGGATACTTTGAGACATATAAGAAAAGTGTGAGACAACTTTTTCAATGGATAAGTCAATCACCAGCTCCCTATCCTTCATTTTATCTTTCAAAATTTTTATCATTTCAACATGGTCAAGAGTTAAGCCCCTCAATTTCTGCCCCAAGTATTGATTTCTCTTCTCCATCTCCTAGTCTTTCATATCATTTCAATTCTTCTCCCCTTTTCCTTCCCAAGAAGTCATTCCCTCCAAACAAACAAGAATTCCTACTCCCTCCTCCACCAAAAACAATAACAAAACTAGTTGAATCCTAACCTACCACTACTCTTACTTTCCCAAGTCCATGTTGGGAAGAGACTCAAGAATCCAATCAAGAAGGACAACAAGAAGAGGCATCCAACGTAAAAGAAATTACGTATAATTTTAAGAGTTGAGCTACCAAATTTGAATTTACAAAGATCCCCTTGATGGTTAAGCCAATAGAGGAGGTAAGAGTTGAAGACCCAGTGGTGGCTAAGGCTGAGTTTGAAGCAGAAGAAGAAAAAGAACAAGAAGAAGATCAAAAGTCTATTTACTCTAGATGCGGTTTCCATGAAGGAACTTTGTCTAAAGAGGATGTTGATCTAATCCAAGATACACAACCAGTTAAGGAGGAAGAACAACTAGCTCCAAGTCCCATTGAATAGGAGTAGATGGGAGAGATAAAATGAGAGTTGAACCCACTCAATGAAGAAATAATCATTGAAGAATTTTTGCTTTCATTTCAAGGGCCTGATTTGATTGATGAACCCATGATGGAGGAGGATCATACAATATCATAGGCTCCAAGTGTGGAGCAGGCCATAGAATAACCTTCAGTTCTTCCTCCCACTTCATCCCCTTCAATCTCTAATGTTTAAGAAGAGTTTGAGATTTCAAACTTCATGTTCGAGGATGAAGGGAACCATGGTGAGCAAGTTACAGATCAAGAGGACACCATGGAGGAGGTAGACCACATGTAGCAAGGCAAAAAGGAGGTATACTACCTGTCATACTTGGAAGATTACTTTGATCGAGAGGAGCGTGAGAAGATAACATCATTTTCTCCTCCATCATCCACCTTCCAAGCACATGAGTCTGCTGCCATGAAGGAGAACATTCAAGTACAACATCCTACACTTTATAGCAGCCCTCTGGGTCCAAGGTTGGAAGACATGAGTCTTCCATGTTATTCATGTTGGTGCTATTTATGAGCCTGTAAGATTTTTCCCTAATTTTCCTTGATTTTGCGTGCTATGAAATGTTTTCCTCTCAAATCGTGATCTGTAACTTTTCCCCTCTTTCTTGGATGCTTCAAAGTTCTCACAAACTTGTTATTTCACCCTAATTTGATATAAATTTACATTTGTAACCTTTTTGTGCCCTATTTTTTCCAAAATATGTGGGCTCTACCTTTTTCCTTTTTCCCGATTGTGGAGGTTTAAAATTGATCGATTTGTGCTTGTATGCCATTCAAAATCTAATTCCATGATCAAAAATTCTTTGAAAACATGTTTCAGCTTGGTTCAATTTAGATAAATTTGTTGTCCTTGTCCAAAAATTGAATTCTAGGGAATCCTCGGCATGTTTTGTGTTTTGACGGTCGATGGGCATCATTTTCCTATCAATTTCATATTCAGCACTCTAGGGCATTGCTGAAATTTATGCGTTGTTTGAAGGTCATACGGTGTCCTTCTCCTGTCAAATTTTAGCTTAAAAACTTCTTCCACATGGTCGTTTGTGATTAAACAATGTTTCGCGGGTTTGCTTGAAAAACTTAATGTTTTTTATGTTTTGGAAAAATTGCAAATATCCCCCATAGCTCCGCAGTCCCAGGAGGTACACGTGTCACAAGCAGAGTAAAGGCAGACGAGTGGGTCTTTTTGTGCCTTAAGGCATTTTGGAAAAAAGAGTTAAGGTACAAAGAAAATGCCTAGGGCCCGCAATGAATCAGAATGGAACACATGGCAACCTGCAACGCAGCCCTCAAATAATCAAAGCTTGACATGTGTCATGTTTTCATCAAAATCAAGATGGAAGGTTAGAGGTGGACACGTGTCATCTTTTCATCAAAAGTGGGATGGAAGGTCGACATGGAAACATGTCATGTTTTCATCAAAAGCGGATGGAAGGTCATGGAGGACTTAGAAAATTTTTGCCTTTTGGTGAATGGGAGAAAAAGTTGTGAATAAGGCCACAGTCCATTGGGCCACTCAGAGAGGACATGTGGAAGGATCAAGGAAAAAAGGGAGTGTGGGTTGTCAAGGAAAAAGGAAATGTTACCTTTTTTGCAAAATGAGTTAAACTGATAATTTGAAGTGTGGCTCCATAACGAGTCAAAGGGAGACATGTGGCAGGGAAAAAATCGGAGGTGCGAGAGTGTGGAGGAAATGTTGAAAAATTTCCTTTGGTGAAAAGGAATTAAAGTATGAAGTCAGAGCGCTTCCTCTCAACTGATCATATGAGGACATGTATCTTGCGGGAGGTTGGAGGAAAATTGAAATTTTTCCTTTTTCCAAAAAACGTATAAATGTGTATAATCGAGCCGCGATTCCAATGGGACCCACCTTGTGCCACGTGTTAGTGCCAAATATCAAGGGCGGAGAGGTGGAGAAAAATGTCAAATTTTTATATTTTTTCTAAAAGTGCTAAAATGTCAAAAAGTGATCCCAAACCCATTTCCAATCGCATTGTGACACATGGAGGGCTCAAATTAAAGGGAGAAAGGAAAATCAATGGCAACTATGGATTTTTTAGTTTGGCCGCCATTTTTGCTCAAAGAAGTGTGGAAATGCATTTTTTGCATCGATTTTGATAGAATTTTTGGAAAAATGATGTCGTTTGTGCCTGCAAGGACCGATGCAATTGGTTTCGAGGATCAATTTGAAGATCATAGATGTTTTTCGAATAAATTTTTGCCCTCACCCATCTAAAAATGTGAAATATCAAATCCAAAAGTTACAGAGTTAAATTTTGGAGGGATAATGATGAAATAATAAGAGGAAGGGGATCTACATGCTTTGAAGATGAAAAACGTGCCTCCACAATGGATAATGATGTAAATTTTGTAATGATTCACCTTTTTTGAGGCACATGACAACTTTTTGAACATTTTTCTATTAGATGTCCCTTTCTGCAAGTCATGAGTGAATTTGTAACAAACTAAGATGCCATAGGATATTCTTTTCTTAGAAAAGAAGGATCAATTGTGATAGAGAGATATATAATGCTTGTTTTGAGACATGTAAAAGGTCAGGAAATTTAAAATCATGAGAAAATTTTGAGAGAAGATCATCTTTTGATAAACCCTCCAAAAAACCTGGTTAATGTCTTCTGTGTTAGATCTTCATTCATGTTTAGTTGGTTACAAGTGTATAACCATCACATAGCTCTCCGAGATTGTTCTTGAACCTCTCCCTCGATGAATCTAACAAGCCTTTGAATTAATCTATGTTATTTTGGGCAATATGATGTCTCATTATCATGTTTAAATGTTTGTAAACAATTTTCCTTGTTTTTGTTGCAATCTTGCATTGAAATCATTAGGAATCAAACAGATCTCATCATTATTGATGGTCTAGTGGCATTTGCAATTTCATTTGTTAGAAGATCCTTCACATCCGGCATTGAAAATAAGTAGTTTAAAGTCACTTCACCTTCATTTGTTGACGGATATTTCTTATAAGCCTTTGGGGGTACCTTAGGCGTGATTTGATAAGAGATTTTGATGTTTAATTGAGTCCTTTAATTCAATATTTTGTGTTGAGGTCTCAAATATTGTGTGAAGAGTGCAAACCTGGTCTTCCATTTGTTAATATTTTTAGATGAAAGAACATCGTCACTATTTTGAAGTATTTTATCCGATACTTGTTCAAATATTGTAGAGGTTTTCAAACATATGGCATAGTCAAGTTTGTCTTGTCAATATCCCATCAAAAATCATTCTAAAAACTAATCCTACCCCATACTACCCTTGTTTTGACTTGTATACCAATAGAAGATCAAAATCCATTTGCTTGAAGTATGTAGCATAGACCATGATTTCAATATATTTAGTAACCCTTGCCTTGCATTGAAACTATCTCCATAATTTGGAAGTGACGACTTTTGAAAGTACGATTTGGAGTGTTGATCATATTTTCCCAAGGACCCTTCATACTATTTGCACAAATTGAGGGATATTATCATCTCCTTCACTATTTGAGGGTTACAAAATAGGTCCTCTTACCTTGGTTTAAAGGCAAAACCTAAAAACGTTAGGACAAGATCAAGTCCTATTAGAGTGCTATCGATCTCTCCACAAATCTGAGTGCCAGATAGATCACATCCCCACTACAAAATGACATATATTATGATTTATCTATCTTCAAGCTTCATGCCATATCTCTTGCTTTGCTTAGCTTAAAAATGAGAACAAATTTGGGTACCAACACCGAGGGCACCATTTCTGGGGACATTCTTGGTTCAATCTGATCCATGTGCATACATATTTGAGATATTTGAATGCATATCAACCCCTGGTAATGTCTCTTGCAAGTTCTGTCTGCAAGTACATTGTTGAAGCATTATTTTATAATCAGATTTGTAAGGTTTAACTAAAGATATAAGTTCTACTTACAATTTTATCAGCTTTAAGATTATTTGCACTTTATTTGCATTTGTGGTTGACAAATTCAAGAAAAGGAAGGTCTTATCTATAAAGTTTGGCAAGATTTTTAGTGCTAATAGGTATTTGATAGAGTATTTTAGTGCATTTGCACAACTAGGGTGAAATTCCTTAGTGCTGACTCCATGCTGATTTGATCTTGATGAATATCAGTGTCTTAGCTTTCTATCATTTATTTTTATTTTGCTAATCTCTACAAAACTGGAAGGAAAAATATCTCTCTTCCAGATGGACCTAAGTAGAAAGTTATTTCAAGAATTGGGAAAGACAGTTTTAGAGGAAAGAAAATTTTGGAAGGTTGTTGAAGGTCGACATTAGGCAAAGGAATATTCATTATTGAGAGAGATTAGCCTTTGGTAGAGGATTATCACTCTTCTTCCAGTGATTCCGATTCAAGCAATCTTCTCATAAACTTGTGTACTTCAACTAGTAAAGGTCCTTTTGCTGTACACTGTAGTTATTTTCTCAATCTGCACCTATGTGCTTAAATTCAAATTAAAATTTCTAAGAAAATCAGCGCCTAGAGAATACCAATCTGGTGAACCACATTCTTGAGCCCCAAAGACCTCTCACTCCTCATCATTTTGTTTCTCCTCCAAGATCACCACCTCAAAATAGAATGGCTCAGCCTAGACCTCCATTTGTTGTTAACACCTTTGGTCCTATAAACTTTAGAGGAATGGATGGTTACCCAAATGCTGTCCCACAAGATGTTAGAGGTAGATTGCCAAAGTTCCAAGGGAATAATGCCATAATAGGTGATCAGCATCTCAAACTCTTTATTAATATGATGGAGGACTTTGAGATTGAGCATGAAGATGTGTATGTTAAATTGTTCATTCATACACTAGAAGAGGATGCAATGGATTGGTACAAGGCTCTGCCTGATAATTCTATTGATTTAAGGACTGAGATGAAAATGCATTTAGATTGTAATATGGTGACAAAACTGATCCTAGGTTTCTATTTTCTGAATTTAAAAATATCAAGAAGAACCCCAATGAATCATTTCATGACTTCAACACAAGCTTTAAAAAAACTTTAAGAAGGCTTCCATTTTATTTGAGGCCATGTGATCAGTCATGCTTGATCAAATATGCAGATGCATTTGATAAGAAGGCAACCTGTTACCTAAGAGACAAGAACCCTACCAATTTAAGTAAGGCCTTTACCATGGCACTACAAATTGAAAATAACATTAAGGAAATTGGGAAACCTCTTAAGAGAGATGGTGTAAAGCCGATAAACCCCGAAAAGCCTCAAGCAAGAAAGAGTGTAGACCTAGAGAAAGTGGTGAAAACTTTGGTAGGGGTTGTAAAAGAGATTTCCTACAAGTTGGCAAGAGCTGAGAAGGGAATTGGTTAGACTTCACAAGGTCAAGAAAAGAAAAAAACCATGATAGATTTATCAATCATCCTAGGGGTGATCAGAGATCTTATGATAGAGGGAAAGGACCCAAGGGGTCTGTAAATAGACATCCTCAAGCACGTGAAGGAAGAGTGTTACATGATCCCCTAACTACTAGGGTTGTTGTTGTTGAGGAAGTTGCTGATATTGATTGGTGTGATAGGTGTTTTCTGCCCCATCCTCCATGTGAAGTGGACCAACAAGATGGTGAAGCTAATAATGATGATGGTACTGATGATGATATTTGCATGGTGGGTTGTTCTTCAAGCTCACAAGAAGGAGAAACATCAATTGAGGTAATAAGTGCAAGGATAGCTGCAACCTTTTGGGATTGCATCAAATGGGTACAATTACTTCTTCCCTCTCATACTCTTGAAGTTTATGTAGTGCAAGATTTTGAAATTCCTAAAAATGAATCAAGACTTAAAATATTTGATAATTAAAAAGTATGATGGTGGTATCCCTTCGGAGGAAGATAGACAATTGTTAATGAATGATGTAGTGGATCAAGAGAAAGAGTATAACACTAGGAGAAAAGTTGTTAAGGGAGTTGGGCGTCAATCCAAACCTAAAACACGCTTGCTTACAAGTATTCTTTAGGAAGCTCCTAGAAGAGAAACACCTGCCAAAAGCTCTATTGTCCCAACAAAAATTACAGTCCTCCTCATGCCTAAGCTGCCAAGAATTCCATACCATCTAATGAATCTGCTTTTCCCCATTCTAATGCTGCCTTACCTAAGAGTGTTCCATATTACATAGCCCAGGTATTGAGCCAAATCAAAGTGAGTGTTCCAATAATTGAGTTTCTTAGGATTCCTAAGAATAAGAAGAGAGCATTTGAGTACTTGGGATTGAAAGAGGAGAAGAGTACACCAAGCGAAATGTAAACGTTGTTGAAAATCCTCCTCAAATTATCAGACCTAGAGACACCACTAGCAGTAGAGGATATTGAATAAATACCTAAGGTATACTTGGGGAATCCTTGGTTGATTCCCAATTAAATGTTGATCCATTCTTTACAACTTTGATCATAAAGGATAAACTACTTCACAATTGTATGTTTGATTTTGGTGCCTCATGCAATGTCATGCCTCTAGAATTCATGAATGAGTTGGATATCAAAGTGACAAAAACCTATGGAAAGTGTACTACCATGGACTCGTGGATAAGTTCGATAGTTGGTTGTGTGAAGGGTTGGTGGTGTAACTTACATCTTATCCTCGGGAGGAATTTAAAATTGATGTTGTGATTTTTGATTACCCCGCCAAATGGGGTATGCTTTTGAAAAGAAAGTGGCATGCAAGTGTTGGAGGGATTGTCCAAATGGATATGTATTTTTCCACCATTACCATTGAGGGAAGCCTTGTCAAGCTCTATGGATAAAATAAGATGTTGCATCTAATTGAGGATCTAAACAATTATTCTTATGAAGTATTATTTGCTGATGTTAATCTTGATAATTTTATTGGATTTTCTGATGGTAAGGAGAACAAGATGGATCAGTCAAAGTTCCTTGAACATGTATGTTCTCCTTAGACCTTGCTATTTGATGGACCTTGCTTTGGAAATGGTGCTTGTATAATTCTGATTTCTCATAGCTTGAAGAGTATTTTTTCCTTTAAGCTTAATTTTGAATGTACTAACAAGATTTTTGAGTATGAATCCTTTTATCGGGTCTAATAATTGCATGGAATTATGGTGTCGGTGGACATCATAGCAAAAGGAGATTCAGAGTTAGTTTTCAAAAAATAAGAAAAGTGTATGCTACAAAAATCAGCGGTTGAAATAGTATAAGCATGCAGCTTTGGGATCTAATTGAGATGTTTGATTTCTTCAGAATTGTGCATCATGACAAGAGTTTCAATGTTGTTTCGACAAGTTGGAATTGTTGGGGTCAAGATTTGGAAATTGCACCATTTCACCTTATTGTGAGTACAATATTGAAGTGTTAACTAGGCCACCGTCCCTTACAACATCAAGCATTGGAAAGTGTTTAGTGATGATGCTCAAGTGGAAAGGTTCTTACAAAATAAAGGTGAGTTTACAGATCGAATATTGATTGGGAACCAATGGTATGTGTGATCAAGGAAGAGAGACTTTGTTTGGAAAGGATATTATCCAATTTAAAACTAACACCATTCCTAGAGGTCTTGTTGCACTTGAGTCAAATTTTAACAATGTTGATTGCATCATCAATAGAAACATGTCTACCTCAAGGGATGTGGAAGAGCAGAACTTGGGTACTAATGATAAACCAAGAAAAGTTTGGTTTGGTAGCGATCTAAGCAAAGAGGAAAAAAAGTCCTATGTCCAACTATTGAAGAAATATCAGATTGTCTTGCTTGGTCTTATCGTAGCTGAAAGCATACAAAGAAGACTTATTTCAGCATGAGATCCCTCTTGAAACAAATGCCAAACCATACGGAAAAAAGTAGAGGCCAATTAATCCAGTCCTCTCTATGAAAATGCAAGATGAATTTAAGAAACTGAAGGAGGGAGGAATCATTCAGCCCACAAGGTATTCATCTTGGGTTGTAAACCTTGTTCCAGTCAGAAAGAAAAATGGAGATATGAGACTTTGCGTAGACTTCAGAAATCTGAATAGAGCTTCATCGAAGGACAATTATCCTTTTCCAAACATGGAAAACATGCTCCAGCTAGTGACTGGATCTGAATTATTTTCCACCTCGGGATGGTTTCTCTTCTACAATCAAGTTGTTGTCAAGGAGTCAAAAAGATTTAAAAATACCTTTACCACTCCTTGGGAACATATGTTTATGTAAGAATGCCTTTTGGTCTCATGAATGATGGATCTACTTTCCAAAGAGTAATGGATGTTTCTTTTTCTCCGTTACATAAATGACTTCATTGCGCAGTTTATCATGATGACGTGACTATGTTTTCAAGGAGCATAAAAGATCACTTGCAACACTTGGAAAGAATTTTGATCAGATGTAAAGAGTATGGAATTTCTCTCAACACAAAGAAGTGTAATTTTTGGGTGCAAAAGGCCAAGTTGCTTGGTCATATTGTTTCAAAGGATGGTGTCATGATTGACCCCGAGAGGGTAGAAGCAATCAGCAAGGTCCCGATTCTAAGAACAAAGAAGGGAATCCAATCCTTCTTTGGGCATATTAATTTCATTAGAATGTTTGTGTCTTATTTTGCTGAATTGACTCTTCCTATTACATGCATTTTAAAGAAATACCAAGTTATCAAATGGGAGGAGGCTACTATTTAGGCTTTTAAAGGAATCAAAGAAGCACTTAAAAATGCACCTATCTTAGCAGCTCCAAATTAAAAGAAGCCTTTCCAAATCTTCTCCTTTGCTTCTAAAAATACCATTGTATCTTATTTGCTGAAAAAGGATGAAGATGGGGTTGAGAGGCCTATTGCCTTCTTTAGCAAGGCTTTACAAGCTGCTGAGTTAAAGTACACAATCATGGAAAAATAAACATTTTCCTTGGTGAAAGCAACAAAGGTTTTCATGCCTTATATCTTAAGTTCAAATTTTTTTCTTATGTTACCCATATCATGGTAAAAGATGTCTTATCGTAGATGGAGATCTCCAAAAAAAGATGTAGATGGGTGAATAAACTGCGCAGGAGTATGACATGGACATACAAACCACAAAGTTGGTAATAGGTTTGGGTCTTGCTAAGATCATGGATGAGAGAAACTTGCAGCCTATGGAAGTGAATGAAGTAGAGGAAGAAAGGGAATATGTTCTTGTGAATTTGATAAGTTATGAGTGGTACAAGGATGTAATATTTTACCTCGAGACACCTATGTTTCCTAATCATTTAAATAAATATCATAACAGAGCCCTCAAGTCAGCTTCTAGAAAACACATAATCACCGACTTTGGGCTAGCTTGGAAGAACCCTCAAGGTGTCCTCTTGAAATGTATAAATGAAGACGAAGCTCCCAGAGTAGTTTCGATTTCCATGGGGAGTTTGTTGAGGACACTTTTTGGAACGGTTACAACACACAAAGTTTTGAGATTTGGTTATTGGAGGCCTACTCTTTTCAAAGATGCATCCTCGCTTGGTTAGAAAATGTGAAAGCTTCCAACATTTCTCCGGAAGAAGGAAATCTTCTAGTTCATTTCCTTTGCAGCATGTATGAATTGAAGCTCCTTTCAAAAAATGGGTAATAGACTTCATTGGTGAGATTTCAGACCCTTCTAGTGATGGACATAAGTGGATCCTTGTAGCCACAGATTACTTCACCAATTGGGTAAAAGCAATCCCCACCAAGAAATCAACACACCAAGTTGTTATGGACTTCTTGTTGAATCACATCATATGTAGATTTAGTGTGCTAATAAAGATTATTGCTGATAATGCCACGTGTTTCGTGAGCTAGACCATTGATGGTAATGTGCAAGGAGTATGGAACCAATCTTACTTATGTTTAAAACTATAACCCTCAAGGAAATGGACAAGTGAGTCTAGTAATAAGAACTTATTAAAGATCATTAGGAGACCCTTGGAGTTTAACAAGAGAAAATGGGGTGAATAACTGAAATTTGTAGTTTGGGCTGATAGAATCACTACCAAAAAGAGCTCTTGGTAAGAGCCCATTTGAGTTGGTGTATGGAACATAGGTTCTATTTCCCTTACATCTGTAATTATCTTCATTTCAGTTTGTTCAACAACTTGAATAGCAAGAGGTCAGCCCATATGAAGCAAGGATTAATCAGATTGTTGAGGTAGATGAAGAAAGAAGAGCATCCCACTAAAGGCATGTAAGATATAGAGAGAAGTTGAAGAGGTTGTTTGACAAGAAGGTCACTCCTAGGGATTTAAATGTTGGAGATATTTTTTGTTATGGGATAGTATGCATGAAGATAAGGGAAAACATGGTAAATTTGATGAATTGTGGATGGGCCCTTACTCCATTGATATCAGAATTGGTGAGAATACCTTTTTTCTCAAGGACTTAGATGGTGAATTGTTTGAACCGACTATTAATGGTAGGCATCCAAAACATTTTTGGATTAATCCCCAAATTTGAGGTATGCACCACTTGTATAGTGTATAGTATTTGTTTTTAGCTGTTTTTGCCTTTTTGTCAATTTTTGGTTTGCCTGCTTCTTATGTACCATGTTTTTGTCGATTAGGTCTAGTTTTTCATCTCTCGCAATTTTGGCTCCGTTGCCCAATGGTTGTTTTTGGCACTTGGTCTGCTTCTTTTTCTCTTGTGGCACTCGTTGGGAATGCCCATCCCCAAGCAAGAGCCGATGTTGTTGCCATATATGAGCCTGAAATATTTTACCATAATTTTCCTTCATTCTGTGTGCTCTGAAATTTTTTTCTCTCAAATCCGTGGTCTACAAATTTTCCCCTCTTGCTTGGATGCTTCGAAGTGCTCACAAACTTGTTATTTTTCCCTAATTTGAAATAAATCTACATGTGTGCCCTTTTTTGTGCCCTAATTTTTCCAAAATCTATGGGTTATGCCTTTTTTCCTTTTTGGCCGATCTTGAAGGTTTAAAATTGATCGATTTGCACTTGTATGCCATTGAAAATCTAATTCCATGATAAAAAATTCTTTAAAAACATGTTTCAGTTGGTTCAATTTTGAGAAATTTTTCATCCTTAGTGAAAAAATCAAATTCTAGGGCATTAATGGCATTTTCTATATTTTGACGGTTAGACGGGCATCATTTACTTGTCAATTTCATCTTCAGACACTCTAGGGCATCGTTGCAATTTTGCATTGTTTAAAACTCATACGGGCGTCCTTTCTTTGATCAAATTTTAGCTTAAAAAAATTCTTCCACGTGTCCATTTGTGATTAGATAAGGTTCGCAAGTCTGCTAAAAAACTTAACTTTTTTTGTGTTTTGGAAAAAGTGTGAATTTCCCCCCATAGCTCGACAGGTCCCAGAGGAGGTACACGTGTCGCAAGAAAAGTAAAGGCAGACGATCGTGTCTTTTTATGCCTTAAGGAATTTTGGAAAAAAGAGTTAAGGTACAAATAAAATGCCTAGTGCCCGCAACGAATCAAAATGAAACACGTGGCAGCTCTAGAGTGTAGGCCTTTAGCGAATCAAAGCCTGGACACGTGTCATGTTTTCATAAAAATGGGATGGAAGGTCGAGGTTGACACATGTCATGCTTTTATCAAAAGTGGGATGGAAGGCCGACAGAGGACTTAGAAAAATTTTCCTTTTGCGAATGGGATCAAAAGTTGTGAAAAATGCCACGGGTCCATCGGGCCACTCAAGAGAGGACACGTGGCAAGATCAGGGAAGAAGGAGTGCGGGCATGCCAGGGAAAAAAGGAAATGTTTCCTTTTTGGAAAAATGAGTTAAGTGATAATTTGAAGCATGGCTCCACAACGAGTCAAAGGGAGACACATGGCAAAGACAAAATCAAAGGTGTGGGAGTGTGGAGGAAATGTTGAAAAATTTCCTTTGGTGAAAAGGAATTAAAGTATGTTCAGTTAGAGTGCTTCCCCTTAACCTATCATATGGGGACATGTATCTTGCAGAGGACGGAGCGGTGGAGGAAAATTGAAAATTTTTCCTTTTTCCCAAAAAGGTGGAAATGTGTAGAATCGAGCCATGATTCCAATGGGGCCCACCTTGTGCCATGTGTCAACGCCAAATCTCAAGGGCGAGAGGAGCGGAGAAAAATGTCAAATTTTTACATTTTTTCAAAAAGTGTTAAAATGTTAAAAAGTGATCCCAAACCCAATTCCAATCACATTTTGACACGTGGAGGGCTCAGATTAAAGGGAGAGAGGAAAATCAACGGTAACTATGCATTTTTTAGTTTGCCTCGCCATTTTTACTCTAGGCAAGGTGTGAAATGCATTTTTGCATCGATTTTGATCTAATTTTTGGAAAATTCGTGTCGTTTGTGCTGCGAGGACTGATGTAATTTATTTTGATGATAAATTTGAAGATTAGAGATGTTTTTGACACTTGGTCTACTACTTTTGTTCTTGTGGCACTCACCTGGAGTGCCCATCCTTGAGAAGGAGTCGATGTTGGTGCCATATATGATCCTACAAGATTTTACCCTAACTTTCCTTCATTCTCGCGTGCTCTGAAAAGTTTTTCTCTCGAAATCCATGGTCTCGCAACTTTTCCCTCTTGCTTGGATGCTTCAAGTGCTCACAACCTTGTTATTTTTCCCTAATTTTAAATAAATCTACATGTGTACCTTTTTTTGTGCCCTAATTTTTCCAAAATCATGGGCTCTTCCTTTTTCCTTTTTCCCTAGTCGTGGAGGTTTAAAATTGATCAATTTTCACTTGTATGCCATTGAAAATCCAATTCCATGATAAAAATTCTTTGAAAACATGTTTCAGTTGGTTCAATTTTGAGAAATTTGTCATCCTTAGCAAAAAAATTGAATTCTAGGGCATCCTTGGCATTTTCTATGTTTTGATGGTCAGACAGGTGTTATTTGCACATCAATTTCATCTCCAAGCACTCTTGGGCATCACTAGAAATTTTTGTGTTGTTGGACGGTCATACAGGCATCCTTTTCCCTTCAAATTTTAGGTTAAAAACTTGTCCCACGTGGCCATTTGTGATTACACAAGGTTTGGCGGGTCTCGCTAAAAAACTTAATGTTTTTTGTGTTTTGGAAAAAAGTACAAATTTCCCCCACACTCCAGCAGTCCCAGAGGAGGTACATGTGTCACAAGAAGACTAAAGGTGGATGGGTGGGTCTTTTTGTGCCTTAAGGCATTTTTAAAATAATAGTTAAGGTAAAAAGAAAATGCCTAGGGCCCGAATGAATCGAGAATGGACATGAGCAAATTAGAGCTGGACCTCGGCGAATCGAAATGGACATGTGTCATTTTTTCATCAAAAGTGGGATGGAAGGTCGAGATGGACACATGTCATGTTTTCATCGAAACAGGAAGGAAGGTCAAGCGGAGGACTTAGAAAAATTTTCCTTTCGGCGACTGGGAGAAAATGTTGTGAAAAAGGTCATGGGTCCGTTGGGCCACTCGGGACAAGACATGTGGTAGGATGAAGGGTAGAAGGGAGTATGGGCTACCAGAGGAAAAAGGAAATGTTTCTGTTGACAATTTTTACACTTGTGCAAAAATGGGCAACTCGAAACTTTGTTACAATGGACAGCTTTGGTGAAGTATACCTAAGCTAAGGGATTTACGTCAGATTATTTTTTTATTGCTGATTTGTGAAAGAGATTAAGTGGAATCTGCAGCTATGTGTGCTGTTACAAAACATAACAACTCACATAGTCTACAATCTCACGAATATCCTCAGTAAGAGAACACAAGCCCCGAAGGACATTGTGTTATCCCGATGAAGACACTGGATTGTAGAATATGTAAGGTAAACAGTTTTGGAACAATGAGACATTGTGGCATTTTTCAAAATCAAATTCATGGTTATTATCTTGATGCCTATCATTTTATTTCTCTTTGTTCATTAAAGTTGTAATGATTAATAAGTTTACATTTATCTACGCTTGCCATAAAGATTACAATTGATTCCTTTCCTACTACTTTCATCAAGAAAATATTGACAAACAAACAACGACCATAATGTCCAAATGGAGATAGCAGAAAGGAGTCAAAACGAAGAATGGAAGCTAAGATAATCAAAACAAAGAATGTCCAAAGAGACACATTTCATTCAATGATTATCCTTTGGAGTTACATGTATTCACTTCAAGTTATCCCTTATGATAACTCATTTTATTGAGAATTGAGTTTCCTACATCATTATATAATCAAAGGAAAACTAAATGCGAAAGAGATAATCAAATAATTATTTCAATTTAATTCTTTATTCATAAGAGATCATAAGCTCTCCCACACAAGCCGTGGGATATGACTAAGTGACTCATCATATACATGGAAATGAGAATACCACATGTGCTAAAGAACAAGAGTAGAGGAGTAAAAAGGAACCCATCATTGCCTTTTCTGTCTTCTATCTCCACTCCTCAGCCTTTCCATCTCCATCTCAACTCTTCCATCTTCCGCTTCCATCTCCATTTCTTAACACCTGCAAGACAAGAGAAGTATCTATCAAATTGAGCTCAGGGTACAATGTTATTCCAATACTCATGTTCTAAAATACAAATACATATTAATTCGATGTATCTAATGGTACTTGAAAAGAAAGAAGTACAAAAACACATGGAACAGGAAAACAAAGAAAAATAGATGAGCTGGCAACTAGGAAGAGGCAGAGTTCATAAAGTGAATCAGAAAAGAGAAGGTCAAAGGAAGCTAAGAGTTGATTTAAAAGGGAGAATCTGAAGCAGCTTGTGAAAGAAACAGATTTGAAGAATGACACATGTAGAAAGTTGGAAAAAAGTTGCAGAAGAAGGAAAGAAAAAGAAAAATAAATCACATGGATACAAGAGAGGCCAAAAGCCTATTTATTTCTAACTCATTTTTGAATTTTGCAGGAACAAGTTACAACAT
This sequence comes from Taxus wallichiana var. yunnanensis, assembly GCA_018340775.1. Lineage (NCBI taxonomy): Eukaryota > Viridiplantae > Streptophyta > Pinopsida > Cupressales > Taxaceae > Taxus > Taxus wallichiana. The sequence goes on from CM031236.1 coordinate 125,787,943, forward strand.
TGATTGAAAATCAGTTACTTGGTTAAGAAGAAAGCATCTACTGAATGAAGCACAAACATCATTTTCATTTACAGAAGAAAGAAGTGTCAGAATGAGCTAATAAGAAGATATTTTGCAAATCTGGATCAAAAATCTGGAAAAGGAGAGAGAAAACAGGATTTTGGAAAAATTTTGCCAAAGTCTCCCCTTGTAAAATTGACTTTCGATTTAAAAAAAAAGGGTGAGAAATAATGCAAAATTAAAATATACTTCTACTATGAATTCACGAGAGTGAAGTGTCATTACAAAGAAAGAAACTAATTATCTTCTTCATTTTCCAGAAAAGAGATATTTATTTCATTATACAAAAAGTATGCAATCATGTTTGCAACAAAGAAACAACATACAACTGCCAAAGATTCATTATCCTGAATGCAAATGTCAAACTACAGAATATCGAAGATAGCATTCATCTTCCAACCGAAGGAGTAAACTACAAAGCTCAGCAAATGTCCAAATAAAGCATGCCTTATAGAAATAAGATCAACAAGTCAAAGTATGCATGCACAAAGTTTATAAAAGTAGTTCGAATTACATCTACAAAGGGAAATGAATCACAAAGGAAATAGACTACTAGTGCTAGGTTTTGATTTCCAGGATATAGTTCATAGACAGCAACAAAAATTCAAGAAGCTTAAACTCATACAGGTCTAGGAAGGAAGCATGTCATGATTCCAAGCATACATCTCCGAGGGAAAAATTTCAAAGAAACGAAGTATTTTACTTCTTACAATGCAAAAGAGAAATGAAAAACAAAGCATATGAAATAAAGGGGAAGATGAAACTATACAGGTCTACAATCAAATGGAGAGCTCTTTTAAGTTTACAAATGCTCAGCTGAGGTTTACCAATTATCTACAAAATGGAGAAGAATGACAAACTCCAAGTGTGCATCTACAGAATGAAAGAGCAAATAACAAAGCCCAAATATACATCTACATGAAAATGAATCGAGTTCAAATATCAAGGTAAAAGATCAATCAAACTACACTTCTAAGTTTGGAGCCAGATTTATAGGTTAAATATCCAAACCCGAGCATAGAAAGGTTCATCAAAATGCAAATGAAGTAAGTTCCGAGCTCAAGGTCAAAGCAGAAAAGATAACCCACAAATATTTTCATTTTACGAACATTATAACCAAGGTTTTGCAAGATTCAGAGTTTAAGAATGAAAACTCGAGCTCGAAAGAAAGAGGAAACAGTGTAAGAACTCACCAGTAATGAAACAAGCAAACAAACCATGTCGGCATCTCTTTCTACAGGCTCGTACCGAGCTCATTAGCTACCAAAAGTAGAGAACCAGAGAGAAAAAAAGGATTTATCACTCCATAAAAGTGATACAGTAGAATAATAGATGAAAATGATCTTTAGATCATATACAGGAGGGAAACCAAACACAGAACTGAAAAACAACAAAAATACCTTCTAGAATCTTGATCCAAAAAATGAAGCAGTGGCCAAGAGCAACAATGGCATCAAAGATCAAAAACAAGTATGCGCAGGCTCAAAACGTCTAAATCTCCAAGCATTCATCAAAATCATAGAGCGAGCAAAAAAATTTCTAGGGCTTCACCCGCAGAGTGAAAAAACCAAATGAAGTGACCAAATGCAAGCTCGTGAGTATAAACTTGCATTCGAACTAGGGTTCCAAAACCCTAACCCAAGGTTAAAAATCAATGATCCAACAAATTCCAAGTGCCAAGATGAATGTTGATCGGTCTACACAGGGTCCAAAATGATAGAGCCCAATTAAACGCCACCAACCACATTAAATGCTCAGTCGGAACCCTAACCCGTGGTTAGAAGATCAACGGTGGCGGTGAAACCAAAGCAAAGATCAAGGGCCAGTAGAGCTCCTCAAAATCCAAGTAAACCAAGCCTAAGGTCAAGTTTCCACCACCTACGAATGAAAAGGGTCGAGTCATCATGGAGAAAGGCCAGCCCACGTGGACAGTAAAAAAAAATCATTCACCAAGACTATGCAAAGTCTAAACTATGGTGCATGCCCAAAAATCAAACAAATCATTATATGCCAAAAGTCCCAAAAAGGGCAAAATTTGTATTATGTGCCAAGGCCCAAAGTGGTGGATCAACTAATGCATGGTGGGCTAGCCAAGGGTGGTCCCCTTTTATATTATATACATGCTTATGCCTAAATCTATAATGTGGCAGCATTCCAAACCAAAGGTGGTCCCCACATGGGGTTTTCAAACAAATTTGCAAATGTCACTTTTGTGACTATCCAGATCAGTGAAGGAAATCAAAAAACATGTATACCTTGGAGGTGGTCCCCACTTCACTTTATTTTTGCAAATATGGCTAAGGTTGCATCCTTTTGCCTATACACAGGAGATGATTTTTGCATGCCTTCACAACATGACAGAACAGAGAAGATGACAAACTTGCATGTGCAAAGAGAGAAGACTTGCCTAGCAAGTAAATTTTAAAATTAGCAATTGTTCACCTTTCTTTCTTAAAAATAGAATAGTCAACTTTAGTTTGACTATATTGTATCTAAGGCTGATAATGCCTATTTTTATCACATGCTTTAGTTTGTATTATTTTATTCCTTTATTTATTATTAAATAAAGGATAAAATTAGGATACATGGGCGAGTACAACTTTTAGGCTATTTTTAGGAAGGGGAGTGAACTTTTGCTATATATTGTGTGCTCTTGCAAAGCACAAAGGGAGGGGGATTTTTTCAGAGATTTTTCCCAAAAGAACTTTTGATATGAGTACTAAAGCAATTTGCTAGTTTTACCCTCTGAGTGTTGAATTACTCTTGCCTTTCCAAGTTATTCTTGCAGTCTTGTGTATGCCAGTATTAATCTTGTGAATCAATATTCCCTGATTAGTCACTTTACCCTACTTTGCAGATCTACTATTTTCTACTAAATTTCATTGTGCATGTTAGCTTACTAGTATTGTTGTGATTTTCCCTCAGTATAAATTAAGTGTTTTTGCCCTTACATTTTTAGAAAGTACAAATTGGTTCATGCACACAAATAATTCTTCACAAGTCAGTTGTGTATTCCACTCAAGTCAAGTTCTTTATTCAAATTTGGTGTATCACCTTAGTAATTATTTCATTTTCAATCACCTCCTAACCCTAAACTCCCAAGAAAGTAGTCTAGTGAACACCAATAAGGAACCGGAACCTTTTAACCCCGGAGAGGTTCACCTCAAAATAGGTATACCCACAGACCTGAGGTGTCCCCATTGTATCTACGAGAGAGAGATATTTTGTAGACTTAGAACACCTGCTGCCATCTCTCTCTGGGTGCACTTTCGAGAGATAATAGTTTTTGGCATGCCCGGTGGGACCACGAATCAGATCTGCATGCAAATTTCAGATTCTAGAGTAGATCAAAAGTAGATTTACAACAAATAAAAGTTACTTTTGGGAGCAAAGCTGTAGCAAATTAATTCTAAATATTCTATGATCTTTTGGTGACTCCATAAAGCTGATTTCAGACCAGTATTGCAGCATGTTCCATGCCTAAAGTGACTACAAGATCATCGGTAAGAGGTATTCCTCTCTGAGTTTGTTTCTTTACCTTTGAAATCTACTAGAAGAAGAAGGGTTGGTAATACTTTTCCTTATAACAGACTTGGTTTTGAAAACCCTCCTAATATTCCTTCACCATGAATAAATTTTTCAATCAATATCCCAGTTTTTCCAATGGCTATTCAACCACCCAAAAATTTTGCAGCCTTTACTAATGGCAGCCCATTAGTAATTACAGTGTATCATGACATTCCTAATGCTGCTCTGAAAAGTTCTGCCATCATTTACGGTGAAAATCAAGTTACACCAACTGAACACATCAAAGATGTTGCAGCCATATGTGCAGTCCACAATATTACTCATGAAGACGTAGCTTTAAGACTTTTAGCTGCATCTTTTAAAGGACAAGCCTTGCAATGGTATAGGAACCTAGAGATTGGAAGCATAAGAACTTGGGATGAATTAGGAGAGAAATTGCTGGAACAGTTCCAAGACAATTCAGATCATTTGTCCCTGATAGAACAACTATCTACTATCAAGAGAGCCCCTCATGAATATTTGTCTAGTTTCAACATTCATTTTTCTAGAACTTGGGAAAGAATCCCAACAAGTGTTAAGCCTCAAGTTGATCACACTTTCCTTTATTACCTCAGAGCATTGAATAGTGATATTGCAACTATGATTCAATCCATGGGAGCTTTTACTCTTCCAGGGGCCTATGACACTACTATAAAAGCTGAAAACAACCTTATTCAGGCTGGAAAATTAGCACCAAGGCCTACAATGCCATTTTTGGTAGATTTAGCTCCTATCCCATAGCCTATTACAATCGTAGAGCCTACTGTTGCAGCCCCATCCCCAGATATGTTTAAATCCTTGCAAACCATGGGAAATAAATTGACATCAATTGAAAATAAGCTTACATTGCCTAATAGGCCATATCAAGCTCCTTATCAGCAAAACCAACGAAGAATAGGCAGCCTTACCAACAGAATCAAAATTACAGGTAGCCTTATCAGCAAAGGCAGTTTGATTCTAATGTTCCTAGTGCATCTAACACTTTGGTTCCAGTTAATATGGCTACAAAAGAGTGGTGCCAACCTTGTAATCAACCTCATCAAACTACAAATTGCCCAAATGCATTCTTGAACCTGAATCTTGTTGCAACCTCAATCTGAAGCATTGTTCATACCTCAAATGGAGGGTGGGCAGCAAGAAAGTCATGTTTAGAAAACACCTGAACAAAATTTGGTCAGCTTTAATGAGGAGGATTTCATTGTTGTTACCACTAGAGCTCAAGAGAAAGCTACCGAAAATAAAAAACAACAAAATAGACCTATGTTGCCCATTATTACTGATATATCAACATCTACAATCTCAAAACTAGCCAACAGTCCTGTTGTCCCTCAGAAAATAGCAAGTGTTGCAGCTGGTAAAGAAAACAAAAATAACTTTACCCTGATCCAAGAAGATTGTTTATCCCTCAGATATCCAAGGTTGTTGAAGTAGAATCAATTTTTTGCTAAAGCTTATGCTAAAATGGTCAAGTCTATCTCTAAGACTGTTGCTTCTTTTAATATTGTTGATGTGATGAAGAAGCACAATGTTAACATCTCGATGTGGGATGCCTTAAGCATTCCAGGACAATAGGATTTACTCTCTCATGAACTAGCTAAACTGCAGATTTCTTCAAAAACAACAGTAAAGGAAGTCCAAAATATAGATATGGTCCTTGGAACACTTGATCAAGATCACGTAAAGGATGTTAGATGGATGGTTTAGAAGGTTCTAAATGCTCATGACATAAAAAAATCCACCACCCTTTTACCTATCTCTGATCATTGGAGAAAATTTAGTTCATAACTATATGGTGGACAACGGTGCAAGTAGTATAGTCATGCCTAAGTCAATTGCTGAAAAAATTAGGCCTGCAATATGAACCTACAGAAAGGAGTGTTTTACAACTTGATGGGACTGCAACCAATACAGTTGGAGTAATCAGAAATTTGGAGGTAACGTTACATGCTTGCCCAAATGTTTCCATTTTACAAGATGTTACTGTTGTGGATTTACCTCCATATTTTGCTTTGTGCCTATCTAGAGACTTTACAGCAAAAATAGGAGGCTACCTCTCTTCTGATTGGTCTTTCTTATTTTTCACTACACGTTATGGCACTAAGGTTACCATAAATTCTGAGCCATTGGCTAGATTTCATATTGAGCCTCATTCACCAAATGCAGTAGTGAATTATTCAGCTTTAGATCAATCTGATTTTGATGATGTAGCTCATATTTCAGCACTAGAAGGTGTTTCTAACATGTTCATGGATGAGAAAATAGTTGAAGAACATCTTTTCAGTGTTTATTGCATGCACGAAGAAAGTGCAATAGTTCCCTTGCTGTCCAAAATAGAAAATAAAATAGAAGGGATTTGGAAGCTTCATTTTGATGGAGCTAAGAATAAGAAAGGATAGGGAGCAGTCTTGATGCTCACTTCCCCAACAAATGAAAGGTATTTTACATCTCTGAGTCTTCAATTTTCATGCACTTGTAATGTAGCTAAGTACGAAGCGTTAATTCATGGCTTACTTTGGGCTAGAAAAAGAGGAATCAGCACGTTACAAGTCTTTGGCGATTCTGAGTTAGTAATAAATCAAGTAAAAAACTTCAATGTATGTAAGAATCCATTAATGAAGTCTTACAGGCATAGAGTTTCAGACTTAATGGAAGATTTTGATGCCATTAATATTCAGTCTATTCCTAGAGCTGAAAATAAACATGTTGATAGACTTGCAGCAGTTGGTGCTAGTTTCAAGTGCTGGAACAAATAGAAAGCAACAAAGTTTAGCCTCATGTTAAGTTGATTGTCAGACCTTCTATACCTGATAATGAATCTAATTGGTAGGTGTTTGAGAGTGATGATCAAATCTGTAGGTTTTTGCAGCAAGAAGCTGAATTTTCTACAGTAAATCAGGATAAATTACAACATCTATATGGTGACCAAATTGTTCAGTTAAAGACAAACAAGTTTCCTCGAGGACTTGTCACATTGGAAGACATCTTTAGCACTGATGACCAGTTAAGAAAGGACAAAGCTAAGATGTCTACTCATGTTGATAATTACGAAGAGGTTTCAGTTGATGAAGGAAAGAACTTATTTCTTGGAAAGGTATGTTCCTTATCCAAAAATAGTCTTTTATTAAGCTTTGCACTGAATTTAAAGATGTTTTTGCTTGGAGATACCAAGACTTGAAAGGGTTTGACCCCAGTCTAGCACAACATATGATTGAATTACAGCCAAATTCTAAACCAATTAGGTAGAAACAAAGGCCTATAAATCCCAGAATAGAACCTCTTATGAGGAAAGAATTATCAAAATTGATTGAATCAGGAATTATTTTCCCGGTTAAGCATTCAAGTTGGGTAGCAAATCTTGTTCCAGTTAGGAAAAAGAATGGAGAAATCAGATTATGTGTGGATTTTAGAGATCTTAATAAAGCATCATTAAAAGATCATTATCCACTACCAAACATGGATCAGATTTTGAGAACAGTTTCAGGATCAGATAGACTATCCCTTCTAGATGGTTACAGTGGATATAATCAGATTTTAGTCCGAGGAGAGGATAGATATAAAATAGCTTTTACCACCAAGTGGGGTACTTACACTTATAAAAGAATGCCTTTTGGTCTTTCAAATGCTGGTGCAATGTTTCAACGTGCAATGGACATGGATTTTTGTAGCCTACTAAATAAATGCATACTTGTTTATTTAGATGATGTCACTGTATTCTCAAAAAAATTTGATGAACATCTAATGCATTTGAGATAGACTTTTCAGATCTACAGGCAGTTTGGAATATCTTTGAATCCCAAAAAGTCTATCTTTTCAGTACATGAAGGTAAGCTACTCGGCCATATTGTTTCCAAACAGGGTTTAGCAATTGATCCTTTCAGAATTGAAGCCATATCACAACTATCATTACCTCATCACAAGAAGGCATTATAGAGCTTTCTGGGAAAATCAACTTTGTCAAAAGATTTGTCCTAGATTTTGTAGCATTGGTTAAGCCATTGACAACCATGCTAAGGAAAGAGAAAACATTCTCTTGGACCAACGAAGGGAGAGAAGGTTTTGAGGCTATTAAAACAGCTATTTCTCAGGCTCCTACTCTTGCAAATCCAAATTTTGACAAAGATTTTACAATGTATGCACTTGCAGGAGCTGAAACAATCTCAACTATTCTAACTCAGGTCAATGATGAGAATATCGAACAACCAATTGCTTTCTTTGGATAGAGCTTTGCATGATTACGAAACAAGGTACACATTCCTTGAAAAACAAGTACTTTCCGTAGTCAGAGGACTAAATAATTTTAAGTACATGCTTTCAAACAATAGAATTCATGTTCTTGTTTCTCATCCAAATGTGAAAGCTTTCTTGTTGAACAAAGAGTTGAATGAGAAAAGAGTAGGTTGGATAATGAAGGTTATGGAATATGATGTTGATATCCGAGTTGCAAAGATAGTTCGAGGTAAAGGTTTATGTGAGCATTTAATTGCTGATATGGAAAAACAATAGGTTGCAGAACCCAAAGATTCAGAACAACATGCTGAAACCATGTATCAACAATCAAATGTTATGTTGCAACCAGAAATCAGCAACCTGAACTTCCTCAAGAAATTTAGGAATCAAGATGGATGACTGATTTGGTTAACTATCTACAACACGGCACCTATCCGAAGGTATGGATAAGAATAAATGAAGATATTTCAGATTACAAGCTATTCCTTATCTTTTCATGGATGGTGTATTGTTTAAAAGAGATATAAATGGAATCTTGCTGCGATGTGTCGATTATGACAAAATTTAGAAGATATTATCAGAATTCCATGAAGGACCTGTAGGAGGTCACTTCTCAGCATGAACTATAACTTTGAAAATCATGAAAGTAGGTTACTATTGGCCTAGCATATTTAAGGACTATTTTGAATGGATCAGAAAGTGCAAGAAATGTGCTTTCTTTGTTGGAAAAGAACATTTAGCTTCGCTTACCTTTGCAGCCTATTTCAGCTTGATCAACCCTTTATGTAGTGGGGTCTTGACTTTATTGGAATGATTAACCCACCTTCTTCACAAGGACATAAATGGATTCTAACTGCTACATGATTACTTTACAAGATGGACTGAAGCAGTAGCCTTGAAGGATGCTAATGAAGCTTCAATACTAGCCTTCTATGAAGGGATAGTCTGCAGATTTGGTGTTCCAACAACTATCATATCAGATAATGCTTTAGCATTTCTTAGGTGCTAAAGTAATAGATTGGGTTGTTAGCCATGGAATCTACTTGAGCTCTTCATCTAATTATTACCCACAAGGTAATGGATTAGCTGAAAGCACTAACAAGAATCTGTTGAGAATCATCAGAAGAACACTCAAAGATAATCAAAGAGCTTGGCATCTAATGTTGAATTCAGCACTTTGGGCTGATAGGGTGACCCCTAAGAGATCAGTTGGAAACTCACCATACAAACTTGTGTATGGGAAAGAAGTGAGGATGCCAATTTCAGTTGAGTTACCTGCATTGGATTTGCTTGCATCAAATAGGAATTACTTGAGAATGAACCATTGCAGGTCCGTTATGCAGAATTGATGGAATTACAAGAACTAAGAGATCAAGCTCATTTGAACATGGAGAAAAATCAGAATCAGATGAAGAAGACTTTTGATAAGAAATCCAAATTCAGAATCTTCAATGAAGGAGATATTGTGTTGAAATGGGATGTTGATCGTGCTAAGCCAGGAAGACACTCAAAGTTTGATACACTCTGGAGTGGTCCTTATATGATATCAGCTTGCAAAGAACACAATGCTTTTCAGCTTTCCAAGTTGAATGGAGAGGAACTTCCCATTCCTGTGAATGGTATGTTTCTCAAACACTATTATTGAAAATCTTATAGTGATTGGTTAGAGTAGGATTTCCCTTTCAATAAGTGCAGTTTCTGCACATTGCATCATTCTTTATTTTCAATAAGTGCATTCATGCACATGGTCAGTTTCTAGATCTTTTCCCAACTTTAGTTGTTTTGAAAGGGTTGGACCTTTCGGAAAAAGGTAGATTTTGGTTACAGATTTGGACTCCATACCCAATGGACAAGAGTAAGGCACTAGTCTACAAGCTAGTAGGTAGCTTTCCCCACAGGATCACAAAATGTTGACAATTTTTACACTTGTGCAAAAATGGGCAACTCAAAACTTTATTACAATGGATAGCTTTGGTGAAGTATACCTAAGCTAAGGGATTTATATCAGATTATTTTGTTATTGCTGATTTGTGAAAGAGATTAAGTGAAATCTGTGGCTATGTGTGTTGTTACAAAATGTAACAACTCACATAGTCTGCAATCTCACAAATATCCTCGTGAAGAACACAAAAGCCCCAAAGGACATCTTGTGTTATCTTGATGAAGACACCGGATTACAGAGTATGTAAGGTGTATAGTTTTGGAACAACAGACATAGTGGCAGTTTTCAAGTAATCAGATTCACGGTTATTATCTTGTGCCTATCATATTTATTGCTCTTTGTTCATTAAAGTTGTAATGATTTATAAGTTTGCATTTACCTATGCTACCATAAAAGATTACAATTGATTCCTTTCCTGCTACTTCCATCAAGAAAATATTGACAAACAAACAGTGACAATAATGTCCAAATGGAGATAGCAGAAAGGAGTCAAAACGAAGAATGGAAGCTAAGATAATCACAAAACATGCAAAGAGACACATTTCATTCAATGATTATCCACTGGAGTTATAGGTATTCACTTCAAGTTATCCCTTATGTTAATTCATTTTATTGAGATATTGAGTTGCCTACATCATTGTACAATCAAAGGAAAACTAAATGCAGAAAGAGATAATCAACTCATTATTTCAATTTAATGCTTTATTCATAAGAGATCATAAGCTTTCCCACACAAGCCATGGGATATGACTAAGTGACTCATCATATACATGGAAATGAGAATACCACATGTGCTAAAGAACAAGAGTAGAGGAGTAAAAAGGAACCCATCATTGCCTTTTCTATCTTCTATCTCCACTCCTCAGCCTTTCCATCTCCATCTCAACTCTTCCATCTTCCACTTCCATCTCCATTTCTTAACACCTGCAAAGAAAGAAGTATCTATCAAATTGAGCTCAGGGTACAATGTTATTCCAATACTCATGTTCTAAAGCAAATACAAATTCTTGAATTCAATGTATCTAATGGTACTTAAAAGAAAGAAGTACAAAAACACATGGAACAGGAAAACAAAGAAATACAGATGAGCTTGCAACAAGGAAGAGGTAGAGTCCATAAAGTGAATCTAGAAAAGAGAAGATCAAAGAAGCTAAGATTGATTTAAAAGGGTAGAATCTGAAGTAACAACTTGTGAAAGAAATAGATGAGTAAATGACACTGAAAATAGGTTGGAAAAAATTGCAGAAGAAGGAAGGAAAAAGAAATAAATCACATGGATACAAAAGAGGCCAAAAGGCCTATTTATTTCTAACTCATTTTTGAATTTTGCAGAACAGTTACAACATTGAAATGAAAATCGAGTTTACTTGTTAAGAAGAAATCATCTATTGAATGAAGCAAATATCATTTTCGATGGTTTACGAGAAGAAAGAAGTGTTAGAATGAGCTAATAAGAAGATATTTTGCAAAAATCTTGGAAAAGGAGAGAGAAAATAGGATTTTGGAAAAAAATTGCCAGAGTCTCCCCTTGTAAAATGGACTTTTCGATTTAAAACAGAATTGAGAAATAATGCAGAAATTAAAATATACTTGCTACTATGACTTCTGGAAAGTGAAGTGTCATTACAGAGAAAGAAACTAATTATCTTCTTCATTTTCCAAAAAAGAGATATTTATTTCATTATACAGAAAGTATGCAATCATGTTTGCAAACAAAGAACCAGCATACAACTGCCAAGGATTCATTATCCTGAATGTAAATGTCAAACTACAGAATATCAAAGATAGCATTCATCTTCCAACTAAAGGAGTAAACTACAAAGCTCAACAAAGGTCCAACTAAAGCATGCCTTCCAGAAATAAGATCAACAAGTCAAAGTATGCATGCACAGAGTTCATAAAAGTAGTTTGAATTACATCTACAAAGGAAAATGAATCACAAAGAAGAAATAGACTACTAGTGCTAGGTTTTCATTTCCAAGATATAGTTCATAGATAAAACAACAACAAGTCAAGAAGCTTGAACTCATACAGGTCTAGGAAGGAAGCATGTCACGATGCCAAGCATACATCTACGAGAAAAAATTACAAAGAAACGAAGTATTTTACCTCTACAGAATGCAAAAAGAGCATATCAAATAAAGGGGAAGATGAAACTATACAGGTCTACAATCAAATGGAGAGCTCTTTTAAGTTTACAAATGCTCAGCTGAGGTTTACCAATTATCTACAAAATGGAGAAGAATGACAAACTCCAAGTGTGCATCTACAGAACGAAAGAGCAAATAACAAAGCCCAAATATACATCTACAGGAAAATGAAATAGAGTTCAAATATCGAGGTAAAAGATCAAACAGTCTACACTTCTAAGTTTGGAGCTAGATTTATAGGTTAAATATCCAAACCCAACAAAAAGTTTCAAAATGCAAATGAAGTAAGTTCCGAGCTCAAGGTCAAAGCAGAAAAGATAACCCACAAATATTTTCATTTTACAAACATTATAACCAAGGTTTTGCAAGATTCAGAGTTTAAGAATGAAAACTCGAGCTCGAAAGAAAAAAAGGAAAAAGTGTTGGAACTCACCATTTCAGAATGAAACAAAATGAAAACAAACCATGGTGGCGACATCTCTTTATACAGGCTCATATCGAGCTCATTAGCTACCAAAAGTAGAGAACCAGAGAGAAAAAAAGATTTATCATTCCATACAAGTGATACAGAGTAGAATAATAGATGAAAATGATCTTTAGATCATATACAGGAGGGAAACCAAACACATAAACCGAAAAACAACAAAAATACCTTTGAATCCATCAAAAAATGCAGGCCCAGTCAAGCAACAATGGCGTCAAAGATCAAAGAACAAGTATGCAGGCTCAAAAACATCTAAATCTCCAAGCTTTCATCAAAAATGTAGAGTGGTAAAAAAATTTCCAGGGCTTCACCCACAGAATGAAAAACCAAATGAAGTGACCAAATGCGAGCTCACGAGTATAAACTTGCATTCGAACTAGGGTTCCAAAACCCTAACCCATGAGTTAAAAATCGACGATCCAACAAATGCCAAGTGCCAAGATGAATGGTGATCGGTCTACACAGGGTCCAAAATGATAGAGCCCAATTAAACACCACCAACCACATTAAATGCTCAAAGGCGAACCCTAACCCGCGGGTTAGAAGATCTAATGGTGGGTGGTGAAAAAACCAAAGCAAAGATCAAGGGCTAGTAAAGCTCACAAAAATCCAAGTAAACCAAGCCTAAGGTCAAGTTTCCACCACCTACGAATGGAAAGGGTCGAGTCATCATGGAGAGGGGCCAGCCCATGTGGACAGTCAAAAAAATCATTCACCAAGACTTTCCAAAGTCTAAACTATAGTGCATGCCCAAAAAATCAAACAAATCATTATATGCCAAAAGTCCCAAAAAGGGAAAAATTTGTATTATGTGCCAAGGCCCAAAGGTGGTGGATCAACTAATGCATGGTGGGCTAGCCAAGGGTGGTCCCCTTTGATATTATATACATGCTTATGCCTAAATCTATAATGCGGCAACATTCCAAACCAAAGGTGGTCCCCACATGGGGTTTTCAAACAAATTTGCAAATGTCACTTTTGTGACTATCCAGATCAGTGAAGGAAATCAGAAAACATGTATACCTTGGAGATGGTCCCCACTTCACTTTATTTTTGCAAATATGGCTAAGGTTGCATCCTTTTGCCTATACACAGGAGATGATTTTTTACATGCCTTCACAACATGACAGAATAGAGAAGATGACAAACTTGCATGTGCAAAGAGAGAAGACTTGCCTAGCAAGTAAATTTTAAAATTAGCAATTGTTCACCTTTCTTTCTTAAAAATAGAATAGTCAACTTCAGTTTGACTATATTGTATCTAAGGCTGATAATGCCTATTTTTATCACATGCTTTAGTTTGTATTATTTTATTCCTTTATTTATTATTAAATAAAGGATAAAATTAGGATACATGTACAAGTACAACTTTTAAGGCTATTTTTAGGAAGGGGAGTGAACTTTTGCTATATATTGTGTGCTCTTGCAAAGCACAAAGGGGGATTTTTCCAGAGATTTTTCCCAGAAGAACTTTTGATATGAGTACTGAAGCAATTTCTGCCAGTTTTACCCTCTGAGTGTTGAATTACTCTTGCCTTTCCAAGTTATTCTGTAGTCTTGTGTATGCCAGTATTAATCTTGTGAATCAATATTCCCTGATTAGTCACTTTACCCTACTGTAGATCTACTATTTTCTGCTAAATTTCATTGTGCATGTTAGCTTACTAGTACTGTTGTGATTTTCCCTCAGTATAAATTAAGTGTTTTTGCCCTTACATTTTGTAGAAAGTACAAATTGGTTCATGCACACAAAGAATTCTTCACAAGTCAGTTGTGTATTCCACTCAAGTCAAGTTCTTTATTCAAATTTGGTGTATCACCTTAGTAATTATTTCATTTTCAGTCACTTCCTAACCCTAAAACTCCCGAGAAGCGCCTATTGAACACCAATAAGAAAAACATGAAATATCAAATCCAAAAGTTATAGACTCAAATTTTGGAGAGAGAAGGATTAAATAATGAGAGGAAGGGGGTCTGCGTGCTTTAAAGATGAAAAACATGCCTCCACAATGGATAATGATGAGAATTTTACAATGATTAACCTTTTTGAGGCACCGACAACTTTTTGAACGTTTTTTGTTAGATGTCCCTTTCGCAAAGTCATGAGTGAATTTGTAACAAACTAAGATTCCATAGGATATTCTTTTCTCGAAAAGAAGGATCAATTGTGATAAGAGATATATAATGCATGTTTTGAGACATGCTAAAATGTCAGAAATTGAAAATCATGAGAAAATTTTGAGAGAAACTCATCTTATGATAAACCCTCCAAAACGTAGTTAATGTCTTATGTGTTAAATATTCATTCATGTTGAGTTGGTTACAATTGTATAGCCATCATACATCTCTGAGATTGTTCTGAAGCTCTCCTCATGTGATGAATATAACAAGATTTTTAATTAATCTATGTTATTTTGGGCAATATGATGTCTGTTATAATGTTTAAATGTCTACAAATAGTTTTCCTTGTTCTTGTTACAATATTGCATTGAAATCTTTAGGAATCAAACAAATATCATCCTTATTGATGGTTTAGTGGCATTTGCAATTTCATTTGTCAAGAGCTTTCATTTGGCATTGAAAATAAATAGTTTAAACTCACTTCACCTTCATTTTTTTATAGATATTTCTTGTAAGCCTTTGGGGGTACCTTAGGCGTGATTTGATCAGATATTTTGATGTTTAATTGAGTCCCTTAATTCAAGATTTTGTGTTGAGGTCTCAAAGATTGTGTGAAGAGTGCAAACACCGGGCTTCTATTTGTGTATCTTTTCCGATTGAAAGAACATCCCGATTGTTTTGAATAATTTTATCCGATAGTTGTTCAAATGTTGTAGAGGTTGTCAAAGATCTAGCATAGTCAAGTTTTTCTTATCAATATCCCTCAAAAAATCATTCTAAAAAAAAAAAAATCCTGCCCCCATACTACCTCTGTTTTGACTTGTATACCCACATGAGATCAAATTTTATTTGTTGAAGTATGTAGAACAAACTAAGATTTCAAAATGTCTTTAGTAACCCTTGCCTTGCATTGAAAGTATCTCCATAATCTGGAAGTGATAACATGTGAAAGTAAGAATTGGAGTGTTGATCATATTTTCCCAAGGCCCCTTCATACTATTTGCACAAATTGATGTACATCTTCATCTCCTTCACCATTTGAGGGTTACAAAATAGGTCCTCTTACCTTGGTTGAAAGGAACAACCTAAAACAGTTAGGAAGATAGCAAGTCCTATTTGAGTGTTATCCATCTCTCCACAAATCGATGGCCGCTTAGATCACATCACCGCTACAAAAATACATACATCATGATCTATTTGTCTTCAAGCTTCATGCCATATATTTGATGCTTCTTAAACTGAAAAGGAGAACACATTTGGTTATAACAATAGTGGCACCATTTTCGAGGACATTCTTGGTTTAATCTAATCCATGTACATACATATTTGAGATATGTGAATGCATATCAAACCCAGTAATGTCTCTTGCAAGTTCTATCTACAAGTACATTGTTGAAGCATTATTTTATAATCAGATTTGTCTAGTTTAAGTGAAGATATAAGTTCTTCCTACAATTTAATCGGTTTAGCAGATATTTACACTTCATTTGCATTTTTGGTTAATAGATTCAAGAAAAGGAAGGTCTAATCTATAAAGTTTGGAAATATTTTCAATTCTTGTAGGAATTTGAAAAGTATTTTAGTGCATTTGCACAACTAGGGTGAAAGTCCTTAGTGGCGACTCCATGCTGATTTGATCTTGATGAATATCAGTGTCTTAGCTTTCTGTCATTTATTTTTCTATTGTTAATCTCTGCAAAACTGGAAGGAAGAAGATCTCTCTTCAGGAGGGACCCAAGTAGAAAGTTATTTCAAGAATTGGGAAAGATAGTGTTAGAGGAAAGAAAAGTTTAGAAGGTTGTTCAAGGTCGACATTAGGCAAAGGAATATCCATTGGTGAGAGAGATCAGCCTTTGGTAGAGTATTATCACTCTTCTTCCAGTGATTCTGATTCAAGCAATCCTCTCATAAACTTGTTTACTTCAACTAGTGAAGGTCCTTCTAATGTACCTGGTAAGTTCTTTTCTCCATATGCACTTGTGTGCTTCAATTCAAATAAAACATTCCAAGAAAATAAACACCCAGAGAGTAACAATCTGGTGAACCACATTCTTGAGCCCTAAGGACCTCTCACTCCTCATCATTTTTTTTCTCCTCCAAGATCACCACCTCAAAATAGAATGGCTCATCCTACACCTCCATTTGTTGTTAACACCTTTGGTCCTATAAATTTTAGAGGAATGGATGGTTACCCAATTGTTAGAGCTAGATTGCTAAAGTTCCAAGGGGATAATGCCATAACATGAAGATTAAGCATGAGCATGAAGATGTGTATATTAAATTGTCCATTCATACACTAGAAGAGGATGCAAGGGATTGGTACAAGGCTCTGTCGATAATTCTATTGATTCATGGAATGAGATGAACAATGCATTTATATTGCAATATGGTGACAAAACTGATCCTAGGTTTTTATTATCTAAATTTTAAAATATCAAGAAGAACCCTAATGAATCGAGTTCACGACTTCAACACAAGGTTTAACAAAACTTTAAGAAGGCTGCTATTTAATTTGAGGCCATGTGATCAGTCATGCTTGATCAAATATGTAGATGCATTTGATAATAAGGTAGCCTATTACCTAAGAGACAAGAACCCTACCAATTTAAGGCAAGCGTTTACCATGGCACTGCAGATTGAAAATAACATTAAGGAAATTGGGAAACCTCTCCAGAGATATGGTGTAAAGTTGATAAAACCTAAAAACCCTCAAGAAAGAAAGAGTGTAGACTTGGAGGAAGTGGTGAAAAATTTGGCAAGGGTTGTCAAAGAGATTTCCTACAAGTTGGCAAGAGCTGAGAAGGGAATTGGGTAGACTTCACAAGGTTAGCAAAAAGCACAAAACCATGAAAAATTTTCCAATCATCCTAGGGGTGATCAGAGATATGATGATAGAGGGAAAGGACCCATGGGATCTGCAAATAGACATCCTCAAGAACGTGAAGGAATAGTGTTACGTTATCCCCTAATTGTTAGGGTTACTTGTTGTTGAGGAAGTTTCAATATTGATTGGTGTGATAGGTGTTTTCAGCCCCATCCTCCATGTGAAGTGGACTAGCAAGATGGTGAAGCTAATAAAGATGATGGTACTGTTGATGATATTTTCATGGTGGGTTTTTCTACAAGCTCACAAGAAGGAGAGACATCAATTGAGGTAATAAGTGCAAGGACAACTGAAACCTTTTGGGATTGCATCAAACAGGTACAAGTATTTCTTCCCCCTCATACTCTTGAAGTTGATGTAGTGCAAGATTTTGAAATTCCTAACAATGAATTTGAAGAATTAAGATCTTTGATAATTAAAAAGTATGATGGTCGTATCCTTTCTGGAGGAAGATAGACAATTGTTAATGAATGATGTAGTGGATCAAGAGAAAGAGTATAACACTAGGAGAAAAGTTGTTAAGGGAGTTGGGCCTCAAGCCAAACCTAAAACACCCTTGCTTACAAGTATTCTTGAGGAAGCTCCTAGATGAGAAACACATTCCAAAAGCTCTGTTGTCCCAATTAAAAATTATAGTTCTCCTCATACCTAAGCTGCAAAGAATTCCATACCATCTAATGAATCTACTTTTCTCCATTCCAATTTTGCCTTGCCTAAGAGTGTTCCATATGACATAGCCTAGGTATTGAGCCAAATCAAAGTGAGTGTTCCAATCATTGAGTTGATTAGGATTCCATAGCATAAGAAGAGATCATTTGAGTACTTGGGATTGAAAGAGGAGAAGAGTGCCCCAAGAAAAAATGTAAACGTTGTTGAAACTCCTCAAATTATTGCAGACCTGGAGACACCACCAGCAGTAGAGGATATTGGAGAAACACTTGAGGTATACTTGGGGACATCCTTGGTTTATTCCCAATTAAATGTTGATCCATTATTTATAAATTTGACCATAAAGGATAGACTAATTCACAATTGTATGTTTGATTATGGTGCCTCATGTAATTTAATGCCTCTAGAAGTCATGAATGAGTTGGATATAAAAGTGACAACAACCTATGGAAATTATACTACCATGGACTCAAGAGAAGTTCCGATTGTTAGTTGTGTGAAGGGTATTGTGGTGCAACTTACATCTTATCCTGGGAGGAATTTAAAATTAGATGTTGTGATTGTTGATTACCCTACCAAATGGGGTATGCTTTTGTCAAGAAACTGGGCTGCAAGTGTTTGGGGGATTGTCCAAATGAATATGTATTTTTCCACCATTCCCATTGAGGGAAGCCTTGTCAAGCTCTATGGAGAAAATAAGATGTTGCATCGATTGAGGATCCAAACAATTATTCTTATGAAGTATTATTTATCGATGTTGATTTTGATAATTTTATTGGATTTGCTAATGGTAAGGAGAACAAGATGGATCAGTCAAAGTTCCTTGAATAGGTATGTTCTCCTTAGACCTTGCTATTTGATGGAGCTTGCTCCAAATTTGGAAATGGTGCTTGTATAATTCGATTTCTCCTAGCTTGGAAGAGTTTTTTTCCTGAAGCTTAATTTTGAATGTACTAACAACATTGTTGAGTATGAAGCCTTTTATTGGGGCTGATAATTGCATGGAAGTATGGTGTAAGGGACATCAATGCAAAAGGAGATTCAGTGTTATCTGTCATACAAATAAGAAAAATGTATGATACAAAGAATCGGCGGATGAAATAGTATAAGCATGCGAGTTTGGGATCTAATTGAGATGTTTGATTCCTTCAACATTTTGCATCATGACAGAAGTTTCAATGTTGTTGTTGACAAGTTGGCATTTTTGGGGTCAAGATTTGGAAATTGCACCGCTTTCGCCTTATTGTGAGTACAATATTGAAGTGTTAACTAGGCCAACTATCCCTGACAACATTAAGCATTGGAAAGTGTTTAATGATGATGCTCAAGTGAAAAGGTTCTTACAAAATCAAGGTGAGTTTGCAGATCAAAATATTGATTGGGAACCAATGGTATGTGTGACTGAAGGAAGAGAGAATTTTTTTGGAAAGGATATTATCCAATTGAAAACTAACACCATTCCTAGAGGTCTTGTTTCACTTGAGTCAAATTTTAACAATGATGAATACATAATTAATCGAAACATGTCTCGCCTCAAGGGATGTGGAAGAGCATAACTTGGGTACTAATGATAAACCAAGAAAAGTTTGGTTGGGCAGCAATCTAAACAAAGAGGACAAAAAGTCCTATGTCCAACTATTGAAGAAATATCAGGATTGTCTTGTTTGGTCTTATTTAGAGCTGAAAGAATATAGAGAAGACTTATTTCAGCATGAGATTCCTCTTGAAACAAATGCCAAACCATTCAAACAAAATCAGAGGCCAATTAATTCACTCCTCTCCATGAAAATGCAAGATGAATTGAAGAAAATGGAGGAGGGGGAATCATTCAGCCCACAAGGTATTGATCTTGGGTTACAAACCTTGTGCCAGTCAGAAAGAAAAATGGAGATATCAGAATTTGTGTAGACTTTAGAAATATGAATAGAGCTTCATTGAAGGACAATTATCCTTTGCCAAACATGGAAAACATGCTACAGTTAGTGACTGGATCTGAATTGTTTTTTACCTGGGATGGTTTCTCTGGCTACAATCAAGTTGTTGTCAAGGAGTCAGAAAGATTTAAAAATACCTTTACCACTCCTTGGGGAACATATGTGTATGTACGAATGCATTTTGGTCTCATGAATGATGGAGCTACTTTCCAAAGAGCAATGAATGTTGCTTTTGCTAGTTACATAAATGACTTCATTGTAGTTTATCATGATGATGTGACTGTGTTTTCAAGGAGCAGAAAAGATCACTTACAACACTTGGAAATAATGTTGATCAGATGTAGAGAATATGGAATTTCTCTCAACACAATGAAGTGCCATTTTTGGGTGCAAAAGACCAAGTTGCTTGGTCATATTGTTTCAAAGACTGGTGTCATGATTGACCCTGAGAGGGTAGAAGCAATCAACAAGGTCCCGATTCCAAGAACAAAGAAGGGAATCCAATCCTTCTTTGGGCATATTAATTTCATTAGAATGTTTGTGTCTTATTTTGCTGAATTGACTCTTCCTATTACATGCATGTTAAGGAAATACCAAGTTATCAAATGGGAGGAGGTCAGTATTTCAGCTTTTGAAGGAATCAAAGAAGCACTTAAACATGCACCTTTCTTGGCAACTCTAAATTACAAGAAGCCTTTCCAAATCTTCTCCTTTGCTTTTAAAAATACCATTGCATCTATTTTGCCACAGAAGGATGAAGATGGGGTTGAGAGGCCTATTTCCTTCTTTAGCAAGGATTTACAAGCTACTTAGTTAAAGTACACAATTATGGAAAAACAAACATTTTCCTTGGTGAAAGCAACAAAGGTTTTCAGCCCTTATATCTTCGATTCAAAAGTTGTTGCTTATGTTCCCCACACCATGGTAAAATACGTCTTATCGAGATGGATATCTCAAGCAAAATATGTAGATGGGTGAATAAACTACGGGAGTATGACATGGACATACAAACCAAAAATTTGGTGAGAGGTTTAGGTCTTGCTAAGCTCATGGTACAGAGCAACTTGCGAGACTATGGAAGTGAATGAAGTAGAGGAAGAAAGGGAAGATGTTCTTGAGAATTTGATAAGTTCTGAGTGGTACAAGGATGTAATATTTTACCTCAAACACCTATGTTTCCCTAATCATTTGAATAAAAATCATAATAGAGCCCTCAATCGGCTTCTAAAAATACATCATCACCGACTTTGGGCTGGCTTGGAAGAACCACAAAGGTGTCCTCTTGAAATGTATATCTGAAGATGAAACTCCCAAATTATTTTCTAATTTCCATGGGGGTGTTTATTGAGGACAATTTGCTGGGAGGGTTACAACACACAAAGTTTTCAGAGCTGGTTATTGGTGGCCTACTCTTTTCAAAGATGCAACCCTGCTGGTTAGAAAATGTGTAAGCTGCCAGCATTTATCTAGAAGAATGAAAGCTTTAGGCTCCCTTCCTTTGCAACATGTATGAATTGAATCTCCTTTCAAACAATGGGGAATAGACTTCATTGGTGAGATTTCAGACCCTTCTAGTGTTGGACATAAGTGGATCCTTGTAGCCAAAGATTACTTCACCAAGTGGGTAGAAGTAATCCCCACCAAGAAAACAACACACCATGTTGTTATAGACATCTTGTTGAATTACATGATATGCAGATTTGGTGTGTAAGTAAAGATTGTTTCTGATAATGCCATGTGTTTGAGTTAAACCCTTGATGGCAATGTGCAAGGAGTATGGAACAAATATGAATTATGCTTCAAACTATAACCCTCAAGGAAATGGACAATTTAAGTCCAGCAGTAAGAACTTATTAACGATCATTAGGAGAACCTTGGAGTTTACAAGAGAAAATGGGGTGAACAATTGAAATTTTAGTTTGGGTTGATAGAATCACTTCCAAAAGAGATACTGTTAAGAGTCCATTTGAGTTGGTGTATGGAACTCAAGCTCTGCTACCCTTACATCTGCAATTGTCTTCATTTCAGTTTATTCAACGACTTGAAGATCAAGAGGTCAGCCCATATGAAGCAAGGATTAATCAGATTGTTGAGCTGGATGAAGAAAGAAGAGCATCCCACCAAAGGCATGTCGATTTAGAGAGAATTTGAAGAGGTTTTTGGAAAATAAGGTCACTCCTAGGGATTTAAATATTGGAGATATAGTTTTGTTATGGGATAACAAGAATGAAGATAAGGGAAAACATGGTAAATTTGATGCATTGTGGATGGGCCCTTACTCCATTGATATCAAAATTGGTGAGAATAACTTTTTCTCAAGGAATTAGATTGGGAATTGTTTTAACTTCCTATTAATGGTATGCATCTGAAACATTTCTTAGATTAATCCCTAAATTTGAGGCATGCATCACTTTTATAGTGTATAGTCTTTATTTTGTGGCTTTGCTTTTTCCTTTTTGTTGGTTTGTGGTTTGCCCTATTCTTGGCAGCCATTTTTTTGATGATTGGGTATGGTTTTTCAGCTCTATAATTTTTGCTCCATTACCCAATGGTTATTTTTACACTTGGTCAGCTTCTTTCGTTCTTGTGGCACTCGCTAGAGTTCCCATTCCCAGCCAGAGTTGATGTTTGTGCCATTTATGAGCCTGCAAGCTTTTTCCCTAATTTTCCTTCATTCTGGGTTCTCTAAAAAGTTTTTCTCTCAAATCCATGGTCTATAACTTTTCCCCTCTTGCTTGGATGCTTCGAAGTTCTCACAAACTTGTTATTTTTCCCTAATTTTAAATAAATCTGCATGTGTGCCCTCTTTTGTGCCCTAATTTATCCAAAATCTGCAGGCTCTTACTTTTTTCCTTTTGACCGATCGTGGAGGTTTAAAATTGATCAATTTGCACTTGTATGCCATTGAAAATCCAATTGCATTATCAAAAATACTTTGAAAACATGTTTCATTTGGTTCAATTTAGAAATTTTTCATCCTTGGCAAAAAAATCAAATTCTAGGGCTTCCACCCGGCATTTTCTATGTTTTGACGATCGACGGGCGTCATTTTCCCATCAAATTAATCTTCAACACTCTATGGCATCACCTGCAATTTTGCATTGTTTGATGTTCATACGGGCATCCTTTGCCCTTAAAATTTTATCTTGAAAAACTTCTCCCGCATGGTCGTTTGTGATTAGACAAGGTTCGGCGGGTCTGCTAAAAAAACTTAACATTTTTTGTGTTTTGGAAAAAGGTGCAAATTTCCCCCACAACTCTGCAGGTCCCAGAGGAGGTACACGTGTCACAAGTAGAGTAAAGGTAGACGAGTGGGTACAAAAGAAAATGCCTAGGGCCCATAATGAATCGAATGGAACACGTGGCAGCTCCAGAGTGCAGACCCTCGGCGAATCGAGGTGGACACATGCCATGTTCTCATCAAAAGTGGGATAGAAGGTGGCGGAGGACTTAGAAAAGTTTTGCCTTTTGGAAAATGGGATAAAAAGTTGTGAAAATGGCCGTGGGTCCATCGGGCCACTCAAGAGAGGAAACGTGGAAGGATCAAAGGGTATGAGAGTGAGTGCGGGCTGCCAAAGGAAAAAGGAAATTTTGCCTTTTAGAAAAATGAGTTGAAGTGATAATTTGAAGCATGGCTCCGCAACGAGTCAAAGGGAGACACATGGCAGGGATAGAATCGGAGGTGTGGGAGTGCGGAGGAAATGTTGAAAATTTTCCTTTGGTGAAAAGGAATTAAAGTATGAAATCAGAGTGCTTCCCCTCAGCCAATCATATGAGGACATGTGTCTTTCTAAGAGGCGGAGCGGTGGAGGAAAATTGAATTTTTTTCCTTTTTTCAAAAAGGTGAAAATCTATAGAATCGAGCCGTGATTCCAATGGGGCCCATCTTGTGCCACGTGTCAGCCCAAATCTCAAGGGCGAGAGGGTGGAGAAAGATGTCAAATTTTTACATTTTTAAAAAAGTGTTAAAATGTCAAAAAGTGATCCGAAACCCATTTCCAATTGCATTGTGACATGTGGAGGGATCGATTAAAGGGAGAAAGGCAAATCAATAAGAATCATGCATTTTTCATCTTGGCAACCATTTTTCTCTAGGAAGTGTGGAAATGTGTTTTTACATCGATTTTGATTGATTTTTGGCATATTAGGGTCGTTTGTGCTGCGAGGACTGATGCAATTGGTTTTGAGGATCAATTTGAAGACCAGAGATGTTTTTAGAATAAATTTTTACCCTAACCCGTCCAAAAACATAAAATATCAAATCAAAAAGTTATAGAGTCAAATTTTGGAGGGATAAGATGAAATAATGAGAGGAAGGGGATCTTCCTACTTTGAAGATCAAAAATGTGCCTCCATAATGGATAATGATATGAATTTTGCAATGATTTGGCTTTTTTCGGCACTGGCAACTTTTTGAACATTTTTCTATTAGATGTCCCTTTCTACAAGTCATGAGTGAATTTGTAACAAACTAAGATGCCATAGGATATTATTTTCTTTGGAAAGAAGGATCAATTGTGATAGAATGATATATAATGCATGTTTTGAGACATGCAAAAGGTCAGGAAATTGAAAATCATGAGAAAATTTTGATAGAATCTCATCTTTTGATAAACCCTCTAAAAACCTAGTTAATATCTTTTGTGTTAGATCTTTATTCATGTTGAGTTGGTTATAAGTGTATAGCCATCACACAACTCGAGATTATTCTTGAAACTTTCCCATGCTCATGAATCGACAATATTTTGAATTAATCTATGTTATTTTGGGCAATATGATGTATGTTATCATGTTTAAATGTCTGCAAGTAGTTTTCCTTTTTCTTGTTGAAATATTGCATTGAAATATTTAGGAATCACACATATCTCATCCTTATTGATTGTTTAGTGGCATTTGCAATTTCATCTGTCATAAGAGCTTTCATCTAGCATTGATAATAAGCAATTTAAAATAACTTCACCTTCATTTGTTAATGTATATTTCTTCTAAGCCTTTGGGGGTACCTTAGGTGTGATTTGATCGTAGATTTTGATGTTTAATTGAGTCCTTTAATTCAAGATTTTGTGTTGAGGTCTCAAAGATTGTGTGAAGAGTGCAAACACAGGGGCTTCCATTTGTGTATCTTTTACGTTGAAAGAACATCCTAAGCTGTTTTGTAGCATTTTATTTGATAGTTGTTCAAATGTTCTAAATGACTAATCCTACCCCATACTACCTCTGTTTGACATGTATGCCCACAGAAGATGAAAATCCATTTTCCGAAGTATGCGAGAAAAGACTAGGATTTCAAAATGTCTTGATAACCCTTGACTTGCATTGAAAGTATCTCCATAATCTGGAAGTGACAACTTGTGAAAGTCGATTTGGAGTGTTGATCATATTTTCCCAAGGCCTCTTCATACTATTTGCACAAATTGAGGGTTACAAAATAGGTCCTCTTACCTTGGTTGAAAGGCACAACCTAAAACAGTTAGGACAAGATCAAGTCCTATTTGAGTGCTATCCATCTCTCCACAAATCTGAGTTCTAGTTAGATCACATCCCCAACTACAAAATGACATACATCATGATCTATTTGTCTTCAAGCTTCATGCCATATCTCTGATGCTGCTCAGATTGAAAAGGAGAAAAAATTTGGGTACCAACACTTTATAGGAGAAGGAAGAGAAATGTAAGAGGATGTCATCATCCCTCTCACACCATCCTTCCAAGAAGCCCGGAAAGAAGACTCCATTCTTGGAGTTGAAATTCATAACAAGGGGCACAACCAAAGGATCGATGTGCCCAATCGTGTACTTGGCTTCATTGGAGCCAAGAGATTTACCAACATTCATTCCCACTTCAGGGCATGAGGATGAGTATCAAAGCACCAAGGGTCACCATAAACACCTCCAGGAGTCCAATACAAATCAGCTTGAGGAGGTGTTTTCCATTGATGTTGATACCTTGATGATTTGGGTAGAGGAACGAATTATTGTTAGTTTTTCACTCATGAAAGCAGCCATATTTAGCATCAAACCATTTACATGGCTGCCCCTTTTGAGGAAGTGAAGCTATTTCTCCTTTCCTGTGGAAGGCTTTGTTTAAGCTTTTTCTTGTTAGGGTTAGTATAGGAGTAGGAGTAGAGATTTTTTCAGCAAAATAAGTGCTTGTGCACACTCTGCATGTATCATTTGAGGCATGTATGATTTTTGTCTTTGTACATAAGTTTTGTTCGTATTAATCCGAAGGTGCAGAGACTAGGCCCTTCAAGTATTCATGACAGAGAGACCCATAGTTTCCTGTAACAATTGCTAGTTTCAAATTAAACACAAATACAAAGCAACTAAAATCATATTTGAGATGGTCCATTCTCGGGAACAGGTAAAGCCCAGTAAGGGCAAGTTCAAGTCGATGGGATGTAGGAAATTGGGGAGAAGTTTCAAAGCAAAAAGGATCAATATCAGGCTATCATTCTTGACTCCATGCCCAATGGATGCTTCAAGGCTATTGGTCTCTTCATCTAGCGGGAAGATTTCCTATGAGTCACCAAATTATTATCTCAATTTTTCCCCCAAAAAATTGATCAAACATGACCCCGCATAGAAAATATAAGGGTCGGCTCTATCATGCAAGCCACATTTCAAATCTAACAATCGATCCCGAATCGAGGACCAAGATGACTTGAAATGGAGGAGTAGGGTCGAAAAATGGTGTCGAACAACATCTAGAGAGATTAAACCTCGATAGTAGAAGATTGAATCAAGGGGCTTGAAGTTTTAGACTTTGCATACGATTCAACTCAAGGCCAAAACTACCCAAGTATAAACAGACTCACGGAAGGAGCCATGTGTCACTCAGCGCAATTCCAAAAGACGTGTCCAAATAGCAGATCCCAAACAAGCGCCGAGGCCTCCATGTGTCCTAGGTCCATGGAGGGGCGAGTCAATAGATAAAAACTTAAAAAGTGGGACAGAGCGGTCCTAAAATGACTAAGTATAAAAGTCTCAGTAGAAGAAGCCTCATGTCAACTCGACGCTACTTGAAAGGTATAATCTTGTGCTAGTTTCCAAATGAGTGTGAGGCTTCCATGTGTCTAGGGTCCAACAAAGTCAAAAAGGGTCCGAGAAAGGCATCGACTTGAATCAGCTAAGTATAGAGAGCTAGCAGATGGTGCCACATGTTGCATCAATGTAAATTCAAATTTCGACCAAAAGTAGAGACTCAGACAAGTGTGGGCCTTCCACATGTCCCAGGTTCAAAAGGGGATAGAGTCAGGGGTTGAATAGTCAAAATGGGGCAAGTCAGCGGAGGGTGCCACGTGCCTCAACCATGTAAATTCAAGAGGGGCGGCCCAAGGGCCAGACTCAGACAAGCGCCAAGTCTCCATGTGTCTCGGGTCAGATATATGGCCCCGCCAAACAAAAGGACTTAGCCAAAACATAAGGAAACAGAGAAAATCCGTGGAAGGAGCCACGTTTCTTCTTGGTGCAACTTTAAAAATAGAATCTAAAAGTGATCTCGAAACACGTGCCATCCCTACACGTGGCCATGCTTCAAGTCAAGGTGGGAAGGTGGGTCGTCGGAGGAAATTCAAACTTTTTAGCTCAAAACGCGTAAAGTATAAAAATAAACCGCACTCTCTTTGATACCCAAGGAACCAAGTGTCGAGGCCTAAATTACATGCTTTGGCAAGTAGGCACGAGGAGAAATTTTCTCCCAAATGGAAAATGCAGACCGGAGGGTTGGGAGATGGTTTTTAGACAAAAATGGATTGCGAAGGCATGTGGGCATTTTTTCCATTTTGTATTTTTGGTGCCAAAAGGTGTAAAGTGAATTTCAAGCCCGCGGACCCATTCTGCTAAACTGGTTTTTGCCATTTTTTTATGGACGCAACTCAAATATTCAAATGGACATATCTTTGATCCACTTCCCAAAATTCAACAAACTTGGAAGCATTGGAAAGGTATCGACCTCGTCCTATGCCATGAAAACCTGAAACTTTAATTTTAAGGAGGTTGGGTGGGTGAAAAATAGGAAAACATCTTTCAGGCCATTCATGCGAGAATGCTTTTACTTCAGCTACTAGATCAGATTTGATTTGATTTGCTTTTGTCCTTCTTGAACATGCTAGATAGACATAGAGCAGTGACTCAAAAGATTGTAAGCATATCCGTAGCATGCATTGATGGTTGGTGCTTGAGCTTTAAGAGCGAGTCAATTTTCTTTTCTTTCCCTCCAATTTTCATCATCTATATATTGTAAGACTTCTCATTTGAGAAGAGAGAGACATTCTAGGATGTGTGAAAACTCTGTAAAATTTGTTTCCCGACTCCATTTGATATGTAAGCCTTCTCCTATGCCTATAGAGCATATTTGCGACTCTTATCACCCACATATTAGTCTGTCCACCTTATAGAGCAATAATATCTTGTCTCATGGTGTCTTTCAACGCTTGGAATTGTTTTGTTGTTTCTCTGTGCCTCTCTATCTCGTGTTTGCTCCTATGTATGTATTTCACATTTTTAGGTGTAATATGTCATGCTTCATGGAGTTTTGATGGCAGATTTGGATCTAGGTTTGTGTCACTTCTATTTGACCTCCCTCAGTCCCCTCTTCCCTATTTCATTCTCCCTCAATAGAGTATCTCGCCACTTCATTTTCTAGTGTATCACCACTTAATATAGGATCTTTCACCCTCTCTCTCTCTCTCTCCCTGTCCCGTTAAAATGGTTAGATTGGGATAGATTATATTCTTCCTACACTAGAGTATCTTGTGGTAGGTACATTAGGAACCAATAATCGGCTTTCTCCGAGAGATCCATCTCAAGTTTTGTAAGTCCCACAACTTGAGAGGTGGTCCAATGTTGAGAAATCACACCGAATGCCACACTTCAAACCAAGGCCATTCGAGGGTGCTGTGATTCTGCACTAATAGTTCCTTGGAAAGAGAAAGAGCAAGTTATTTTTGTAGGTTTCTATAAAAATGTATGGTATGTCTCTCTAGTAAATTTCTAGTTGGACCACTCTTGTTGCATATATTTCCCTAGCTTTCTTGAGTGATCTTATGTGCTATAACATTAATCTCGTGATCATTTTAAGATTATTTGAGCTAAGGAAGGCCTAAAATGCATAAAATTTCATTTTTATATAGAGTGAATGGAATCTCTTTTGTCGATATGATAGTAAGAGTAAATACTACCTATCACCAAAAAAAAAAAAAAAATGTTATCTAATTGATTGGGTATTCTAAATCAGGATTATTGGTTGTGTGTTGTGATATTTGGGTACAAATTCAAGTTATGGAAACCTTGTGTCTAAGATCATGCTTAGTGTTACCATAAAAATTTAAATGAGTTCTTCTAAACTATATAAAGTACCTCCAATGATTAGTCTTCATCCTTGTAAATTCTTACGTTAAAATCATTTGCTTCCTTGTTGTTAATCCTCATTTTGTGTGGTCCTAAATTATGTTATCTTTTTAAGAAGGTGTGGTTTCTCGTGCAACTTTGAATTTCATGATTGGTAGTTGTTAATCCCTTTTTGACTAACGAACCTTGAAGTGTAGTTCAACATAAGTGGAAGTATTATCCTTCTTTTTTACTGTGTGATGTACCCTTGTATGGCTTCGTGGACACCTTATCTACAATTTTTTTATTCTCCTGGGACCTTAGTTATCATTAATTGGGATCCCATCAACAATTTCTTATTTAAATGTTCTGTTTGTAACTTGGTTAACCTTATAGATATTACTCTTTAGTATGGAATGCTAACAATATTGTTGGGATGAGGGTTAGTATTTTTGCCTAATGGTCTTCCTTCTCTTTTTCAATAATTTTGGACCAAATGTCGGTTTCGAGGGACACACTCTTGCTTCCAAGTAAACAAGACCTCGAAAGGCATAATTATTATTTCTATGTTTTGTTTCCCACCTCTTCCCATGACTTCTAGGAGGAATTCGAGTCCAAGGACAGGGGGATGTAAAGCGCACTCCTCTTGGACACCATTTGATTATGATTTTTATTATTTTGGAGTAGAGACATGGACATTATTAGTATATTTTGATTAGGATGATGATAGAAAATATAGATATTTTTATTATTGATATGTTGTGACTCATATTGTGGATTTTATGTACTAGTAGATGCATAGATAGATATTTTAGAATTGATGATGATCTAGTGCTATTTCATTATATACTAACGCTTTGTATTCTTGGCATATTGATTATTTTTGATGATCTGGATAGTCTTGTGATCTCATTGATGTTGATGAAATGGTATAATTGAAATGTTTAGAAAATTGTAAACAATTGATAGAATTAATTATCCTTGTTGACGTTAAGTAATGGATATGTATGTTCTTTATTCCTTGGCGTATTTGATGTGTCGATGAGGCCGAAGAGGTATTGTTTGATTTTTGTAGGTAATTATATCACAATAAACAAGAAGGGGTAAGGATACAAACCATAGCATAATATCGTATGGTTACAACGAAGGTCACCATGGCATCTTTATGTTCAGTTATATTGTTGTGTGTTGTTAGGTTGTTAGGAGGTCCCCATGGAGGGATGACCTCAAAATGTGACCATGGGCTATGTGTACTTTTCTATTTTCCTTTTTAATTATTTGTGGAGTATGTGATTTATTATTGTAATGTATTTCACTTTATTATTGTTAATTAATGTGCTCTTATTTAAGTTGATTAATCATGTTAATTAAATTAATTTGGGATATGAAAAGGGGAATTTAATTGGGGTAGATTGTCCTTGTGATGTTTTGATTTGAGCTAGATTCTAATTTATTTGGATGTTATGCACTCAACCCATCTCTCAAATCCCGAAATTTGACTTTAGAGACATTTTTAGGCTTGTGGGACAAGTTAAGCTTGTCCCACAGCTCTTAAATTCACCTACCAACTATACCTATAGGGGAATGGGTCAAAATTAGACCCCATTATGTGATTTGGAATGTAAAAGGGTGAAATTATTGCACTTTTTTACATTATATTTTATTTTTTGTCCTCGGAGGTATGGAGTGAGAGTTTGTGTATGGAAGGAATTTTTCATATCCTCACCCACCAATTTATTATCTTTGGTTTTGATGTTTGACTTAGTGATGTGGAGTTGAGGAGAAGTGATGTGGCATCCTACATGGAGCCACCTCACCCTCCTCTCTTCTTTTTCTATTTATACAAGTTATTTTGATGTTTTGGGGGTTACTTGATTTAGTTGTGCACTTGCATTTTGGATATTTTGGATTGAGTATATTTTTTGGAGTTTTGGAGCTTTTTTTTAATTTGGGCTTGGGCTTAGAAGGGTCTTGAAGTGTTGTTTGTGGACTGAACCTTCTTGCAATGGTAAGGTAGGTACTATACCCTTGAAATTTATTTTATTTATCGTATATTGTGTGTATGATTTTGGTTTGGGGTAGTATGTCCTTAAGGATGGTGCAGGAGATGGAAAATGGGGAAATTTTGAGGGATGGATAAGATTATTATTTTTATATTTAGAGGTAATTTGCGTTGGGTGTCCCACCTTGCGAAGATAAGAGATTATTACTTATCTTTGTTTGTTTCATTTGAGGAGTGATAAGAGTTTGAGGGAGGGATACAATTTTTATTTGGTTGTGTGGATGAAGTTTTGGAGGGTTTTAAGGTGGAAACTTAACCCATTGGGAGCCAAAATTGATTCCCCATATTTTCTTTCTCTTGTGGCTTATATTTGTAACCCTTTGTGTTAGAATGTGTATTTTGTTGATATGATTGTATTTGTGCTTGTATGTGTTATATGTTTGGTCAGCATGAGTCTTGTAATTTTGAAGCATTTGTAAAAGTTTTCATGGTTGTGAAACATTCTCTATTTCTCTAGGGTTGGGGCTCGGGGGCCAATGAGGGGTTTGTCTTCACCTCCTGCTTTCTCATCCTTGTTATTTTGATTAGAAGATGAAAGAAAATATTAGGGAGATGAAAGATGTTCATGGGATGATTATCTTTGTATTTGAGACTAAAAGAAAAATCTTATTTTTGTAAATTTTACGGGTTGTTTCCACATTGAGTGGAAAGCTTGTATTTACTTGTACTTTAAAGAGAATTTCTTGTAAAATTTACTTGCCAAACAATGTACTTGAATAGTGAAAGAAAGGACTTTGGAGTCACATTTTAATTGAAGTTATAACTCATCCCAAATCTGAAATTTAATAAAAAAACACTTGCATTGTGGATTCATTTGAAAATTGTTCTTTGTATTATAAATGTATATATATGGGAAAGGATGATTTGAATGCACATTTTATTGTTTTTGGTATTTCATTTAAATTAAGTGTACATGTTATTTGTAAGTTGGAAATGTCTTATTTTCAAAGCTAAAAATATATTAAAAAACATGTTTGTGCTCTTTGAAATGTTTTGTCTTGCATTGTTTGCTTATACAAAAAGAAAAGAATTTTACATCCATTTCATTTTACTAAGAAATAAAATATGCAAGTAGATAATTTTAGGACAATGAAAGAAATTGATCTATTTCCACTTTTACAAACCTTTTAGCATAGTTAAATCAATAACCTTGTATATATCATTATATAATTTTAAATATATTAAATACATTTATACATTTTTTCTATGCTTAACTAAACAAATAGGCTTGGTTAACTATTAATTTAAAATAAATTTTATATATATATATATATAGTTTGGTTTTAAAAAACATATTTTAAGAAAACTATATTTTATATTGCTTTAGGGGTGATCGAACCCCCACTCTTAAGTAATTTTTATTAAAATTTAAAAAAATGAATGATTTTGGGGAAGGGGGCAAAACACTCCCCCATGTTTTATTATTGTTAAAAAAAATATTAGTTGGGGAGGGGCATCCCCATATAAAATATTATGATGGCCTTAAATATTTTCACAATCAAACCCATTTTTACTCTTGGTTATATGCTTTCTCACTCACTGGATGATACAATTCATACACTTTTATCTAAATAAAAATATGTAAAGAATATGTAGAAGAATACACTACATTAGACTTGAAAAATAAGCATAATTATTACTCTTAAAACAAGGATTAAATCAAATGTTTCTACTATAAGAAAAAGGGGCATATGTCCTCATACTATAGAATTCGAGATAAAGATTTTCTCGAAGGAAAACATAAAATAAATAAAATCAATATAATCATATAGAAAGAATAAGAAAATAAGGAATAACCAATGAACAAGAAAAGTTTATATAATTCTACAGGATGTTATATACTAAGCAAGTAAACTAGAGGAATGATTCATCGATGTTAGAGGTCGATCAATGACCTCTTGTCGATCCACCACCGATGATACGATATAAATACTAACTAACATTTATTGATGATTTTTCTTTCAGTTTTATGTGATGTGTATTGTCTCTATTTTTATGAATAAATGGAAATTACACATTGAGGGGGACATAATACCAATGTTCCATTTCCATTGTGAAATATTTTCCTATTTTTGTATGAATATAATTTCCTGTGTCATCCCTTGAGGTGAGATATTGATGAGAGCTGATGAAATTATTTCACATATTTATATGGTTGTTGGTAAGCCACATGTAAAACCAAGATTTTTTTGTGGTGAAGCACTTGGAAAACCACCACTTTTGGTTATTGGTAAATCATATGAAAAACTATCATTTTTAATTTTTGTTAAACTACTTGTAAAACAATTTTTTTTTTTGTCATGGGTTATCCATATACAAAACCGTCATTGAGGTTTTTGGTTATCTTGTGAAAGTCACAAAATCATGAAAGCAGGTATAGGTATGATATTGAGGTATTCCCCATGTTTTCACTCGGAGAAGCAATGTTGGGAGTGACCACAATATTGGGAAATAATTGTGAGAATCTATAATAGGTAAAAATTAATATTATGTGTTATTATTACATGGTCCTCTTTCATGGAAGGAAAAAAAAGTAGCGAGCCAGAAAAGAAACTTGAAAATGATGGTGCATATTAGGGGTGGGTTCCTGAAACTAGTTCAAATCCTTCTCAAAAGATTTTTCTACTACATGGGGGTACCGCAAGAAGAAAATTGGGTAGATCTAGAGCTACATACAACATGTGTAAAACAAGAGTTTTAAACCAACCTCTTTTCTCTCTTGTGTGGAACAATAAAGTTATATCCCTTCATGTGTCTAATGCATGGGTGGAGAAGGAAAAAAAAGGTACTATTTTTCTCTCATAGGAAGATTTGTTGGGATTAAACTCAATATAAAATTGGTTAGAGCTTGGGTTTTCAAGAAATGGAAGCCTTTAAGAAGTCTTGAGGTAATAGCCACCGCATTCTAATCCTTCTTGTTCAAATTCATACTTTGACGAAGATATTCTTAGAGTGATCAATGGAGGGCCATGACTATTTGGAATAACTATTTTTCACATCTCAAGATAGCTTTGTGGTCTTGATTTAGGGAACATGGTTTCTTATTGCATTCCTTTTTGGGTTAGGCTACCTTATTTAGATTTAGATTTTTGAGACATGCATACTAGAGGGTATAGCCAAAGAACTAGGAGAATTGTTAGTGGTTGATCCCACCACTCTATCTCAAACCCAAATGTTTTATGCAAGGATGTGTGTAAATGTCCTGCTGGCAAGATTTTACCCTCGTCCATCAAGATCACATCCAATTTTGGAGTCTAAAACAAATAATTAATTTATAAGGCATCCCCTGTAATTTTTCTAAATATAGAGTGGTTGGGTATAGTGTTGGGGGTATTAGTCATATCAAGGATGAAATAAAAATCACTTTTCCTCGGCCACTGATAGGAATAATTTATGGTCAAAGGTTTGGGGATTGTTGGAGAAGGAAACCAAATATGTCACTCAACAGGATGTCCTAGATGTTGATATGGGTTATGATTGGTTGGGATATGTGACATTGATTCTGATCCGAAGGTTTTGATAGCCTAGTGACATAGGTGGAAGATTCTATTTTAGACAATATTGGTGTGGTTTGATCCATTAATAGATCCACTACCCCCATGTGGAGTGAAACCCTTTTTCCTTTTCCACCCTTTGACTATACTAGACTCCATTTCAATGAATAATTTCCACATTTGAAAAAATAAAAATAATCACTATATGGCAAAGTGGTTGTGAGTCTCATGTAAAGAAGGTAGACATAATTATGAATTGGTGTTGAATACTGTTTCGAATGTCTCATTTGAATAATGTATATTGAAATTATATGACAAGTTTTTCACGGAAGGTAACCTTGAAGTTGTATTGATTTTTAATTCTTTTATTTTACCTCTTCCACTCTCCAATTCAAACGGTGGTTAAGACCCCATTCCTTTTGACCATGACTCCTTAAAAATCATCAAGGTTTGGGAGGGTCCTAGTTATAAAGTCTACATGCAAATGAAGTTTTCCATGTAGAAGGACCTTGATGATCCGATAGAGGAAAATTCCTAGAATATCGTTCACCATTAAATTTCAAATTATTTTAACTAAGGGTATTAATTTTTGTTTTAATTCGTTCTTGTAGTTAGATTGCATGCTTTTGTTGTTTTTTTCTTGTTCCTCATTGATATTTCCTAATTATTTTCCTTTTTACCTTTGTAGGTCCCCACTCAAAATACCTTTATCCTTAATAAAAAAATAATATTAGGTGCAAATTATTTTTGTGCATTTTTCGACAATGAATATAGGAGTTTGTGTAGAGAATTTTGGGTGATTTGTTTGAATCAAATCCTTTATTATATAATTTATTTTTGGATGAATAATTTATAGTTATGAGTACGATCCAAACAGTTGATGGAAAAAAATCCATCCTGTTTAATGAGGAGGTTCCTTAAATTAAAATTTGAACCCTATAACATGTACAAATATACATTTAAATAAATCCTAATGAGGATGTTGCATCCATTGAGTAATATAATAATTTTGAATACTAGAAATAAGATTAAGAGATGAACATAATTAAGTAAAATAAAATAAGTGTGATCAACACTTTCAAATAAGAAGCAACTCCTGCATGTTATTTTATCTCAAGAACACATACATTTACAAATGATGAAATCCACTGCTATAAATAAGATAAAAAGTGAATAAAATTTTAATGATTCTTTGCACACAATTATAAGAATGATGAAATATAATAAAGGAGATAAATATTATTCTCCTTTATTCAAAATCAATGTCCTTTACATATAAGTATCCAATATCTAATCCCTTTACAATTGAAATTGGAGCCTTATGTAGGAACGGGGGAAGAATAACTACCCGAACTAACTAGTTCTATGCTTGAGTGAGTAATAACTTAATTATTCAAGCTACATTTAAAATGAATTTACATTTAATATATATATATTTTTTAAAAAGTCAATCACGAAATAAAATAACTAGTTTTGTTAAGAGCTTTGAAGGAAGGGAGGAAATGGAAGAGAAAATAGCTTTCAACTTTAACATATACATTCATAATTTCGTGATTATGGCTGATATTTGTGTTTCCTTCATCATAATAGTGTTGGCTAACCTGATCATTCAAGACCCTATAGAATTATCTATTTCGAACTCATTACTCCATAATGAGATAAACTTATAGTTTCCTCCATTATTACATTATTGAGCTCGAAAATTCCTCCATCTTATCCTTATTTACATTATCATTTTCTTAGAGGTCCTCCTTAAATAAATTCTTGAAATCCTATTTTATTTTATGTAGTAAATCCCTTTTGGATGAATTATATTTAAAGAGACCACAAATGAGAGAACATAGATCTGAAAATATCTCAAACTTTAGATATTCTCCCTTTTGGATGGCATTTTGTAGTTTTCTAGAAGATTATTCACAAAATTTCATTCTTGAGTCTACAATAAGAGAACATGTAAAAGATAAATTATTTATATAATCACCAAAAATATTCTCATATAGGAGGATTTTATCATCTATGAGGGCCATAATATGAAGAGCTTGAATAAAATCTACCCATATTATCACCTCTTTGTCAATACTTTCAACCCCGAGCTGATTTGATTCTAAGATATGAGATGATTTTTCATATGTTCTGTAAGAATCATCAATAAATTCTAATCTTGTGATAATCATTTTCTCCACCCATGCGTCTGCTAATTTTCCTTGAGTTGTATGCTTATGTATCTCAAAGCAAGTGTTTTCAAATCAATATATGTTATTGTAGAGCAAATGATCTAAGAGAAGCCAATAGATTTGGATTGAATGTGACAACCAAGACTATCTTATGAAAGAAAATATTTCGGAAGTTAGAAAAAACATGAACTTTTACATCCTTCTTCTCCTAATTTTTCTTTCCCTTTTCAACCCTTCATTCACTTTGGAAATAGTTTCTATGATATTTTTAACTTCTTATTCAGGAGTTGACTCTCGTAGGGATATTTTTGTTAGTTCAAAATATATTTCACAAACCTCTTTCTAAGTATTGTCTCCTTTGGTCTTATAAATTTATAATAATTTCTTTCCTTAAACATCTTATACTAAGAGAGAAGATGTTTTTGGAATTTTTTTGAAGGTGGAGATATAACGAGTAGTGTAATTACAAAATCATAATTGTGAACTTAAATTTTGGGATGATATTTCCTTTTCCTTCTCTAGGCTATGTACATGAGGGAGGAAATGAGACGTTAAGTTGTGGAGGAATTGGTTGAGAGATAGAAACTACCATAGTGGCTACTACAACGGAGGAAGAAGGTCTTCTTGCATCTAATTTAGTTCTAGTAACACTTCTTTTACCTAGATCTAGGGATGTTACTTAAACCACATATTATTCCTCTTGATCATATTCTTCACTTTTCTCTTCCTACCCCTATTATTATTATTTCTATTCACTTCTTTCCTCTTCACTTTCCTCTTATTATATTTCCTTTTTCTCTTCTTCTATTTTCTCAAAGCAACAAATTTTCCTTCTTTTTCTAAGTTTTATCTTTCTTCTCACCCTATGTACTTGGTATTTTAGTATTCTTTCTAGTCTCTTTTTTTATCTTTATTTGAACACACTTTAATGCTAAGGTCATGCTTTGAGAAGAGGAAGGAGAAGCTTGAGGAAGAGTTTCTTGTGGAAGAGGATTTTCTTCAAGAGAATCCTTGAATTTTTAATATTTATTGTTGAACTATTTTTTAGATGTATAAATGATAATAGCATTAGGATCATCAAACACTAAAATTTCTCAAAAATATCTCTGCGAAGATATGCATATTTCTTATAAGACTCGTGATTACAATATTTATCCATACAAAGAGATACGTTTGTTTCCCTTACAATTTTAAAATACTTATATACTAATTTTATAAGTATAAAGATACATATAGAAGAATTTTGAAGGTCACCAATGTCTAGGAAGACAAGGCGATTAACCTTCCATGAATTACATATGTAAACATTTTGTGAAATTTTTATTTTTAGAAAACATTCCAAAAATTACAATTTGAGGTGTTTAGAAGTTGATTTCAAAGGTAAAACTTTTCCAAACAAATTTTCTAACCATATTATACACATTCCAATATATTGAACACATTTTTTATGGAATCAATTAGATTTATGGTGAAAATTTTATGAATCCTGTGATTATGCTAAAAGTTAAAATTCTAGCCTAATCCGAATGTTGTGGTAGTAATAAATAAATGACTGAGGTGCCTCTGGGCTCTTTGGTATGTTAATGGGTACCCTTGTCTACGTATATGCTAAGATTACCTACTTTAATGTGTCGTAAGAGATTCACACTTGTTCACCTTTGATTTCCTCAAGGTCATTGAAATATCATCGAAGTGCCTATAAACCTATAATGAAAAAATCACTTGCAAAACCCCAGAGAAAGCATCAAAAGCCTAATAAATAAATATGCAAATGAAGGGTATGACTATCCTTAGCTTCCAAAATGATGGACTTATAATAAAGAGTTTCACTACATCTCAGACCCAATGTAGTTATGTGTGTCGAATTGTGCCCTAGCTTTCTCTTATGCATGTTACACTTGAAGTAATTTGAGCAAGTAGCTAGATGTAGAATGTAAGTGATGTGTGTATGGAAATGATAAAGCCCCCATATGAAGTGTGATGTAGTTGAAACAAAATTTTAATTTTTGTGATGGAACTACATGGATTCAAATGGAGCTATAAATTCCTTAATGGATGCAACCTTAGGTGGCAATAATAATGCTTAGTTATTGGTCATTCATTATGGTCACATAAATTTATATTTATATGATTTATTTGTTTCAAATTTTGTAATTAACCCTAAAAAATCCAACTACAAAAAGATAAAATGATCAAATAGTTAGAAAGGACCCAAAAGATGAGAGCAAAGTATAAATGGGATAGGATCTCCCAAAGGGGATGAGAGCGCATGGAACTAGAATCTTGGGTAGGCCTTTGGTTTCCAAGATGACAAATGCTGAAGGGTCAAAATGTAGAATGAGAAAGTAAAGTTACAAGACTGAAAGTGTCACATAAAAGGAAAGCAATATGGCCAAAATACATTAGTTCATCAATAATTTTATAGCTTATGAATCATATGAATATTAGTATATAACTATGACTAGATAATTACCCAAAGGACATGTTTTTAGTCTACATTTTCCCCACTTTATACTTGGTGGGAAGAATGCTCAGATACCATAATGAATATAGAGATGTGTACCTACTATCCATGTCTATTAATGTATAAACCATGTCGATGGACTAAGCAAAGACTGGAGTGATAAAAGATGGAGCATGGAGACTAGAGATGAAAAATTATAAAAGGTCATGAAAATGAACCTTGGGTGGAAACAGTGTGTTTATGTTGATGTGTGTAATATACATGTTATTGGTATCGTGTTGATGTTGTTAACTTCTTGCTTCCCATACGGGTGGACCTACAAAAGAGAATAAAATCAAGTAGTAAAATACGTATGTATATGTGCAAAAATATGTAAAGAAGTATGTGAAAATTGC
Organism: Taxus wallichiana var. yunnanensis; assembly: GCA_018340775.1. NCBI lineage: Eukaryota > Viridiplantae > Streptophyta > Pinopsida > Cupressales > Taxaceae > Taxus > Taxus wallichiana. The sequence goes on from CM031236.1 coordinate 125,827,899, forward strand.
TAAAACTGAAAAAAGGAACATGTGCACTGATCCATGATGAGGAAAGAGTTTTAAGGGATCCTATAGATGATTTCGATATGCGCAATTTTTTTGGGTTGTCTCACGCTAATGTAATGGATGGAGTGTAGGAGAAACTATCTCGGTATCATCCTCCAACCTTTAACCACTTCCCATCAGATAGAACACCACTCCATATGGTGTGTACTAATGCGCGTATTAAGGACTATATCCCCTTTAAAATTCAATGTGTATGATTTCTGTAGAATGTGGTGAGCCCAATCATTGTGTGATATGCCCATGGTCTCAAGAAATCCGTAATGTTTTTTGTGATATGCCTCTAGTCTCGTGAAATCTAGGTGAGGATGTTGTTTCATGGATGAAATATGAAAATCTACTATACTCGCACCATGTTGTGTTGTCTATAACATTTTATGGGGTCAATGATTCACTCAAAATATGTCACACATCATTAGGTCACATACGATATGTCATGCGAAAGGAAAATGCATCCCAAAAAAGGAGCAAATGTGAAACAATTCCCTACGGGAAGGGTATGTGCTTGGTAGAAACCAAGGAACATGCAAGCAAGGTGGCTATAAAACAAGTGTTAGTATGATAAAATAATCATGTAGAATACAAGTGTAAGATACGAAGACAAAGTGCAAGATAGGCTGCAAGTAAACACACAAGAAGACAACCTAGATCGTGAAATATGGGTTATAAACATGGGACACCACTCCCAACTTCATAATATAATATAGGCCTCAAAACTTCAAATTGTGCACACAAGACATAGGGAGAATCCCACAAAAATACAAAGTAATAGAGTACAATGTAAATAAATATTCATTGAATAAAATATCCCCACATAACAAATGTTTCACATGAATCACCCGTTACCATATTCTAGAAAGATAAAAAAGTATGTCGAGATGTGTATAAGCCAATAAAGTAATGTTATATGACCTAAAATGAAAAAATAAAACCTTTAGTGTATGAATGTGAATACCCCAAGATCCTCTATGGGACTAATAATAGGTATTGCGCTAAGAATTTTTGCTGCATGTAATGTACCTATATAGTCTTGGATCACAACTACAAAGGAAAATGAATGCGCATGTGTGTATGATAAAGATAATGACATACAAGATATCTATCTAGCATGTGTAATAAAGTGAACTTGTACAAGTAAATGCAAGCAAGATTAAATACAACCAAGATATGCAATATGTTATGGATGGATGGAATGGAATGCAGTGTGAATGATAGGATCCACGTTCCCCTAAAATGAATGGAATTTAATGTAGTGAGGTTAATTTTTTTATGACCTCTAAGAAGTCAAAAATGAATTATAAATTAAAGAATTTCATCAGAAATGGTTTAAGAAATGTGTTCTATGTAGCGTGATGTGAAAAATGTGTAGTGATGATATGTGACACAAATATGAGGTGTGAGAATTTGTGATGATTTAACCTAAAGCGTATATCACAATTAGATGATAGAAGAAGTCATGATTTAGACTAAAGCGTATATCATTAAAGGATGCTAGAAGGAGTTATTATTTAGCGTAAAATAAGATATCATAAGATGAGTAGAAGAAGTGAAGCATTATCCTAAAGTGTATATCACTAATGCATGCTAAAAGAATTGATGATTTATACTATGTCATATATCACTAATCTAGGAATGTCACATGAGAAAAATATTAAATGGTTGAATCTGTGAGCGTGATCTACTCCACTATATATGTATACCCTCAATAATCTATTATGGACCATGATACTAAAGTGCGTCATCTATTAGTGTGTGTTGTATAATTTGGATTTAGTATGATGTAGTAGGAGGATATGTCATAATGATGTGAAGTGTAGAATGTAGGTTGTAATTTTTAGAAAGATAAATGTTTCAAGTGTGATGATGTATGAAGTGCATCACAAGATATATAGATTATATGATGTAGGAGGATGATGGTAGAGATGTGTATAGCTTGTACCACAAAGTGTGTATGATGTATAGAAGAATATCTAAATAAAAATATGTAGGAAGTGTAAAATATGTATGATGCATAATAATAAGTAGATGATGTATATGAATAAGATATGCAAAGGGTGTAAAGTGCAAAGCGCGTAAGGTGTATAGTAAATGTAAAAATAATATATTGAAGATTTGTAATGCGTAGAACATTTTTCTCGTAGATGTAAATTATGTGGTCTGTAGTGTATGATATGTAATGTGTAGTTTGTGAGTTTCATGTGTATAAGATGCCCTCAACATCAAATGTGAACCAAGAACAAAAGTACGTCATTATTTAGCGTTAATATGAGTGTTTATAAATATTTATATTTAATAAAATAAGTTATGAATAACGTGAGTATAAGACATGTGTCGAGGCTAGGGGTGATATAGATGCAATTTCCCCAAGTGTACAATATCTTTGAGTTATTTTCACTATCTTTCTTATCTATTACATCACTTGAGGTGTGGCTTGAATTTTGTATATATTAATTACTGATCGCCATATATAAAATCCTAAAGACATGAGATAGGTATTCATTCTAATTATCCAAAATTCATAGTTGGTTCCATTGAAGAGAGGTTCCTTATTAGTAGAAAAACCATATTAAGCATGATTACTGGGTATCCTTGTGCTTCTTGGATCTCCTTCACGCTGTTAAGATTACTCTAAAAGGACCTAGATATGATACCAATTATTGGAAAACACAAACACTGAAAGGGGATGTGTGAATCAATGCTTCTTCAACATTTAAAAATAATTTTAAACCTCAAAAACCCATTCAATCTTGATCAACCTTTACCATGAGGAAATAATGACATTCAAACATAAGAAAATAACAAGAAATCACACATGAAGATAATAGTTAATATGGGAAACCCTTAAATGGAGAAAAAACAATCAAATCAATGCATTACTGTGGAAAATTTTCCCATAAGATATTACAAATATTTTATTGAGCACCCACTCAACTTGAAGGAGAAACTTCAACAATTATGTCAAACACCTGCTTGAAAATGTTTGCAAGATCCTACTTGCATGGAACTACCAAATCCATATTTTTCTAAGCACTCACTTATTATTTTCAAGGTTTCAATCACATTCATCTAACCAAGTTTCTTAAGACAATAAATTTTTGATCTGTTATTTTTAATCCCCCTTCTTCACACACCTTGATTCACTATTTTTATCATCTCCTCATACTACTGCCAAACAGTCTTCAAAAATATATTTTTCATGTAGATTAATATATTCATATCCATAAGGATGAAATACCCTTATACCTCTTACACTTCATATTCCAAAACTTAACCTCCTTACCTCTTCAACTCATATACTAGAATCTATATGACATCATCTTAATATGTTACAATGCTATCATTACTTTTACATATGTGTGAGTTACAGGTGCATTTCTTTTTGTAACCATTAAGACACTTATAAAACTTATGAGGAAAATGGAAATATATTTGAACTCACTTGCACTCTTGATACAATTGAAAATGTTCCATACTTGACATCGACAACTTATTTTATAATGGTTTATTCCTTTTTGTCATTTTGTCAACGAATCCTACTTTTTATTGTAGTTATCCTATGTAGTGAAACATGTTTTGAGAGGTATGCATATCTTTCAATAATAATATCCTTTTCATATACAAGTTTTACAAGATTTTAGAATCACTATTCTACTATCTCTATTAGCACTTATAGATACCTTAAATTGTATACTTGTTCCCAATATTATCCTGTAGATCTTGTTATTCACCCATTTGAGATTAATTGATTAAATCGATTAATTCATACACATTCCACCCTTTGGATTAAGTAAATTAAGCCTTAATACCCATTTAGATAAGTTAATTATCATTTATTAATTAAATTATCAATTAATCATTTAATCAAAGTGTACATCCTAGTCAACTTCCATTCAAATCCTTAGTAATAGCTACTTGGACTCCACATCCTCGTCCTAGTCAACTACACTTCTAAAATCCCATAAAGTTGGGGCAATTGAATTGCACATACAACCACCTTTCCGATGCAACCTCTACTAATAAATTCCTATTACTTCTCCTAACCGGAATTACACTCCTGCAATGTTGCAACCTCCTTAAATGTTATTTTTAGCATATGCATTCAACCAATTTCTCACTACTTCTTCCTCTATAAAATGCAGGCCTATTGTTTATCAAACCCTCTTATATGCACAATAAAATAACTCATTAAATTTCATTACAATATATGCATATTGGAAGTTCCCTTAATCTAATCATAGCATTGGTTAACCCATGTTTCGAGGTCACTCAAGAGCACCCACAATTCCACAATGTTACACAACCTCCTAAGCGCCATACATCCTACTTGAGGTTTTCTTTGGAAAGCTACTGCAACAAGATTTTTGTATTTGTTTACTTTCCATTTCTTTTAGTTTTTCATAGTTTTCATTATGGCGCTCTTGGTGGGACTCAAACCTAGGTCAACTTCCCATTCTCACATCTTGGTTCTACTAACCAATACATCTTGATTTTGTAGGTTGAAAAGAAATTTGGGAAATATGGGCGTTTATTTTTAATTATTTTGTTATTTGATATTTGCAAAAAACCATATTTTTTAATCCTTGTTTTCAATCTTAAATATGTACAAAATCAAAACAAAAAAAAATAGGTCATATTTTTATTTAGATTTAGCAAAAAAGAAAATGTTTTTAGCAAAGTTTATCAAAAATGTAGTATCAATTATTTGTTTTTTTTTTTTTGTTTTGTAACTTGCACGCAGAGAAATACATTAGGAAAATAATCCCTTCATCCCCTACCCATCCCTCCCACCCAACCCCCTACAACCTACTCGGGCCCCATCCCCTATATCCTACCCTCCCGAAACGCCTCCCCCGATCCCTACCCCGTAATCACCACCCCGACATCCAAAACCCTCCCAAAACACGTGATTACACTTTAATTCAAGGAAATTTTTAAGGAACCCACCTGAAAAAAACTTATAGAAATTGTGGTGAATATGGTCAGAACCAAATTCGCTAGGTTGTAGAATTATATTAAATCAATGTTCGTGGCATTAGCAAAATCTATTATTTTAGTGAATAAATTTTTATATGGAGTGGAGAATGAAGGATATTTCTTGCACAAAATGCATTCTACATCTAAATAGAGGTCTAGCACACATTTCCCGATTTTCACACCGCCTTGCCTGCAGACCTAAAACTTTATTGAATTGGTTTGTTCCATGGGCTTGCATCCATAAAATGACTTTTCCTTGAGGAATCTAGGATTCCCACCACATGTTTGCTAGATATCCAATTTTGGGAATTGGGGATCCTTTTTCATACCTTTACACTCAGGTTCCTTAAATGGGTGACACTTGGCCATTCGTCATGTGCTAAGGATTATCAAAATATTTGGTGGTTTGTTAGGCAATTACTAGAGTATTTTAAATTTTTGGTTCTTATAAAGTTTTAATGGATTGCGAACTGATCTATGTGATTTTTGTGTGTATTTATATGGTAAATTTAATCAAATTTCAGAAAATATCCTAAACATGTCAATGAATGACACCAATTGAATAGTAAGGTTCCATAGATTTCTTGGCGATCTAATAATGTCTTAAAACCCCAACCCATCTATCATATGGTGATTCGATAAAAAATATATGTTGGAATTGGAGATCCATAGGCTAATCACATGGTAAAAATTAATTTTTGTTGAATTTTGTGGTAAAATGTGGTAATTTCCATGTTCATAAAAATTGATAAATTCATGTTCTAGAATCCTACTTTTAGCCAAATTACGAATATTAGGAAGTAAAATTTTCCTTGCCAAAAACATGAGCCCACTCCACACCTAGTGACCTATGACCCTCCCGATGGACCCCTCGAGAGCTCGAACTCACCCTATCCCGCACCAAACCACCATTCTATGACATCCCACATACACCCTCTCTTTGATTCCCGCATTCATCCACCGTTCCTTCTCTAAAACTCACCACCACCATTACTTAAATACTTGCACATAAAACCTATATGGATCCCTTCATTTACACATTTAGGTTTATGTTTTCCTAGGCTTATGCTTATGTAGTCTATATTTATGGTTTTTGGTTTATAGCTTAAGTTTAAAAGCTAGGGTTTTTTTATTAGTTCATTTATTTTTATTTTTATAGTTTTGCACTTTCGGTTAGCTTTTAATCTAGTTTAACCTTTAATTTGAATTATTCCTTTATTAACTTTAGCTTATATTTACAAAAAAATTGGTCTTATTTAAAACTATAGATTATATTTTAGTTATAACTTTAGATTATATTTTATTTTGTTGATTATTTACGACTTTTAAATACACATTTAGTTTTTTTCATTTCTTTTTCGCTTCTTATTTCAAGTAGACTAATTATCCAATTTATTTTTGCATGGCTATTAGATGCTTTAACTTCACTTTATTTTCGTTCCTTAAAGGTTTTTTTCTCAACCTAAACTTTCTTTTATACCCCTTTTATGCTAACTTTCTCATCACCGAAACCAATTTAGACTAATAGTGCACATTTCTCACATAGGGTTATTGGACATTTCAGTCCATTTTTTTATTTTTATCCATTTTTCACATGTTTAATAATTTTTGTATATTAATTAATACTTTATAATGTGTTTTGCATTTTTTTGTATTATCATTTTTGTTTTTGTGAGACTAATCACTGTGCAATCACGTGTATGCTCTTCCCTTCCACTTTTTAAAGCGATCTTGGGAATCATAAATGTCGTTCACTTCATCAAATCTAATCCACATGTATGTTATTTCATCACGCTTTATAAGTGATCTTGGAAATCATAAACATGGGTTATCTTCTATTGTCTTATTCTCTACCTACCTCAGGCATACATTCTAGTCCTTGTTTGTAGGACCCACTCTCAAAAAGGTTGTTATAACAATTAGAAATACTAATTACAGGTTTCCTCTTCTCATGAGCTCCAAACTACTAATTCTTGTCTTCAGAAATCGTTGATAAACAAGATGAAATGGACATTTCTACACAATGTATTTGTAGGTTCGCATAAGGTCTTAAACCCATCTAAATAATCGGGAATTTCCTTGACATAATCAATAAAAATATTTTGAGGATTACAAAAGGAACCTTAAATTAGCTAGCACATTGAGGGAACCGGGTGATAAAACAAGCATATTTTATCCCAACTCGACTGTAAAGTCTTGTGAGTGAGAGTCATAGATATCTAGCGATGGTTACCCCAAAGTGATTCATTTTGAGAAATACATTTTCTCATAGTTTGAAAGGCGGTAAATTAAAGTTCGTAGCTAGCAATAACACCATGCTCGCTCGAGTATACTACTCATACCTAGTTGAGTGAACCACCTAAGAAGCCTCGCCTTGTCCAATCCAATCTAAGGTCGAACCCAAAAATTTCACAAAGATTGTTTTTCATTTTCCTCGTGGATTACACACTTGTTTTTCAATCATATAATTCATGTTTTCTTTGTTATCAACATTATCTCTTTGTAAACATGTCTAAGTCTTGGGTTACGGATATCCATATCCGAACTTGAGCACTTTCATTCTTCTTCACTAAGTCTTAACATCATGATACTCACTTTATCACGGTCACGCACCCTCTTCATCACCTTGATTTTTCATTGTCATAATTACTGTGTTTATTGTTATCTTATTGAACTCTAAGAATTCCACACTCTTACATCATCACATTTCACATTTACTTTGTGGGCTTGTTGACATTTTTACTGTCTTTCTCCCCACTATCTTACATCATCGTATTGTACATTCACTTTGTTGAATTGACGACATTCTTCAATATATTTATCCCATTATTTTACTTTGTCTCATTACACATTCACCTTCTTGAATTTGACAACATTCTTCTATCTTGTTTCCATCACTCTTATGTCATCACACTTTGTAATCATTTTTTTGTATTATCGACATCCTCTTTATTTCTTCACTTCTCTCTTTAAAGCATCCACTTTGCTTTGATTTCATATCATTAGTCCATCACTTTCTCATTGTCTCTTATGTCCACTTTCAAAATATTTGGACCTTTTTCACCATCATTACTTCAATTCTTGTGATGACATTCACTTTTTCATTATTTTAGTACTCCCACTTCCTTTTTGTTTCTCCTATATTTTAACACACTTTTCTTAAGAGTAGATATTTTTCATTATTTTTTAAAGTATCCACTTTTAACATACACCTTGTTAAAGGACTATAAAATTCATCACATGTTCGTAAGTATCTTCCATGAACACATTTTCGTTAAGAATTGAGGATCTTTCCTCGTGTTGTAATTCTCCTCTTGTCGCACTCGCTTTTTCATAATTTCAGCACACTAACTTATTTATTTCACCTATTACCTCTTCACATTCACTTTGTAAAGATTCGTGACACCATTCAAATCTCTTCATCATTATTATCACTCATTTTTCTAAGATCTCTCAAAACTAACATTTTAATCCATCTTCCATATTAACATCATTCATTTTGTTAAGAGTTGATCTCGTGCACCTTGTTAAGTATATTTTCCATTAACATCCATTTTTGTTACATAGTAGAGAGCGTCTAACTTCTTTTAGTTCCTTTCCTCTTAAATCTCATTTTGGTAAGAGTTGGTAATTCAACTAAGAATTTTTTTCTTCTTCACTCTTAGCACTCATTTCACTAAGGGTCAAGATTTTTCATCTTTTTTCCTCTTCCATCTGAGCATTCACTTTGCTAAGGATTGATTTTTCTATTGTACCTCTTCTTTTTCCTCCCCTCTTTCAACAATGGTGGGAACACGACATCGTGACTATAGTCCTTTTTGATGGGAGGAAATAAATAATTTTCATATTACCTTAGATGAAGAGGACAAATACCAACTTTAAAATATTTATATCAATACCACTTTATGGAAAAAAATAGCAATTCCTTATTCATCTCCTTGCAATAGGAGAAATATGTACCTTATATTTTGATGAGTATGAATTGAAAAAGTTAAAATAACAACATAAATCCCATAATGGTCTACCATTCAAGTCAAACAACCATGAAAATGAAGGACCAAGTAAAAAAAATGATGATAATAAAAGAAAATAAAATGCTTCATCCGCTAATCTCAACCAATCATTTCTTGATCAAATGAATGCAAAGTAAAAATGATTGGCTCTTCTATCATCTACAATCAATAATAATGATACCAAAGGTATCAAAAACATGAAGAAAAGTGATGACACTTTAAAAAATAATTTTGAGACCAATAATGAGAACAAAATCATACGAATGATAATTTTTTATTCATCCAAAAAGCTAATTCAACATTTTCTCAAGAGTGGAAAATGATGAAAGACATTATTTTGGGCATGCAAAAATAATTCAATTTTGACGAGTTGTCTACATACCGTTTTAACTTGAAAATTTTACACATACCTTCCCTTGATCTTTCAAGACACCTAAATTTGAAAAATACAAGGGAAATACTAATCCTTCGAGAGCATGTCAAGGAATATTTCATGGCATGCCAAGGGTTAGCTTCTAACAATATATTTTTGTTGCACCTCTTACCTAATACTCTAGATGGAAAATATTTAGACTAGCTCTTGCACCTTCCAAAGGGGTCTATCGCTACCTTCATGGAACTTAAAGAGAAGTTAGTCAGACACTTATCTTTCAATCTTGATTACGAAATAAAAGCGATTGATTTTTACAAAACCAATCAACCACAAAATGAGACCTTTACATGGTTCTTACAACGATGGCACAAAATCACAAGTCAATTCCCATGTTCAATCCTTCAGAAACATATGGTTAGCATATTTGTCCCTAACCTTAACGATGAGTTTTCCTTTCACATGCAGATGCACTACCACAACAATTTTTAGGAAGTTATCAAAAAGGGAACTCAAATTGAAAAATACCTTATTTTTAAAGGATTTATCAATCCTCAATATAAATACAATGGGCACAATCATAATTATCACAAAACACCAAAACATATAGAAATTCTCATGAAAAACTTAAGTACATCAATCATAATGATGGATTTGTTAATGATGGTGTCATAGATAATCGCAACACATAAAACTTACGAACAACCAATTAAATAATACCAAGTCTAAACCATCTATCAACATTCCAAAAAGAAAATGTTTTCCTCCTCCTTGTGACTAAAATCAAAAAATATATACGTATTTAGGGGAATCTCTTTCAAACATCTCAAAATAGCTGGTAAATGTGAATATGGTAACTTATCCTATCACACGAACCTTACCTAAAGGTGAACCTAAGCCAAGTTGGTATATACCTAACACATATTGTGATTTTCATTGCATAGATGGTTATTAAATAGAGAAATGTGAACAACTTCGTAACTACATCCAAGACCTCATTGACAATAGATACATAGTGGCTAGAGACCTACCACCTAACAATGATATAAAGGGTAAATCTCATGAACATGGTGAATCCTCAAACAATGTTGATTATAAATCCATCATATCCTATATTGACGATATCTACTTCTGCACGGTTGAAATTCGGTTTACACCTCTCGAAGAGAGTCTATCTAATCTTGTTCACTAATAAATAAAGGCTAACATGATTGAATATCCACCTATGAGACCCTTTTCGATGGGTTACCCAATCCTACATCATACAATGTATCAAAATATTGTGAATACCATCACATGTATGGCCATTCTACTGATAATTGTACACCTTTTTTCATTATGTCCAATACTTAATTAACAATGTAACCATCTCCATTGAGATTGACAACGGAGCTCTCACAATTGATAAAACATCAACTTCTATAACTTAAAATGAATATTTTACTATTTTCCCCATTTCTTTATATTCGATATTTAACAAGATCGTGACAAGGGTCAACTATCCCCCTCTTCAAACCGATCTATTTTTTCTTGATATTTTCTTCATTTAGTCCTAATAGACATTAAACCTATTTCAAACAACAATATTCAAATACCTACTAAAATCTTGAATTCTCTCAAGACTCTCTTTCAACCCATTACATAATAGACGAGGGTCCATCATCAAGCACCATTGAGCTTGATTCTATTATTTCCATTACGGATCCTAATCATAAAATCTCTAGTCTTGTTGTCAAAATATAACCACAACAAGCTTGGACATGTTATCACCAAATCACCTCACTCCTGAATGTCTTGAGTGTTGAATATGAATTCGGTGTTATTGGGTAACATGGGATAGCCTCTCAAGATGTGGGACTTGTGGGCTTGAGGTGAACCTTCAGAGAAGGCCAGATTCCTCTTCCTAAACTAAGCATTGCACTAATCATAATGCAATAAAAATAGCTAACTTGACATATACTAACATTTCCATGAGATTAGGGAGAGTTATTTGCAAGAAATAAAACCTACACTAGGAATGGTGATACACCAAGAAAGGGTTTTGCTAGACAAGTTTTTTGTCTTTTAATGAAGAAGGATGAAAATGGTAAGGATGGACATGCATCACAAACCTAGCTACATACAAAAATTTACTCCCAGATAAGCACAATAACTTCCAAATCCTGAAATTGAAACTAGAGATTACACAATATACCTAAAAACATGAGAAAGGAAAAAGAAGTAGAAAAAATGATGAAAAGATAGATAATTAGCCACATAACATAATTTTTATTACTTCAATCACATACACAATGCATCATTACAGTAGGAAGAGGCAAGGGTTTCCATTACAATCTTTGGAAGAAAGGATTGAAAGCCTCTAAATTCACAATAGCTCAACTTGTGAAAAGAAGGAAAACTTGGAAAAAATGTCTAACCTTTTGAAATGTGTTTCCCATTTACATTTATAGAAAATCTGAGCTGGTGAGAGAAATAAGGAAGAAATCCTAAAATATAGGCATAATTATAGTAGATATGGCTCTCTGATAATTTCCCATGATGGTTGCATCACCCTTTAATTTCTTTTAAAGAAAAATCCTTGCATCATGCTTCATAAATTTAATTGTTCCATAATTTTAAGAAAAAATATATTATTTTAAATCTTTTTAGGAGATCTTGATTTATCGGCGGGACCCATGAGATTAACTCTGTATTTTTGGGGATCAATGGTTGTTGACTTGTCAAATGGATTTCCAACCAGCTCGTCAACTTGGCTAGTGATCTCCTTTTCCCTCTATGAGATATTCACTTTATATGGAAAGCTATCCACTTTTATCCTCCGCTTTCAATTTTACTTAGTGGGCTTGTTTAACCCCCCCTTTTACATTAAGTGTTGGGATCCTTCATTAACCATCGAGCTCCAAGTGGCCACTTACAATGAACCACTCGATGTGTTTTGAAAATGGCTCGGTCAGCCTTAAATTTCCCCAACAATATATTTACTCACGAGTCACCACATATTTATATCGAGTTAGCACTTTCCACAACTCTCAATGACATTAGCTTCACTAGCTTGAATATTACGTTAGGTCATTGCATGGCACCTACCTTGCTAGTATTGAGTGAGAGCTTCGAGGCTAAATTTAAATTTTTCCCATCGCGTAGATGACTTAGTCTTGCATTGAACACACCCCATCGAGCTTTGGTTGAGCAAGTGCCACATGTTATGCTTGGAACGATTTGACACCTCACATTAAAAGCGCCCCCTCTGAAATTATCTCACATGGAATAACATGTTGAGGTCATCCAATCTCAATGAATCAACACATTAAGTTATTGTTATCCCAATTTTTCCCCCCTGGCAAAATTGGTCAAACATGACCTTCCATAAGAAAATCAGAAGGGTCGTTTCAGTCCAACGAGCTCACAATCAAGGACTATCAATCAGCATGTGGGTTCGACAATAGAGGATAAAAAAATGTCAAAGAAGGCTAGAGGCTCACGAGAAAAAGATTGAAGAAAGGGCTCGAAGTTTTCAGACTTCGCATACCAGTCGACTCGGGGAAAATCAACGGACTCGCGGAAGGTGCCATGTGTCATCTTAGTGAAATTCTAAAAGGGAACATCAAAATGAAGACCCCAGATGTGTGCAGACCCTCTATGTCTCCAAAGTCTCAAAAAATTTCAATGACCATAGCGAATGTCAAAGGACTCCCGGGAGGCATTGCGTGTTATCTCATAGTAATGTCAAAAGAAAAATAAAGAGTGGGTTCCCAAATGAGTGCGGGCTCACCATGTGGTCAGAGTAAAAAAAGGGGACAAAGTTGGTCATTGAATGGGCTAAGTATAAGAGGGTCATGTGGAATCCTCCACATGCCTCATCGGTGCAACATCAAAGGTGTGACCCAAAGAAAGACTCCCAACCAAGTGCGGGCTCGCCATGTGGTTAGAGTCGAAAGGGGGCAGAACTAGCAAAAGCCTCCACATGTCCAAATGGTGTACCTCCTAAGGTCAAGTACAAGTGTGGTTCCTAAATGAGTGCCAACCCACCATGTAGTAAGGGACTGAGAAAGGTAGCAGGCTCAAATCGGTTACATATAAAATAAACAGTGGAAGTCTCCACATGTCTCATCGGTGCACCTTCACGGGTCGAAGCAAAATGTGGTCCGCTAGAAAAGTGTCATCTTTCCATGTATCCTAGGTTTGAAAAGGAAATAGAGCCAACAGTTGAAAATTCTTAGGCCAACAGACGACACCATGTGTCTCATCAGCACAAATTCAAATTCATGACCCAAAGCAAAGACTCAAACAAGCGATGGCCCTCCACATGTCTAAATCTCAAAAGGATAAATCGGCCATTGAAAAGTCTAAACAGAGGTAGGCCGGTGGAAGGATCCATGTGTCATGGTCATCATGGTGCAACTTCAAAAGTGATTCATAAGACTCATATTCTCTAAGTGCTTATTTTCTTGGAAAGTTTTATTTGAATTGAAACAAAGAGGTGCGGATTGGATAGGGAACTTAACCTGCATGCGAAGAAGGACCTTTACTAGCTGAGGTAAAAAAATTATGAGAGGATTACTTGAATCGAATCACTTGAAGAAGAGTGATAATCCTCTCTTGAAAGGTGATATCTCTCACGAATGGATATATCTTTTATTGATGTCTGACCTTTAATAGACTTCCAAACTCTTCTCCCTGAGTTTATTGAATCTGTAAACAACTTCTTAGCAGAGTCTCTAATGAAGAGAGATCTTCTTCCTTCCAGTTTTGTAGAGATTAGCAACACCAAAGTAAATGACAGAAAGGTTAAGACACTGGTACTTATCAAGATCAGAATAGCATGGAGTCACCACTAAGGACTTTCACCCTAGTTGTGAAAATGCACTAAAATACTCTGTCAAATATCTATCAGCACTGAAAATCTTGCCAAACTTTATAGATCAGACCTTCCTTTCTTTGAATTTATCAATCAAAAATGCAAATGAAGTGCAACTACTGCTGGAAACTGATAAAATTTATAGGCAGAACTTATATCTTCACTCAATCCTTACAAATCTGATCAGAAAATGATACTCATATTTGTAATTGCACATAAATCACAAAAGAAGTATTACTAGGGATCTGAAATACTAAAATACTGAATAATGTCCCCAGCAACGGTGCTAGAAAGTATTTGTACCCAAATTTGTTCTCCTTTTGAGTCTAAGAAGCCTTAGAAATATGGCATGAAGCTTGAAGGAAGATAGATCTTGATGTATGCCATTTTGTAGCTGGGGATATGGTCTAACTAGCACTCATATTTGTGGAGAGATGGATAGCACTTTGAAAGGATTTTGATCTAATCCTCACTATTTTAGGTTGTGCCTTTCAACCAAGGTAAGAGAACCTATATTGCAGCCTCTGTTTTGTGAAGGAGGTGGAGATATCCTTATACTATGCATATTTTATGGAGATGGCCTTCGGAAAACATGATCAATTTTCCATTATTCAAACTCCACAAAGTGTCACTACTAAACGATGGAAATGATTTCAAGACAAGGATGAGGCTGCTAGAGACATGGTATGATCTTGATTTGCTTTGTGCATATTTGTAAATGGATTGTATTCTTTTGTTGACACACAGTGCAATGCAAGGGTAGTATGGGGTAGGATTAGTTATTACGAATGGATTTTTTTGGGAGATTTTAGACAAGACTAACAAGAATTTTCCAAATTCTTTGAGGACCTTTGTAAGAAATTCGTAACACCTAAACAAACGGATGCTTCAAAGGGATTAATGTACTCCTTCAACCAGGGATATGTGCACCAAATGGAGGCCTAGATCTGTACTCTTCCACACAATACTTAACAACCTGCCACAAAAGCTTGAAGCGAGATGAAACAAAAAAGCATCCAAAAATCTCTACTTTATCATGACCTAAGGTACACCCAAAGGTTTATAAACAATCTTAGAATTCAAGGAAGGTAAAGTGATTTAAATTTTTTTATCTATTTATCATATGAAAGCTCTTCTGAATGTGAGACTACAGATGCCACTAAATTATCAACAAGAAATGAGACCATGTATGATCAAGAGAGATTTTAGACACAAGACTGCAATAGGAGAAAGAAACACAAATTGAAAACATTTTGAAACATAAGTGCATGCAAATTTTGCCAAGAGACAACACAAAATAATCTAGAATGACCAAATTTATCAGCAGGGGAATGTTATAAGAACAATCTCAGAGCTTGTTGATGGCTTTACAACTGAAACCAACTCAACATGATAAAAATATGATGCAAAAAGGAATTAGAAATGGTTCTCAGGTGGTTTCTCAGAGAATGGGCTTCTTCCTAGATTTTTCCGTGAATTTCTAAGTTTCTCTGACCTTTTACATGTCTCAAAACATGCATTATATAACTTTCAATTATATTTGATCCTTTTTTTCGGAAGAAAAGAATATGCCCAAAGATCTAGATTGTTAAAAAAATCCTAGCGTGATTCACACAGAGATAGGGACATTTAACAAATTTGCAACAACAATTGCGGTGTTTCTAAAACGGTGAATCACTACAAATCCTTCATCATTATCCATTGTGGAGGAAAATTTTTCATTCTCTAAGCATGCAGACCCCTTTCATTTCATCATTTCATCCTTATCATTCAAAAATTTGATTCTCTAACTTTATAATTTGATATTTCACATTTTACACGGACTTGAGTAAAAATGTATTTTAAAAACACCTCCATCTCCAAATTAATCCCTAAAAACACTTGCATTGGTATTTGGAAGAACAAACAACACGAATTCACCAAAGATTCGATGAAAAATGATGCAAAATTCACATCTCCAAGCTTCTTGGAGCAAAAATGGTGGGCAAAATGAAAAATGTACGATTCTAAGTGATTTGGCACTTTTCCTTTTATTTGGGCCCTCCACATGTCAAAATATTATTGCGAATGAATTCGGGCTCACATTTTGACTTTTTAACATTTTTGAAAAAATGGAAAAAATTGACTTTTTCTCCGCCCCTCCACCCTTGAAATTTGGTGATGACACATGGCATATGGTGGGTCCCATTGAAATCGCGCTTCAATTCTGCCCATTTCCACCCTTTTTGGAATTTGGAAAATTTTCACTTTTTCCCCATGGGCCTACACCTCCGCCTCTATCCTTGACACATGTCATCCTCTCTATCGTTAAAAAATCTGCGGGCTTATTTCATGTTTTAACCCCTTTTTCTAACGGAAAATTTTCTCATTTTTCCCCGTGGGCCCATGCCTTCGATTTCTTCCCTGCCACATGTCTCCTTCTAATTTATCACGTAGCCACTCCTCAAGTTCTCACTTTAACTCATTTTTGCAAAAAGGGAAAAATTTATCTACCCCTAGCGGCCCGCATTCCCTCCTTCCTTCCTTCGAACTTGCCATGTGTCTCCTTTTGTGCCATTACGGACCTGCATTTCTAATTTGCACTCTAACTCCTTTTGCTAAAAGGGAAAAAATTCCCCTTTTCCTCTGCGGCCCGCACTTCCCGCTCTACCACCACGCCACATGTCCACCCCCTGCTCCATTGTAGACCCACGGGCCTTTCCACACCCTTTTTCCCTTTCACAAAAAGACAAAATTTGCCTAATTTCCCGCCTACCTTCCATTCTACTCCTTGGCATAAGAACATGACACATGTCTTCCTGTGGAGTTGCGGGGGTAATGTTGAATTTTTCTTGAAGCCAAAAAATGCTAAGTTTTTCAAAGAAACCCCACCGATCCTTGTCCAACCAGAAGTGGCCACATAGGAGACATCGTTTGAGCTTAATTTTGAGGTCAAATGACACCCGTACAACCGTCAAAAAACACGAATTTTCTAAGGACGTCCAATTCCAATTTTTCAATCATGGGTAAAGGATTTTTTGGTCAAAAAACATATGGGAAGTGGTTTTAAGCAATTTTTGACCATGGGGAAGGATTTTGAGGGAAAATAAGTACAAAATGAGAAAATTCAAGCTCCACAAGCTGGGAAAATTGGAAAAAATGACAAAATCCCTTTGATTTGGAAATTTAGGGCATAAAAGCAGCTTGTATGTATTTTTATTTCAAGATGGGGAAAAATAATAGGTTTATGAGCCATTTAAAGCATTCAATCTAGATGGGGAAACTTGCAGACCACCAAACTCAAAGAAAAATGTTTTTTGAGCACGTAGAAGAAAGAGAAAATGTGGGAAAATAACAAAGGATCAAAATGGACACTAACAAGCTTTGATCTGCAATTTTACCCTTCTTGACAAGGTAAATCGCTTCATTCTAGTTTTGAGTGCCTCAAGCATCTTTTTACATTATTTTATAGGCTCACCTTGGTGAAATTTTTCTATGCGTCACCATCCACCTCCATCTCTACAAAGTCACCTTGTGACTCAAACCCCACGAGATCATTATGTGTATCCCGTGATGTGTCCATCGATTGCCCTAAGCCATTGTGAAAACCTAGTTATGCTTCATTATCTTTCCACTATAAATACCTTCATGATGCATACACCAAGCTTGTGCATTTTAAATCCCTTGGAGAACCGGATCAATGACTCGCCTGATCTCAATCAATGTGGTATCGAAAACCTTTCTCAACATGGTCCTGTATTGATTCCTCATCACTCGCTCTTCAAACCAAGAAGCTCACCCCTTATTTATTCAACTAGCTACCTAGGCTACCATGGTCCTTGACCCAATGAATTTATGTTATCTCGTCGAGAAGCTCACCGAGCTTCGTGGCAAGTTATTTTGGAGCTCAAAGCCATTTACACCCTTCAAAGAAGATTCTTTCTGAATTTGACTTCCTTGAGCCTTTTCTAAAACTAGAAGATCATGGAAGCATACTAAGACATATTAACATGATTTATCAAATTTTAATCACTTTTTCCAATGGTTATCGGAAGTGGGCTCACTGAGGCAATTTTTATCACTCTAAGAAAACCATGAGTCTTCAAAAATTGAAAAATAAAATAATAGTCCAAGGTTATCGTGAAACCTCTTGGAACACCATAAATTCTCCTAAAGCTCAAAATTTTACCCAAATGCTCCAGAATTCCCTATAAAGGACTCTTTCGATCCTAGGGTACAATACACCCTCATCCATTTTTTCCCAACGAGAAAAAATGGATAAGAAGAAACTTGTAGTTACATAGCCTTCTATGTCCATTTTATCTCAACTGATCAATCATGTAGGCATCTTATCAATGATGACCCTTACTTTTTAATACATTTACATGAGTACATTCTTGAAAGTATGTATACCAAGGAATATCCTTATAGAACCTTTTCACATATTATTTGCAAATGTTTTTTCAAATCAACTAATTCACACCAAAGAACTAGAAACATTGAATATCTCCTCGTCCATAGCTTACAAGTAACCCTTGGTATACATCTAGACATCTATCCTTTGGTAAGTGCGGTAAGCTATGTGGCCAAAAATGGGTCATAAGTGGACGTCATATTGAAAATAAAAGAAAAATCTCAAATTGTAGGGATTATTAGAAATGTATGCACTCAAACTTAGAAAAACATATCGACATATGAATTGTACAATCCATAATCTAGCTTCAAAACTACCATTTTTTTTTTTAATTGGACAAGCTTAGCTATATTAAACACTCAAAATTTAATGACTTAGTTTTTTTTTTTAAATCCTATAAGATTGAAGTCGGTTTTCCCGTGATTTGGATGACCAAAACTTGATATATTTTGTTTCCATTGGTGAAAAGTTAGATGTTGTTGTCTGCCTTGGGATAGATTTTTATTTTTTTTTTTAAAATTAATGATTTTTTCCATGAAAGTGGTCTAAACATAAAGAAAATGCATCACTTTCTTTTTCCCTCCATAACTTCATCACAAAATATTGAAATCAAATACTTTTTTAACATGCATTGAATTTTTCCACAATTGGGATGGTATAGGTTTAATCACATTATGACAAATGAAACAAAAGTTTCAATCTTAAACGTAGACATGAACATTCATGGGAAAAAAATATAAAGACCTACTATTATTCAAAAATTATAAAATGATATTTATCATATTCTATTCACTTTAAAATATATATTTTTTCAAATCTAACAGTCTCCCGTACGCGATGGTACCGATTTGTGACATGTTTTTTCGGCATGGTTTAAGTCTGTGAAAGAGTAAATTTGATGTTTTTATTGTTTTTGATGTAAAATAGAGGATTTGATGTCCAATTTTTGGTCTCCCAACTTGCTGCATTTACTCCCTTATTTCCTCACACTCTTTCACTCACAGGTGAATATGAATCTCAACATATTCCCCACATTGACAATATTCTTCTAACATTACCTAGGTCTTTCGATCTCATCCAAGGATTATCAAATCTCGCATCCCTTAACTTGGAACCGATCTACCTGTTTCAAGTACTTCAGGACCCATTGAATCATTTGATTCACTCCTTTGACTTGGACCTTTTCTTCCCAAGTCTCATATTTTTAGACTTATTAAATATTTTGATTCCCCCTCTTGACATGGATTTCATCTGCACCATCCTTGTATTTCAGGACCATTAAACTTATATAAACATGGATCTCTTTCTTGATGATTCCATTTCAAATCCTCATCCACCAAAATTTAGAAAACTTAAAAAGCATAAAAAGAGAATAATAATCTATATTAAAACACTTTTTGCTAATCGAAAATGGCATAGTGTGTCCAAAAAATGTTAATAATTTCATCTATTGTTAGATATTTTAATCTTACTATTGTCATATATTATCCTTCATCCCCGATTATGACATATGTTAACCTTTTTCCTATTGGGCTTTGTGTGTCTCATCCTCGCTATGGTTTCTACCATTTCAGATATTTTTACCTACATTTTTGTCTCAAAGATTAATTATGGAAACTCCTCCTTTCAAATAGGCTCTCTTTAACATAAATCACTAAACTTATTTACCCAGTCCTTTTTGACTTCCCATCTCAACTTATGGTGTTGAACCCTTGCATTTTACTGATGGCATGGGAAAACATGTAGGTGGTACTTCAAAAAAATTAATCAACAAATAAATACTTTATGAAATCTTAATCAAATTCCGTAGTCAAAAATATCCTAAGAAGTGATTTAGCTACTCATGTTAAAGATAGACAACAATTCCTTCAATTAGATTTTTCCAATCAGTATGCCATCTATGGATCTAAGTCTTTTCAAAACCTATAAAGTGGAATCATCTTGGAATCGGTTAGATAATCTTGACTAGAGATGAGTTACATTTTTCTCATATGGATCATTATTACACCTTGTGTTCTTGCATCCATATAATTTGATTTCATATTACTATTCATCTCATTTTCACATCCTTCTTGGCTCTTGGTGATGATCCCTTGCATCTTCCTAGTTGTGCGAGTAAAAGCGGAATGAAACACCCTATAATTTTATCATCTATATTTCTACCAATGGAATAGAATGCATTTAATTATTTTTACCCTCTTTCAAATAGTCGGGCTTTTTACCAAGATGTAAAATACTAAAAACTTCCAAAAATAGACTAAAATAGAATTCAATAATGTTTCACAAAATTACAAAAACAATATTAAATTGTTAAAAAATAAAAAAACAATATAAAATTGTTCCAAACTAAACAAAATAGTATCTGATAGTAAAAATCAAAACATTTAAATAATTTTTGACCAAATTTTTGTAACTAGATAACACAGTTCAACAATTTTTCCTTTTAACGCATCTCTCATGATCATTCAAAATCATCTTTTTACAATCATATTTATTTCCCATGGTGTATATCTATGCTCAAGGAAATAATTTACCCTTTCGAAATATAACTTTTCATGGTGAACATTATGGATTTTAAATTTTAATCCAAGACTTGATAAAACTTCAATGGGATCCGACAAGGTATGTTTGGAGTATTTAAGTATCACTCCACACTTCAGCCCAATCTAATCCTATAAAGTTTTAAGCTATCTCTTACGGCCATTCAAATATGTCTAGTTCTTCAATATGGACCACATCCAATGTTTCATTAGATGTCATATGTGCACATTGTGTTGTATTGTTGTATTCTCACAACATTATCATGATGCTTTTACTTATTTTAGATTGTTATTTTTTTGTAATTTTGTTACCTTTTCCATACACTAATTACGGAAATTTATTTACATCTCCGTTCACATGAAAATTTGGTGTGGTTCCCTCCGGTTCATATTGGAGTCTCATTTATGCTTATTTTGTGTTTTCTTGTCGCTTGCATGTGTTTTGTTTTCTCTCCTAGTTTGATAAGTAAGGCATGGAGTGTTTTATATTTTTCTTTGTATTCATGTTTATTTGAATTTTTATTTCTCACCTTTCAAAACTCATAAAATCTAAAAAATCAAAACAATTACAATACTTTTGAACAAACATTCACTTATCATAGAAATCCTACAATTGGAAAATTCTTAAAGTGAATCTTTCAATATCTCAATAGAGTCTTGATAAACATCATACCTATTGGTGCTTGATTTTATCTTGCCACGTTTACTCTAAATATTCTTCAATCAGTAGGCTCTTGTGTATTTCCTATTTTCCCGAATGGATGCGTGAAATTTTTCTTCATCTGTATGTTTTTGAAAGATCTTTCTACATGGTCATGGATAAAATTTGAGCCTTATATCATTTTGAAATCCTTTATCCTTAAAGAAAAATTCAATTCTAGGCGTAAATGGTGATTTCCCTGCATTTCACGGTTTGATGAGTGTATTTTCCTATCAATTTATGTATCAACATCTTCACTACGTGGTCCTTTCTACGATTGTATGTGACTCGGTGGGGCATTTTGAAACTCTAAGGCCCACTTCAACTAAAGTATTGTCCATGTGGAGGGTCTGCACTCATCTAAAAATTTGCCTCTTCGTTTGACCTTGGAGTTACACCGGGGAGACACATGGAGGTTTCACTGGCATTTCCTAGACTTAAACATTTTTTTATTTGGCCGGTATAGGTTTTTGGACCATGGACACATGGAGGGCTAGTGCTCATTTGAGGATCCGCCTCAGGGTCCTACCTTAGTAGTTGCGGTAAGGAGAAATGTGGTGAGACCACACTTGTTTAGGGTCTCCGCTTTTGGGCAACCTATAAAAGTAGCACCAGGGAGACATGTGGAGGCTTCCGCTGGCTCTTCTCTATACTTAAACTTTTCAAGCAACTTTGAAAGGCACCTCGGGACATGTGGAGAGCCCACGCTTGTTTTGGGACCCACCCCTGAATTTTATTTTTGAAAGAGTGTCATGAAGACACGTGGAATTTTCCACTCACTCTACCCTTTCTTAGACTTTTCAATGGCCGATGAAACTTTATCGGACCCTAAGCATGTGGCACCTTCGTTGGTTCTTAAACCTTTTCAACAACTCTGCCCGGATCGAGACACGTGCTTTGAGCTGCGCTTGTTTAGGGTCTTTTCTTTTGGGCTCCATATCAAAAGTGCACCATTGAGACACATGGAGGCTTCCGCTAGGTCCTTTTATACTGAGACTTTTTAAAGGCCAAAAGGTAATTTTCTTGGGCCCAGGGCACGTGGAAGGCCCGCACTTGTTTGGAAACTTGCCTCTATACTTCACCTTTGCAGTTGTGCGAAGGAAACATGTGGAGGGATCTAAAATGAAGTTGAGAAAGGGAAGTATCAATGGTTGTTGTGTATTACATCTTATTTTACCGCCATTTTTACTCCAAGACTCCTGGAAATGTGAATATGCATTTTTTTCATCATTTTTGATGAAATTCCTTGTCTTTTTTGTCCACAAAGTAAAATTGAATGGATTTAGAGCTTAATTTTTGAGTCCAAGGATTGTAAATGTTGATATTTTAAAGTGGAATTGCTCAGGAACTTGCAAAAATGTGAATTACCAAAGAAGTTGGATGCGGAGCAGAGTTGCAGAGGAAAGAATGGGAAAAGGATGAAATGATGGAGGTTGCAGGTGAAAATAATGAAAAAGGAGTTTCCTCGAGGGTGAAAAGGATTTCCTATAAGATCCAGTTATACAGAGCCACCATAAAATTATTAAAACGGGGATTTCTCGCATGACAAAATAAAATAATGATTACGAGGATTGTCAAAACATTATGGCATGGAATCCCATTCATTAGTTGAGGGTCCGAGAAATGTGATCGGTTCATGATTTTTCCACCGATGCTATGGGTGTAAATTTGTTAAATGTCACTTCCCCGAGACAGATTGGTAACAAGAAAAGGATTCGTTGAATATTATTCTTTTTGGGGATTTCGGATGAGTGAGTGAGTAAATTGTATAAATGTAATGAGGATACTCTTGCAAAGGGTCGGGGGTTGAATTTTTAAGAGAAAATTTGAGAAATCCCATCTTCCTCAGAGACCATCTGAGAAACTTGTTGATTTTCTATGTTTTAGATTTCAATCATGTCAAGTTGGTTCCAAGAGTACATCCATTGACAAGATCTGAGACTGTTTAAAGAAAATTTCCCCTACTAGTGAATCTAATCAAATTTGAATTAATCTATATTAATGTTGGGCAAATTTGTGTCTTCTTTATTTCAGAATGTTTACAACTAGTTTTTCTTGTTCCTATTACAATATTGTGTTAAAATCCCTCCAATCACATAGGATCTCATCCCTGTGATAGTTTAGTGGCATTTTCAATTTCATTACAAGAAGACCCTTCATCCTGTAATGAGATAAACAATTTAAAATCACTTTATTGTCATTTGTTGATAAAGATTGTCTGTAAGCCTTTGAGTGTATCTTAGGCATGAGGAACCAGGGGTCTTTAATGTTCAATTGAGTCTTTATCTCAAGACTTCGTGTTAAATTATTGGATATTTTGTGAAACTATGCAAAATGGGCCTCCATTAATGCACACCTTCTAGTTGAAGGAATATTTTAGCTATTCTGAAACATTTTGTCATTTAGTTTTCCAATTTTTTTGAAGTTTATCAAAGATCTGGAAAAATAAAGTTTATCCTTCTTAATCTCCCACCAAAATTATTCAAAAATAATGAATCCCACCTAAAGTACCCTGTTTTCCCTGTATGTCCACAAATGAATAAATTCTACTACCAAAATATGCGAAGCAATCGGGATTCCATAATGTCTTCAGAACCTTAAACATGTTTAGAAAATATCACCATTCTTTAGAAGTGACAACTCATGAGAGTTAAATTGTGGTGCATTGATCATATTTTCTCAGGGCCCCCTTTCAAGTTTGTGCAAAGAAGGATATGTTAATTCTCCCTCACCGAAAGAGGTTAAAAATCGGGTCCTTTCACCCTAGTTGAAAGGCATGACCCAAAGTAGTGAGGATAGATCAAATCCTTAATGAAGGTCTTATCCATTTCTCTGATTCCTAAGTGACAAAGAGTCAGATGAATCCCCTCCCCAGGCTACAAAATGACTCATAATATGATATGTATGTCTCTCAGTGTCTTGATAAATCTATGATGTTTTCTAGTTTCCGAGGGAGAATTAATTTGGATACCAACACTAGATTGGTGTTGCTTTGTCAGGGATCTTCAAAGGAATTCTTATATTTGGCCCTGGTAATTTTTCTTACATACTCTAAGTGAAAATATATTTTTGGAACGTCATCCTATGTCCCAATTTGTAAGAATCAAGAAAAGTTACAAGTTTTGCATGGACTATTTCTAGTTTCTGTTGATTTTTGGTACTAAGTTTACATCATCAATGTTAAATATGGGTAAAGGAGGGTCAGATCTGTGAAGATTTGCATGAATTTAGTGTTGACAAACATTTGACAGACCAATTTTAGTGCATTTGCACAAATAAGGTGAAAATCCTTAAAAGTGACTCCATTTTGAATTAAATTTTGATAAATGTCGGTGTCTTAACCTCACAAATGAAATTTATCACTAATATCTACAAATCTAGAAGGAAGAAGATCTTTATTCGTTAAATACCATGCTAGAAGGTTGTTTACAGAGTTGGGAAAGAAAAATTCTGAAGGAAGAAGAATTTGATAAGTTATTGGAGATCAAAAATCAAAAAAATAGTTATCAATTATGGAAACCGATCACTTGTCATTGAATATTTCCATGCTTCCTCAAGTTCTTTTGAACCGTAGTCTTTTTGTAGATCTGCATTCTCCAACTAAAGAGGGGCCTTCTTTCGTATTTGAAATTTTTTTGTCTCATTTTGTCCTTATGTTCTCCAAAGTTGATAGGATCTATCAAGAAATAGAGTTTTTAGAGAACATTCATTCGAGAATTGCATTCATGTGCCCCATAGACCCTCACTCATCGCTTTGTTTCTCCTATAAGATCACCTCCCAAAACAATATGGCCCACCCCACCTAGACCATCATTTGTTGTGAACACTTTTGGTCTTATAGATTTCAGATATATTGTAGGATATCCAAATGTGCCACAAGATGTCGAAATAGATTGCCTAAATTTCAAGAAAATAATGCTATTCTTTGGTGATCAACACTTAAAGCTTTTTGTCAATATGATGGAATACTTTAAGATTGAATTTGAGGATGCACGTACATAAATTTGTTTATTCATACTCTAGAGGAGGATGCACGGGACCCGGCATAAATATTTTCCAGGACAACTCCCATGATTCATGGATAGAAATGGAGAATACTTTTAGATTGCGGTATGGAGATAAAAAGACTCTAGGTTTTTATCTGAATTTGAAAATATTAAAAAGAATCCTAATGAATCTATTCATGACTTCAATAAAAGGTTCAATAAGACCCTGAATAGGATACCTGTGATCCTAAGGCCAATTGATGTTTCTTTTCTGATAAAATACTCTAATGCTTTTGATAAGATGGGTTCCTATTATTTGAGGGATAAGATCCCAACAACATTGAGGTAGGTCTTCACCATGGCTTTGCAGATTGAAAACAATATCAAACTAGTTGGTTAGCATCCTAAGAGGGAAGATATAAAGCTCATCAATCCAGAGAAGCGTCAGTCAAGTAAAGTTGTGGATCTGGAGGAGGTTGTAAAACCTTTGGCAAGAGTTGTTAAGGAAATATCCTATAAACTGGCCAGAGTAGAGAAGGGGATTGGAAAAAGTTCCCAAGGTCATCATAAAGCACAAGGTCAAGAAAGATTTAAAAGTCATCCTAGAGGTGATCGAGATATGATGACAGAGGAGGAAAGGGCCTATGGGATCATGAAATAGATAGCCCCAACCCCATGAGAATAGAATTGCTGCCGAGTTGCTATTGTGGAAGAAACCAATGAAATTTAGTAGTGTGATAGATGTTTCTTGCCACATGCCCCATGTGATGAAGACAAATAAGTTGATGAAGAAGGTGATGAAACTAATGATGATGTGTGCATGATAGGGTGATCTACAAGCTCACGAGAAAGGAGTAACTTCGAATGAATTGATTAGTGCCAAAAGTCTTGTAGATTTATGGGATTGCATCCATCTGCTATTATCCCTTCCTCCCTCTCATACTTTTGAAATAAATATGGTACAAGATTTTGAATTTCCTAATAATGATTTTGAATACTTAAGGGAATTAATGATGAAAAATTATGATGAAGGAATCCCTTCGAGGAGTATATATAGTTTTTAATGTTGTGGTTGCTTAAGAAAAATAATATAACACTAGGAGTAAAGTTGTCAAAGGGGCGGGACTTCAGGCCAAACCAAAAATCTAGTTCTCACCAATATCTCAAAAGAAACTCCTAAGAAAGATACATCTAGCAAAGGACTTGTTTCCCCAAATAGAAATGGTATCCCTGCCCATGCTCAGACCATGAAAAATCCTTTATTGTCAAATGAGTTTGTCAGTCTTCCTCCAAATGTTGCCTTGCCAAAATATGTTCCTTATGACATTTCCCAAGTCTTGAGTCAAATCAAGATTTTTGTTCCAATTGTTTAGATTCTTAGGATTCCTGAGCACAAGAAAAGGGCCTTTGAGTATTTGGGATTGAAAGAAGAAAATATTACCCAAGGTAGAAATGTAAACAAAGTTGAGACTCTTACTACCACTCCGAGTTGGAAAAATCCCAAGTCTTTGGAAGAAATAGGTGAGCCACCTGAAGTATATTTGGGAACACCCTTGGTTGAGTCCCAACTGAATGTAGATCCATTTTTCACTACTCTTATTATTAGGGACAGGCTGTTACACAACTATATGTTTGATTCTGGAGCATCATGCAATGTTATGCATCTTGAGGTCATGAAGGAATTAGATATCAAAGTGACAATGCTTATGGGAAGTGCACTACCATGGATTCCATACAGGTGCCAGTGGTTCGATGTGTCAAGGGTTTGATAGTGCAACTTACAACCTACATAGGTAAGAACTTAAAATTATATGTTGTTATTATTGATTTCCCTACCAAATGAGGAATGTTGTTATCAAGAAAATGGGCTACTAGTTTGGGTGGGAGTGTGCAAATGGATATTTCATTTTCCACTATAGCTATTGAGGGCAGCCTTGTAAAGTTGTATGTTGAAAATAATATGCTACATCTCATTGAGGATCCCAATAATGCTTCCTATGAAGTGTTATACACTGATACTAATGCTGATAACTTTGTTGGATTTGCTGATGGTAAAGAGCACAAAATTGATCAATGCAAGTCTCTTAATCAAGTAGGTTCTCCTTGGACTTTGTTGATTGATGGGGATTCCTCTAAGTTTGGAAACGGTGTTGGCATTGTTCGATATCTCCAAGTTAGGAAGAGTTTGTTTTCTCTTTTAAACTCAAATTTGAGTGCACTAAAAATATTGCTTAATATAAAGCACTGTTATTGGTTCTAAGGATTGCATGGAAATATGGTATTAGAGACATCATTGTTAATGGAGATTCAAAGCTGATTATTAAGCAGGTTAGAAAACTATATGCAACAAAAAATCAGAGAATGAAGAGGTATAAGCATGCAGTTTCAGATTTCATTGAGATGTTTAACTCCTTCAACATAATACATCACGATAGAAAGTACAATAAATTGGCCGTATTGGGGTCCAAATTTGAAAATTGTACTATATCCCCCTATTGTGAGTATAATATTGAGGTATTGACTAGGCCATCTGTTCCTGATAATGTTAAACACTAGCAAGTGTTCGAAGACGACACCCAGGTGCAAAGGTTTTTATAGAACCAAGGAGAATTTTCTAATCAATGTATAGATTGGGAGCCAATGGTTTGTGCGGCTGATGGAAAGGAGACTTTATTTGGCAAAGACATCATTCAGTTGAAGAATAATACTATTCCTAGAGGTTTTGTAGCACTTGAATCAAACTTTGATAATGTTGATTGCATTTTCAACAGACACATGTCAGCCTCGAGGGATGTTGAAGAAAATGACCTAGGCACGAAGGATAAACCACGTAATATTTGGCTAGGTAGAAATATGAGTAAGAATAAAAATAGTTGTATGTCCAATTGTTGATGAAATACTAGGACTTCTTACTATGGTCTTATTCTGAACTGAAAGCATACAGAGAGGATCTTTTCTAGCATGAAATTCCTTTGGAAGCTTCCACCAAGCCATTTAGGCATAAATAGTGGCCAATCAATCCACTCCTTTCCCTGAAGATGCAAGAAGAATTGAAAATATTTAGGGATGGAGGAATCATACAGCCCACAAGGTACTCATCATGGGTTTCAAACTTGTTACCTATCAGAAAGAAGAATGGAGATATAAGGCTATGTGTGGACTTTAGAAACTTGAATAGAGCATCAATGAAGGATAACTACCCATTTCCAAATATGGACAATATGTTATAATTGGTTACTAGTTCAGAATTATTATCTACCTTGGATGGTTTTTTGGATATAACCGTAGTTGTGAAGGAATCGACCGAATCAATACTACCTTTACTACTCCTTGGGAATATATGTATATGTCATAATGCCTTTTGGTATAATGAATGCTTGAGCCACTTTCAAAAAGCAATGGATATAGATTTATCTAGCTATATTAATGATTTCATTGTTATATATTAAGATGATGTGACTATTTTCTCTAGAAAAGGAGTGACCACCTACAACACTTAGAAAAATGTTGTTAAGATGTAGGGAGTATGGTATTTCACTAAAGCCCAAGAAGTTCCATTTTGAGTTCGAAAGCAAAGCTTCTTGGACACATTATGTCAAAGGAAGGGGTCATGATTGATCCTGAGAGGGTAAATTTTTTTTGACAAAGTCCCTATTTCAAGAACCAAGAAGGGAATTTAATATTTTTTTGGGAAAATTAATTTTATTAGGAGATTTATCTCCAAATTTTCTGAACTAACTATCCTAGTCACTAACATGCTAAAGAAAGACCAAAGTATCAAACCGAGCACCTTTCATTAATTTGGTCAAATTTCCATTCCATTTGTGTGATTTTCTCGTTGTTCCATATTTTCGGAAAAATTGCTCCTGAAACCAATGATAGCATTTGGATGGATTTACACTTGGACTGAGCCTGGTACGCTGCTCGACATCCTTGAATTACCAATCCATTATTTAGGGCATTGGTCAAGCTCAGCTTTTGGGTTCCAAAGACTGAACTTCTCACTCGCCTAGCTCGATCACTCCAAACCTCTAAACCCACACACCTTTGAATCCCGAAAACCTGAAACTCTAAATTTCAAAGTTTCTGATTTTCGGTCTTCAAAAAACTGACTTGCTCAACATCTCTACCCCAAAATATCCTAATTTCTGAAAAGGAAAAGTCGAAAAGATTCTCTGAAAATGACTCCTTTCTAACCCCTATGAATACCGAGTTACTTCATCTCCTAAACGAGCTCACCTACCTACTCGTTGACACCACCGATTCGAAATGTGTTGACTTTCTAAATGTACAACGAGCTCGTGTTCTCCTCAAAGCATCGATGAGCTATCCACATGACTATTCTATCACTCACTTACTCGGTATGCCCTCAAATCTCATTATCATAATGAGCTTTAAATGTTCTATACTTCTGAGTAGATCATAGGCTTGATATTGGTATATATTGTCACCCAACCGAATCACTCACCTTCTCCATGCTTCAATTCCTACAAGCCTCAGAATCTCACACCTATCTCATTGATGCAACTTGGCCTCTTGGTCTTCTTATCATTTTTCCCAAGTTGTTTATTTTAATTTATCTGATTCGATGGTTCGAATGACTCTCCAGTCTGTTGGGTACTCCGTGATTAACCAAACCAAGCTAGATTCAGCTCACTTACCATATAACTAAATGAGATTTATTGCTATGTTAGCTTCCACCATGAGTAATTTCAAAATCTTCTCACGAGAACTCCTCCATTCATTATCTGATGAGCTCATATTGGGTAATCCGCTGAGCCATGGATGGTTATCTTCCAACTATTTTGCGTCTGAATATAAACTGAGCTCTAATGATCAAGTCATCCCTACTAAGTCACGGTATGGTCTTCTTTAATGGTTCAGACCACCTCGGCTACTATCTCGACTTGTCCATGAAATGATGAGCTCGATGTATCGAGCCATCTTCCTGCATATAGAATTCAACTCGGCCCTTTCCTGATGTGATCTCTTCTATGTCCTTTGTAATTTGGGAAAAGAGAAGTCCTTTATTTTTGTGTTCCCTCTCTTTTCTTTTAAGACTAGGTTCTTCATTATGTTAGTTTAAATTTCTTGATTCCCAAATATTGCTCTACAATCGTTTTGTATGCCTTTACATCGAGTTTCAAACCTTTTCTTGTGTTTTGGGAAGTTTATGTTTTTAAAAATGAATGTTTTTTGGTTCTTTTCTTGAGTGAATTGTTTCTTGAAAGTAAATGTGGAAGCCTTGTCTTTTGTTTCCAATGCTTGTCAAATATTCCATATTATCTCAGTGTTGGGGCTCGGGGGCCAATGAGGAAGTAGGATTCACTTCCTCATTGGAGTATTGGTTAAGTGGAAAGTGTTGCCTCTTGTCCCATTTTGGGTTGTTGTGTTGATATTGGTTGACGGTGGAGCTAAAAGAAGGAATCGTGTTTCTTATTTAATTTTGAGGAAAAGACCAAGAATCCCTTGTAAACATTTTATCATGTTTTCTCCATTGTGTATGGAGGTCTTGTAAACTTGTAATCTTAAAGTGGAGATTCTTAGTTTTCTTATTTATTTAAATTGTAGTATCATATCTCATTAGAAATGAAAGTAAAGGATTTAAGATTACTTCCTTTCTTGTTGGGAAGACAAACAATTTTAGTGTAACAAGTTCTTGATATGATGAAATGTGATTGAAATGAGAATAACTTTACTTTCAAGCTAGTAATTTCATTGCCTTCAAGAGGAGTGATATTCATTTTAAAATATGGGGAAATATTGTTACAAATTATTGTTTTGAAATCATTGAGCTTGCATTGTATGAGGAAAGGAAATAGATACTTACATTTCACTACTTGAAATGGCATATGATAACAAAGTTAAAACATATTGTTTATCTTTTTTTTATTGTTGAAGAAATTTTAAACTTTATATGTGTTGATGGAAAAGTCTTAAAAATTACATTAGTTATTTATCTTGTCAACAAATGGATTGATTTTCTTTTAATCAAATAAAATAAAGAACATGCATGGTTACCATTAGACCTTAATCTATATTGATTGTGGAAATTTATTATCAAATTACTATAAATTTATACAAGGATAAATATCAAATAAAGTAATAATAGAGGTAAATAAAATTAGTTTTTGACATCTTATAATATTACTATCAAATTATAGAAATTTTAAGTAAAAGAGTAATATTAGTTCATATTATCAATAATATGAATATTATTATTTATTGATAATCATGATAATATTAAAATATTAATTATATTACTGATATATATAATTACAAATGTTAAACAAAACAAAGAATTTCTTAAATCCTAAGGCCGCGGCCTACATCTTTTTTTTTAAAGGGGGAATGGTGGGGGCGAGGTCGCCAATCCCACCACCCAACCCCATATACTATGGGATGGGGGTGGGTCGGTGACCTCCCTCCCACTAAACATTTAACCCCAACTTATTATACTGCTGGGTATAAATCAAAACCTGTTGCTACCCTAATATATCATATACAAGTTAGTTTTTTTTTCTCACACGACCCTCTATATGCGAACCAAGGTAACTCAAATTATATATATATATATATATATATATATATATATATATATATATATATATAGACACACACACACACTTGTTCCTTTTGATTTCAGTACAAATAAAATGAAATTTAATAAAACATATACATATACAAATATATATATATATACCCATGTGTATATATACACTATTAGATACCTATTTCTCTAAAATAGGGGAAATACCCATAGGCCTAAATGGGGAAAATCCAAGCAAAAAGAATAAGATAAACAAATAATAAATATGTGTAAACCCTAGATGAGGGTATAAATGGAATCCTCAATAAAAGAAAATTTTTGTTCCTCCATGATCTTGAGTTTTTCTCTCATGGCTTCCACCTCCTTTTCTCTTCAAACCTGAAAAATAAGAAAAGCAACAATAATACAAATGAATTGAAAAAGAGTCTTTCATAACCAAGTTTAGGGTTAGATGGATCCCTAAATCCAAGGGCTCCAAATGAATCCATCTAATGGATGAGATTCATCCCTACAAAAAGTAGGTGGGAAGTGGGTGAGATAAATTTTCAAATTTAAAATGCATGGGTAGGATTTAAATGGGGCCACTTAAGTGGTGTAGGGCATGATTATTTTTACCTTTCTAGTTCCCAAATGTTTTATCGTAAACTTTCTATTTAATGCAAGCCTTGACCCCTTTGTGGGTGTAGTAAAACTTTATTATTTAAATAACTAGACCACAATACCTTTGAAATTAATTTGAGCAAGTTTAATTAAGGTTGAATTTAATTGTTCTAAAATAAAAGGTAGGAGAGTCTAAGCCTTACTTTAGACTAATTAAATTATTAAATGGTATTGATAAATTTTGTTATTTTTTAAAAAGAGAGCTAAGGGGATTGTAGACCCTCATTTGGAATTTTTATAATATTAATTTAATGTAATTTTGAAATGAGAAAGTTTTAACCGTAAATTTTAACCTAATGTTGCGAGTGGGTTTTACAAAAAAATATTCCATATTATTTTCTAGTATGAGCTAGGTTTGTCTTGGGTATTGTGTGAGTAAATTTATGAACTTCAAATATTTGATTCATCTAACAAAACTCTTCATTATATAAACCCTTATATCAAGAATATTCTCTAAATTTTATTTAAAATAATTCTTCTCTAGGCTATATTAACCAAACCTCATTTGCGAAACCTTGTTCTAGCACTTATTTTATAATCCAATTTGTAAAGTGTTAGTAATCATATTCTTCAATATTTATTCTACAAAACCCTTAAATCCCAAACACTTTATTTTCCCAACACTATTTGTATTCCTCATATACATATTAGACACACATATCTGCAGAAACACACACCAAAACATAGAATATAATTATGTCTAAACCAAAGGTAGTCCTCAATGTCATCAAGACATCTGAACCCACAATTTTATAACATAAGATATGCACCTATATATTAAATATGGCATGCCATTCTTTGAATTTCACACTCAATGTGTATACAGATCCAAATTATAACCTCTTCGATAATACTTCCACTCTACAATTATATAAAATAGGCACAATAGATATCCAACGCTATTAAAGGTCTTAAGCAATTATTCTGAGCTAGCATTGGTAATCAATGTGACAATCACCCTACGTTCGTAATGAACCTCATGAACCTATTGAATCTCCTCCATCTTGGGAACACTACCTCACTGGATAAATCCAACAATTTAGCATCCATCCACCTCCATCGCCATACGATCTATCAAGACTTGCCTCACCTCCTCAATGAGTGAAGATAATTAAAGTTAAGAGTCCCACATACTCCAAGTATAACACCTTAATTTTCAGACCTACGCTTGTATGAAAACTGAACTATATTTTATATGTGTAAGGTTACATCAAATTTAATGTAAAAACACATCGTTAATGCTACTAGTATAATTAAAAGAGTAATTCGCATCCCTACGAATGGATCATGAAAGACATTTTAGTCATTTCTTATTCTCATTTTCAGCTTACGTGTGGTTTTCCCACCAAAAGAACTAGAAATGCTTCACGTTAGGGTTCTCTTGGCTGCATTGGAACCTCTTAATCAAATAATTCCCTTTATGATCCATTTTTGGCCACTTCCATTTTTCACTTCAATCCCTAAAACTATGGTTTTTGGATTGAATTTTTGGCATTTGCATACTTGTAGTATTCTATTAAGGTATGTGATTGGAACGCTCTTTTAGATTTGGAGTAATATGGTTTGTGAGAATAATTATATTCTTAAAAAGGAATCATATCCAAGTCTCACAAATTTTGACCTTTCCTACTTGATCTTAAAGGCGAGATCCATGACAATTTAAAATCTTTTCTATCATCTATTATTTATATTTATCCTTGTGCCAAAAGAAATTTCATTATGATTTTTGATTCACTGAAAATTGGAATGCAATCATTTAAATTTATATTTCAATCTTGTGGTATCTAAACATTCTTCAACAGATCTACAAAACTCGAATTTAACACACAAGGATTACAAAACTTAAACTCCACACCATAATATATTATTCACATCATAATATCAAACGTACAAAAAGATTAGCTATTATATCGTCATAAAGGTAGGCAAACAACATCCTAAGAAATAGGAAGTGACTATAACAATTAATAACAATACCTCGTTTAATTAATTTACGGTATAACATACTAACCAACCTAATAACAATTTATTTACTAATTTATAATTACATTTCAAATTGAATAATTTACCATAGCTAAATATCAACACTTATGTTATGCACTAAACCAAAGTTTCCTAACATTCCCTATTTAGTGCATAGGGAAAATGTTCATAGTATAATGCGCTTGATTTTGCAATCGTATGATTTTCCTTTGGATTATCACAAACCAAAATTTTGTTTTCCATGAATTAACCAAAAACTTAGAGTGAGGTGGTTTTCCAATGGTTGACCACAAAGCACAAAGGGGTGAAGGTTTTCAAATGGTTTACCTACAACCATATCGCAATGTGCCAGTGTATTCTTCGGCCCTCATCATAGTTGCTCTTCCGGAGATAATATTTCGGAATTCATGATAGTGAAAAAACTATCATCGAACTCATACAAACCGAAGCATTATGTCATCCCCCTACCCCCAACCCCCCCCCCAATGTGAATTTTCGATAACACATTATTTTGAAAACACCCGACTAAAACCAAATCAAATAAACACACACTCACACACGTCACCAAATCAGTATGTGTAGCCTCATAGATTTTGATGGATGAGACAACGTCAATTTTCCTTCATGCTCTATGTATCCTCGAGCCTCCATTATCATACTTGCGCTAGCTCGGTGAATTCAAGTTTTGAGGATTAATGGTTTCTAGGACGTCAATTAACACCAAAAATGTATACGTAAGATTTTTTTACAAATATCTGACAACACAACTACTACACGCATACTTTTTAATTTCAACGACATAATAATAGCTTGAAAAATGATGATGACTCAACAAAATAATTGACTCTTAAGAGAGACTTTAACTGTAACTCACAATAAGTATTAATGAAAATAAATTACCATTTGACTTGAAACTTTTGTTTTGATGGTAACGACAGTGACTTTTTGACTCTTTTTATGAATTTTCAATTTGACATAGGAAAATAATTAAACATATATGACATTAAAAAGACTCAGTAAATGATAAACTATGAATCTATAATATATATCCTCAACTACAAAACATAACAAATATATACTGAAACAAAAAAAACTTATTAATTAAGACCGACTACGAGATTCTACAAAGCTCGGAAATAATAAACATAATGATATATGAATTTGACACAATGAATCTAATTGAGACTTATGGCAAAAATAGACACTGAAATGAACTAGATTGCAATGTGACTGCAAACAAATAGTTAAACCATTTTGAGGAGAATTTAATATTGACAGGAGAAGATTTGATACCTTCAAATAAAATTTATGTTGGTTGTCTTGATGTGAGAAAATGCCTTACATAATTTCTCTAACAGTCAAATATCCCAATGCTTTGATTTGTATTTTATTCCATAAAATATGTGTGTGGTGGTATATTGATAAGGATTTCAGTAAACATAGGTAAATATGCACAGATTTGAGGGGGCACATAAGATCATCACAATCAATCCATCGTTAAAGTGTTTCAGAAGTTCATATGACAATAAGGATACATGTTTATTTTTTTGGTTCCTTCCTCTCGTGATCTCCTACAGATCTGATAGATGATTGCCGACTAAATACTATTTCCCAATACAATGATTACTCGTTGTAGAGAGTGTCGTCATTAAAGAGAATAGACGCCTTAGAAGGATATAATCTGCAAGTAAGAAGAA
The DNA here is from genome assembly GCA_018340775.1 of Taxus wallichiana var. yunnanensis. Taxonomy (NCBI): domain Eukaryota; kingdom Viridiplantae; phylum Streptophyta; class Pinopsida; order Cupressales; family Taxaceae; genus Taxus; species Taxus wallichiana. Next base: position 125,864,677 of record CM031236.1, read on the forward strand.
TGCCAAAACTGTTCTTTGTAAACTAAACCCGCCATCATTTGAGGCAATATACCAGAGGACTGCCCCTTCACAATTTAACGTTTCATATTAGCAATCAGATTATTTACTAGATCTGATACCAAATAAATTTATATTTCACTCTTATGCTACCTAAAAATTCATCAAAGGATCTACAAAACTCAGATTTAACACATAGGGATTACACAAAAGTAAACTCCAAACCAGAATATATTATTCACATCATAATATCTAGCGTATAATAGATTGGATATTATGTAACCATAAAGGTAGGAAAAAAATTCAAGGAAATATGAAATGAGTATAACAATTAAGTACAATACCCCATTTAATTAATTTATGGGTATAACATACTAATCAACTTACTAACAATTACATTTCACATTGACTAATTTACTATAGGTAAATATCCACACTTATATTATGCACTAAACTAATGTTTCCTAACATCTTTGCTTCTAAACCATGGTCTTGAGAGTGACTCTTCTTTTCTTATAAAGGTGATTCCCATGTTTTAAGCCCTTGACACATAAATTTTTAAGTACTCTAATTAGGGTGATATTTCACAATCTCCTTTACATTTTTGGGGCAATTCTTACCTTTAAACTATTAGCAATAACTAAGATAATTACATTTCAATCCTTTTAGAAACAAGTTATCTTGTTAATCTACTTATGCTCATATTGAAATGTGTAAATAGATCTATCCAAATGGTTACCAAAGGAAATAATGCTAAAAATTAGGGGTTTGAATTGGATTATATAATTAGACTTTGAGTGGATTGATTTTTGATGCATATCTTATTTTAATGTTGGTTATTTGGCTTAATTATGTCAAAATTTTAGGAGTATCTTTCCCAAAATTTGGCAAATTATTGATCTATTGGGTAGAAAGCGGGTGCATTTTTACATCATCATGTTTTTGTAACTTTGGAGGATCAAAGCATGGTAGATGATTTGGTTAAATATTCGTAATCCCATATTCATTTAATCCAAGGAAAATGGATCTTCATTCACCAAAAAGGATCTTTCCCTGCAAATGACAGATCCATATGCTATTATATCATTATCTTCTGGGATTCCTAGATGGTATCCTAAAAAATACTACCAAATCTATTATTCTTTTTTCCCTGATGGTTATTAACTATTCATTTAAGCCTAGTACCCTTGCCCCTATTTCTTATAGAACATTTCTTCCTCAATGGAATAAAATGATTGGAATTTTTTTATAAAGAAAATATTTTTTGAAAGATGAAATTTTTATCCAAGCTTATAAGGGAGCTTGATTAGCGGGATCAATATTTTTGTCACTTTGCAAGATTAGGGCATATATATAAAGTTTTAAGTTTTTTACCACACATGTATTATGATTTTTGGGCTATGGAATACCTTGTTTTGCTACGAAGATATAGTTTTTCTATATAAGACTTTTCAACTTTATTTTCTAGATTGTGAGAAAATTTTAAATATTTTATGAAGCTCGGTTTTTGTTTCCTTTTTGTGTAATGTCCCTTTTTGGAAAAATAGAAAATTTCAACAACTATAACCAAATCGAACCAAGAAGGATAAGATCCTTTTAGTTCTTCCTAAAATAATAGAATGTAAGCATAATTACAACCCAAAACAAGGTTGGAATTAGTCAAGGTAGTGGGTCATATGGGAGGACCAATTGGAGAAACTTTTCTAGATCTGATTTTATAGCAATAATTATAAAATTAAATATGGCACCTAGAACAACTAAAAATTAAAAAATTAATATCTCATTCAACTATTCGTATTTTACCAAAAATAAAGTGCATAACATGAGACTAGAAATTAAGAGCTTTCCAATGCATTATAGATCTTAATTTTCGAGTATTGAAAACCCTCAAAACAGACCCATAAATCTCAATTTAAGTCGCTAGGATTAGAGAAAATTAAATAAATTATTGCAACCCTTTTTCCATACCCAAAATAAGGTCATATTCCTTTGAAATAAATGTCAACGAACACAAATTTCAGATCTGGCCCATATAACATCCAAACATGCTAAAACAAACTTCAATTCAAGTCGTCATGGCTAGACTAATTACAGCAAAGCGGTGGACAACAATATAAAAAAGAGCCCAAACCCTTCAAATATCACCACGAAATGAGTAATAAACATGCAGATTTATCATATAAATAAATGTCCCAAGATTAGGAGGATTTAATGATGCACAAATATACTCAACAATCAAACAAGAAGGCTTCACACTTAATTTGAAAAGAATAACTTCAACATATATATATCCTTCTTTCCAAGCATGGAGTAAATTCAAATGATCAATCAACATGACCCACTAAATTTCATGCCACATTCTTTTATAAAGTTAAGGGGTGCAACATTCAATGATTGACATATCCTTTTGAAGGGAAAAATGTAAAGTCTCGTTATAAACTTAATTACAAATATTTAATATTAAGACTATGTGTACTTTATTTATTTTTCCCGATTTAGTATTAGGAAATTATTAACCTCTGTGCAAATTAACGTATAAGGAAATACCACTCCTTGAAGTGTAAGGCATACCAAGATGGTTATAATGCAAAATAAAGTAGACAATATGCATCTTAGTAAAGTCCTAAAGCAGGGGACATTGCAGTCCTCCCCTCTCAGGGATTGATTTCCTTAAAGTAATAGTAATCTCATGGATCCATGTATCATACATAGAGGATAATAAGTGATTCCTCTAAAGTTTTTCTCTCATGTCATTCAAGTGAATAAGCACTTGGAAGAATACATGGGCTTCCTTCGTGACAATCCAAGTATGTGTGTGATCAAATCCATAGTAGTAACTCCAAGAGATAGTGTCTTCATCATATTGTGTGGAGTCGAAAATGGGTGATATTTTCTAAGCTACAAGGATTCCCACTAATAGATCCCTTCATGAAGAGTGAAGGACAACATCTTTCTCTCATACGTCTTCACCCTTACACATGATGCAAACGAGTTAGAAAAATATAAGTTTTGAGAAACACTTTTCCAGTTTCCCCTTCATGTCTCCATGGCATCAATGGCTCACAATTCATCGCCGAACATGGGATGCCCCCAAATGTCATTATGCTGCCCCAAACACTGTTATAATTATGAATTTTCATCCCACAGATCAGAAATGAAAGAGCTGGAATCCACCACAAAACAATTATGCATAGGCCACCAACATGTACCAACAACAAATCCTTCAACTGTATGGATGGGAACTCAACTATAGAAGTGATTAGTGAGCTGAAAGTATGTATGAGAGTGGTAAAAATGAAAGGGAAACAACTATCATATTTCAATATAATCATCCAAACATCAATTTCAGTGTGTTGGACAACAATTATAGAAAATAACAAACTGAAAATGGAAGGTACAATAGTCATATCTTTCTTGGTAGCCAACACTAACAATTGATGTCATTTTCTAATAATTATTTAACACGCATCTGGTTTCTCTTTCTTGGGGCAGCAAGATAACGTTCTCCTTGTTTATTACTCTACATAAACTATATGTGTCTCAACACCTCAAAACAATCCTCAAATGTGTTAGCAACTTGAAGACCTTTCTTCCACATATCTATCCTTGTTTGTGGGGCAACTAGCAATGAAAATATCAGACCGGAAATGAATATTACAACAGTGTTATATTGCATACTCATCATCATTATTATCTTCAAAACATGTGCTAACATACATTCCATCATGATCCAACCAAAAAACTGAATCTTCTTGCTTGGGGCAGCAAGATACCTCCTTCTTGTAGGACCCATACATGAAGGAAAGACAAGAATACCTTTTATCTTTGTGAGAAGCCCACCTCTAGGATCATATGTATTCATGCCAAACTGAAAAATGAACATTTTATTGTACGGTGTCCTTGCTTATAACAACAAGAACATTATGGTAAGAGTTGGAACATGTGTTATTAATACAATAATACATTTTCCTTCCTTTCTTAAAGGCATAAAAAATATGAGAGTTAGCAACAATTGGAAAAAGGTAAGGAGATGATATCATTGCATCCAAATAAAGCTTGTAATGCTCCTCAAACCCAATTCCTTTTACCTCTTTATTCCATGAAGCAATATGAGCATGATGACATCCCAAAGTTCCTCTACTTTTATGCTTACAAGGAAAGGAGAAAACTGAAATATATTGCTTGCATTCATGAACACCATCATAGGAAAACCAAGGAATGTTGTGCCAATGAATTTCCTTTATGAGAGGGAGAAAAACATATGGAGCCATATGATTAGAGTTGTTTATCATACCTTCATGCCTTCTAATGATGGATTTCTCATATGGACCAGCAAGCTTATTGTTATGGTTTCCTTCATTGGGAAGAGTGTTAATCACTCTTTCTTCTTTGCCATCATGTTCCTTATGCACCCAAGTGTTAAGAGCAAAAATACCAACAAGAGTGTGACCAATATACCTCATGTTGCAAATCATATCCATCTTTCTATCATGCCCATAACCATACCCATCAAAGCTCAACATGGAAGGAGAAATTAAATGTGAAACAACATACCTTGGGCTGCTCCCAACTTCTCCAAAACTCAAAATTTCTGAGTTTGGTACAGCACTCTTTCCTCATCATTTTCCTCACCCAAAACCCCTTTTTCTTCCTTACAAGTGTTCATGCTTGGTGGGTAATGACTTGGAACCTTTATGAGACTCATGCTTTCTTCTTGTCCTTCAAATGACTCACGGTGGGGTTGAACAATTTCCCTCAAATCTGATTTTTCCTTCATATGTTCCCTTGCCATCATTTCCCTTTCATCATGCATGTGCTTGTTACCAATGTCCTTTTCATGCTCTTCAAAAAAATCTGATTTCTCCTTGCAACCACTCAACTCCATGCAATCATTAGATGTCAACAATTCATCATCAAAAACAAAAGAGCTCATACCTTGGATACATGTCTTCACCTTACTTTACCATTTCTCTAGAACACCTTTGGCTACTATATGAGAAATACATGATTCCTCTTGACATCCTTGCCCAAGCATGGATAGAAAATGTGGTAGGGAAATCTCATATTCATTTAACACCAAGGACATAATTGTTTGCATGGAAAATACTATATCTTGAGTATCACTTCAAACATGTGGAAAATAAGATCATTACATTCTAGATCCATCATTACCACACGGGATCTTAATTTTTCCATACTATTAAAAATACTAACCCTTTTACCAAAATAATGGCTTGTGAGGTCCCAAAGGCCTTGGAAACTTCCCACCATGAGCTCAAAGATGTCTTCCATGATGACATTTCTATATGAAAATTTTGGGGTTGTTATCCATGTAACCTCACTAAAGTAGGTGACGACCATAAATCTCACTTCCCCATATTCATGTTCCAAATGTTTGTGCCTAGCCAATGGCATGACCAAGGAATCCCATGAAAGAAACATGGATCCATAATTAGCTTGTTCAATTATTGTCAAGTAACTTGCCGCTTCTTCTAGAATGTTGAGCAACCCATCCTTTGGACGAGGTAAGTTCTTGAGTTCTCTCCCATCTTCAAAATCTTTTCTTTCATGCAACCTGCACTAGATAAATCCACAATTAATAGGAAATATTATACCTCACAGTGTAGAATAACATGCTCGATATGAATCTAATGTCCCCTTTTTGGGAAAACAAAAAATGACAACAACTACAACCAAATCGAACCAATAAGGATGGGATATTTTTAGTTCTTCCTCAAATAACCCAATGTCAACATAATTCCAACCCAAAATGGGTTTTGAAATAGCCAATGTAGTGGGTTAGATGGGAGGAAAAATTGGACACTCAAAATTTTCCAGATTTGATTTTATAAGAGTAGTTATAAAATAAAATATGGCACACATAACATCTAGAACTTCAAAAATTAATATCTCATTCAATATTTCATATTTTTCCATGAAATAAAGTTCATAAGAAACTAGAAATTAATATATTTCCAATGCAATATAGATATGAATTTCTTAAGTACTGAAACCCTCTCAAAATAGACCTAGAAATATCATTTTAAGTCGCTAGGGTTACCAAAAATTAAATAAATTATTCCAAACCTTTTTCGAGCCCCTAAAAATATAAATAAGGTCTCATTTCTCTGAAATAAATTCCAACACAACATAGATTGCATATCTAGTTCATATACCCTCAAAACATGCTAAAACAAACTTCTATTCAAGTTGTCATATCTGGAATAATTACAATAGTGAACAACATTATAAAAAAGAGCCCAAACCCTTAAAATATCACCTAAAATTGAGTAATAATCATGCAGATATATCATGCACAAATATACTCAACAATTGTGGCTAATTGTGCCACATTTTTAATATCAATTCACCAAGCTTAGGAGTATTTAATCATGCACAAATATACTCAACAATAAAAGAATAAGGCTTCAAACTTAATTTGTAAAGAATAACTTCAACAAAGAGAGAAAGAAATTAGCAACATAGGACATACATCTCTTTTCTCCAATCATGGAGTAAATTCAAGTGATCAATTAACATGAATTATTAAATATTATGCCACTTCCTTTTATAGAGTTAAGGGTGCAACATTAAATGACCCACTTATCCATTTTAGAGGGAAAACATAAACTCTCATTATAAACATAATTAAAAATATTTAATACTAATACTATGTGTACTTTAATTATTTATTCTAATTTAATATTAGGAAATTACTAACCTATGTGCACATTAACTACTAAGTAACTACCCCTCCTTTTAGTAAAACACATACCAAGAAGGTTACTGAAGAAAAATAAAGTAGAGAATATGCATCCGAGTAATGTCCGAAACAGAGGACATTACATTCATGAATAAATAATATTTTAGTGACTATATTCATGATGATTAATGAAATGGTGATGAAAACTATTTTTAACCGATAAAAATGTATGTTAATATACCTTAACACTCTAAAAAATGTTATATTTAATTTGAAATTTCATGATCATGATCTTATCCAACACTTAACCCATTTTATATCTTCATCGTGAGGTTTAGAAAGGGGTTCTATTACAATCTAAATGACATTTTTATCGATGAATATAAATGGAATTCAAATAGTATAAAAAAATATTACATTTAAGTTCTTCCACATAATCCATATCAATGAATCATGGTAGAAAAGGTTCTTGGGAAAATTTAAAAGGGTCTTAATATACTTGTAAAAAGTATAACATGATGAAATATGGTTGTAAAACAAGGTAAATTTTAAGACCTCACCTAAAAACAACCATATATATATATATTACTTGGAAAATTTATATAAATTAATTTTAAAATCTTGGCAAATGCCAAAATTGAAAGGAAATGTTGTTGGTTGATACCAACTATCATCTAGTAGCATTAGGATACCGAAAAGTGGAAACTTTTTCTTTTTTCAACAAGGTAAAGACCATTTGAATATAAAAATATGGGTATTACTGTAAATTCTAGGTGAATCAACCTAAAAATCAAATTCTACCTAGAAACTTTAGGCAAAATATAAAGTAACCTAACCCCGAAAATTACCCAAATCCAAATTTCAAAAATCTAAATATTTGTGAATTAATGAAGATTAGCCACTAAAATTTACACTACCATAAAATCTACAATATATTATATACTTGGTGTAAGGTACCAAGAAACTGAAATAATTTATAAATAGTTTCAAACTATCTTTTATACTATGTAGAAAGTATCTATTTGACTAAATTAGTTTTCCTCACACACTCAAATCATTTACAAGAATTTTAAAACTATCTTGCATATGTTAGGTAGAAATTACCTCTTTTGATTAAAGTATCTTTCTTTTGAAACTTGTGTCATCTTTAACTATGGAGGCTCAAAATATATAATCAATGAATGAGTGGTCATAAAATAAATTAAAACATGCACGAACAAGAAGTATTTATGTATTGGGGTGATTATGCTAAAATATAAAATTATAGCCTAATCTAGATGTTATAGATGAAGTAAAGAAATGAATAATGCAATACAAAAATATACCCAAGCAACTAAGTAATAAAGATATGTATCCCTAATTACAAATAGCTTTAGAAGAGCCTTTAGTTGAACAAAGATGGAAGATATTCACAAAGAAGCCTAAAAAAATGCAGATCTGACATATTTAAATGGACTAGGGAACTGGGAGAGGAATGGAGCAACCTATGGGAACCTTGGTCTATGTAGATGGTCAACAAATATCCTCTCGAGGCTTCGTAATAGGTTCACACTTGTTCACCTTTTTCACTTGTATGTCGTTGTATGATCGTCGAGGTCATTGTAAACCTAGAATGAAGAAAGCACCTATAAAACCATCAAATAGACATCAAATATTAAAAAAAGATGTAAAAGGATGGGTTAGACTACCCTCACGTACTAAAATGATGGAATTCATACTAAACATTTCACTACATCTCATACCCCTTGTAGTTTTGTTTGTGTGTGTGAAAATGTTCCCTAAGTTGCTCTTCTTCGTGTTGCACTTTGTCTACGGTGAATAAGTAAATAAATGTAGAATGTAAATAATGTGTGCATGGAAACAATAGACTCATATCCTATGAAGTGTGATGTAGATAAACCAGCCATTGTCTCTTGTGATAGATCTAGATGGATGCAATTGGAGTTATAGATGCATTTGATGGATTCAGCCTTACGTGGAGATAATAGATGCTTAGTGCCTTGTCCCTTATTATAATCACATAACTTTATATTTATATGCTTCCCTTGCTTGAGTTTCATAACTAACCCTAAAATTTTTGAATACTAAAAAGATAAGATACTCAAATGGATATAAAGGACCCAAAAATTGTGACCAAATTAAAAAGAGGAAAATTGTAACGCTTAAAAACAACCCACTTGAGACTCAAGAACAACCTAGGATTAGTCAGAAAAAATATGGGATAATTTTTTTTGTATAAAAGTGTCTGCTACCAGGTTACAAAACAACAGTTGCCACAAGCAAGGTTTAGAGGCCAAATAAAAATCTTAGCTCATAGTTTTCCCATTACAACAATTATTAAATTTACAGGGTCAAAACTTAGGGTTAGAATAATCATTAGGATTAAGAGGGAAATTTCTCACTCTCCCACCCTCTAATAGGATTAAGAGATTCAACCTAATTTTTCTCAAAATTAACACACTTGAAACCTTCTAAAAACATTTCCATTAGATAGGAAATTTTCTCACCTTTCCAGTGATATAAAGAAGTCCTCCTAACTCCTTGTATTTCAAAAGTTATGGGTCAGCGGACCTTGGGAGGAAAATTTTCCCAAGGTGTTCCAGCGGGCCTAGGGGAGAAAATATTTCCCAGGGGCGAGTATGTGGGCCGCGAGGAGAAATTTTTCCTAGAGGAGGATTCAGGTCGGTGGGGCTGGGGACAAAATCTCATCCCAGATGAGGGCCAGCGGAGCCACGGAGGAAACTATGAAATTTATCCAAATTTTAATTTCACAAGAACCAAGGTTAAAGGTTTTTCACACCTCCAACAAATCCTCGTTAAGCCATGTGGCAGCACCTGATTGGCTGCGGACCTACGGGGATGTGGGGGAAATGTAGAAATTTTTCCCAATTTTTTTTTTGAACTTAGATTGTTTTGATCAACAAGAATGTTTGCGGGTCAGCGGAGTGGTGGGGAACTTCATGCCTTAAGAATTTTTGGGAAAAAGTGCAAAAATGAAGGATTTAGCCCGTGGGTCCGCCCAAGAATATTTTATTAATTAAATTTGACAGTTAGAAAATTTTGAAGCCAAAATGAAGTGGAACTTCAGAAGGCCATAACTTTCGACTGGGAGCTCCATTTTTGGCAAACAAGGACTTTTTGGAAATATCTCAAGTCCTATTTTCATAGGAAACTTAAGATTTAAATTTTGATGAAGGGTGAAGGGAAAATGTTAAGAAAACACCTTTCTATCAATTAAAACGTGAACTCGGACTTTTTAACTTATAAAATTTGTCTGAATTTTCCATAATTCCTTCTCAACATGCCAAACATGCATGGAGGAATTTTCTTGGAATATTTTAGGATAGATTACAAGGGTTAATTTGTTTGGTTGATTTACATTTCGAAAATTTCCCAATTTGACAACAATGATAGTGTGAAACCTGTTTGAGACCGAATTGAAAGGTTCTATGGAAATTCCTTAAGTATTTTTGTTTTCTTGGGATCATTTTGACCCCATAAGTTCCATTGGTATTTAAATTTATCTTTTCAATGTTGCGGGTCCTCTATACTTTTTGATAAAAAAATTAAAGTATACAAATGAAATAAAGGATGGAGTTTATACTTGATCTTAAACGAAACCGTGTTTCCTTTAGCAATTTGATATATGAAATTTATTCCCAATCCAATCTAACATATGAAGTTGGTTTTTTTTTCAATTCAAGTATTCAAAAGCCAACATACAGTTCTGATTTCTAAATCATGCATTTCAAAAGAATAGAGTAGTATAACATTTCTTCATGCGTATTTACTTTTCAATTTTCCAACTAGAGATTTTATACTATATTTCAAACGTAGATTTCCAATGAAAACAAAATCATTTGAGCAAGGTACACAACTTCCATTAATTCAAATGAATCTTTTATGACTTCTTTCCCATTTATTTTCAGAATATAACATACAGAATACATATCTTTCTTTTTTGTTCACAGAACTGAATACAAGATATATTCTTCCATAATCACAACTACTTTCATAACTAAAACAGAGTAGCCTTTCCATCACAGATAATATACAATTTCATCCACTTCAAAGTGGGAAAAGGTTACAATAAGAAATAATCTCAACAAGGACTGATCAAATTTGTCTTTTTCCTCTGCTCCAGTACAACAATGTGAAGATCCTCCATTTTCCAGTTTGATCACAACAAAATCAGGGAGAAAGGCAATGCTCTCCACCCAACCAAGACATCTAATGAAAAGGAGAAGCCATCCTTCTTCATTGGCCCCCGAGCCCCAACCACAATGCAATAAGAAATGTGTTTCAACTCATGAAAACAATAGGCTTCCACAACACACATACAAATTCATATTTAAAACACAGTCCAGAACAAAATTGTAGTTTGCAACCACAAATAAAAGACAACAAACAACACTCGGCTTCCTCATGCAAGCCAAAGGAGCAAGAAACTATGGGGGATGTTGCTTATGCCTCCCAAGGGGAAATGGGTATCACCACCTGAGAACAAACCGCCAAAACATATCATTTCAAAACCCTGACATGCCCTTATGCCTCCCCAAGTACCCCTTATTCCTCTCATTTCCTTATGCCTCCCCAACCTCTTATGGCACCCCATAACGAGTAAATAAATGCAAGCTATTTATTTTACAAGGTGGAACCCAAATCCCAACTCCCTCCACACTTATACCTCCCCATAACACTTATGTCTCCCCACAAGAATCCCCATAGTCTTCTCCTACACCTTTCCTAGGCCATCTACCCAACCAACCAACAAATAAAACAACACATTCACACACTCAACCATTCACATAAGCATAAAAATGAAAGAAGAGCATAACAAGAGCCAAGCTCTTACCTTTCCATGATGGATTTGTTCCAAGTTCAAAAACAACAAGCTTTATTCCAATGCAAGCAATCCAAAATATCCTCCAAGCACAAGCATTCAACAATCTTCAAACCCCTCCAAAGCAAGAGCTCTCAAACAAAAAAATAATTCACCCAAGAATGAAGCATTCCAAGGTGAAGTAACCCAAAAACAAGCATGGGAATTTGAATATATAGAAGAGGGAAGAGAAGAGGATGAGGTGGATCCATGTAGGATGCCACATCACACATCCTCAACTCCAACACCCAAGTCAACTTCATTCTCCAAGGCATATTAAATAGGTGGGTGAATAATATGACAGATTACTTACACACTCCAAAACAAGCCCACACTCCAAAGGACTAAAATTAAAACATGTAAGAAAAGTGCAATTAAAATTTACAACTTGACTTACAAAAATGCATAATGAAAGTCTAAATTCAACTCTCCAACCATAGGTATGGTTGGTAAATAAATTTAAGAGGTATGAGACAAGTTTAACTTGTCCCACAAGCCTCCAAAATCAGCCTCCAAGGACAAATTCGAATTTCCAAGAAGGTGGAGTGTTTCATACTCTAAAATCAACTTACACATCTCTTACAACACTTAAACCAAGACCAACAACTCTATTAATTACATTCTCAAATCACAATTTAATTAAATAATGAAAAGGGAAAACACATCACTTATAAAACACATACAACATTAACAAAAGACCAAATAAAAGAAAAGCATAAAGTCCCTTGGTCACATTCGAAGGTGATTCCCCATGGGAATCCCTAACAAAATCCAACACACACAAACAAATACAAGTTGCCATGGTGACCTTGTTGAATTCATCTAAAATTCCAATGTGGTTGGTCTCCAATCCCCGATGTTTGTTGTGATATTTTTAACCTACAAAATAAAAATACCTCCTTCGGCCTTATGGCCGCATCAGAACATCCAAAATGAATATAAATATAATTCCAAAACCATATATACATATGAATCACAACATCATCAAGGCAAAAAACAATATCATTTATAGTTTTATCAACAACTATATGATCATCAAATTAATTCCACTTTCTAGGTCTACTCAAAATATCCAAATATCACATGTCCGAACCACATCTATAATATAACCATGTCAAACAATATATCAACATCAATATATAAAAAGTTTCCAATAATCATCATGCACCACATATGAATCAAAGTCCACAATAAACCATGATCTAACATCTAACATCATACTAAATAAAACTATAACAATGTCCATAATATAGTTAGCAGGAGCAAGGATCAATATCACAAGGTGTCGAAGGGAAGTGGACACTACAAAATGGTGTCTAGAGAGGACGGGGGGTGCCTATTGCTGGCATCTTTGTTGGCTGCTAGTGTCTAGAATGACAAATGCCAAAATGTGAAAAGATAGAATGACCAAATAGGAGTGCAAGACTTAAATTATTAGAATAAAGTAAACAAAGGTAGCCAAATACATGGGTTGATTATTACTTTTCTTACTTATAAACCATATGAATAGTAGTATGCAATCAAGACTAGATAATTACCCAAGGTGCATGATTTTTTGTCTACATGGGGTAGTAAGACATGTGTTTAGCGGGAATCCATTATGTTAGTACGAGGGACATGAATGTAGTGTCATCCTATTGACATGATGATCATGGTATATTAAAGTAAAGATGTTATTATAAACCACTCCAAGCAATTACTTTATGGATTGGTTTTTTTTTGTTTTATTTAGGATAAAATTTTCTTAGACTAAGGACCTACCCAGAGTTACACACAAGGGTCAAAACCTAGCCAAAACTTTGAGAGAAGAATAAAACAATAAAAAAATTCCTCATAGTGAAAAATGAGAAGAAACACAGAGGAAACCTTGTGACGAAAAGATAACATGAGAACAACATGGTAGCTGCAAAAGAAAAGGCAATCAACCCCAAGAGATATTAGATTTTTTTATTTTATCGATTGGAATTTTTTCCACCCTTATTCCTCCAAATATTCATGGAAACGAACACCATGATTCCAAGAACCAAAGGTGTTAATGATGTACTAATGATAATGTGATCCTTCCTAGAAATCAAGTACTTTGAGTTCATTAGGGTCACATGAAACTTTCCTTCTGTTATTCTTGGACTTAGTTGTCAAGAACCCTAGTTCATAAAAATGCAACACAACTTCAAGATTACCAGAGGATGGGATGTTAGTATAATTTCCATCTAAATCTTCCTCATCAAATGAGCATCTCTCAATGTTACTTTCAATGAACTCCTCAATGTCACTTGCAACAAAACGAATCTAATTATCTCAGAATCACAATGTAATCTTTCATCTAGTTATTTTTATTCCCATTCTCTTCATTCGACATCCTTGTTCTAGTGTATCATTTTTGGCTCTTCATTGGTATCCTTCTTAGCTCCCACATCAAACACTTCTTATACATGAGGCTAGGTGTTATTCAAATAGTAGGCATTAAAGATCAAAGGTCCGTCTTGTGACATATCCTCCATCGATTTCATGCCCTCTTCATACCCAATGGTCTATAAACAAATTTTTATATCATCTAGATATTTTGCAGCCCCTAAAATTTACCCTACGGTGGGGAACTAAGTCAATGAACCAACACTAGTTATTTTGGGAGTATCCCTTGAAATCTCGACACTAATAACACCATAAACATCGACCAAGCGATTCATGGTTAGAGAGGATAGATGACACCTATTTCATATTGCATTCTATTACATGGCATACACATATACCTACCTTATGGCTAACACATCTGCACTTGATATAAAAAATTGAGAGTTTTGAAATCCAAGACTTTATCTGCCACTCCCCTATAAGAAATGAGGAGAATGGAAGAAGGAAGACAATTACCTAGGGTTAAGTTGACACACATTCTAGCCTCTACCATTATTTCCCTAGAAATATTGATGGGATCTATTAACAACGGATCCCCTAGAGACTTGGCTATCCCATAAGAACATTTTTTTCTCCAAAACTCTAGAGATAGGGTAGGGATCCCGACCCAAACATGGTATGGACCAGGTTCAAATGTACCCATTTCCAAGCTTGGGCACCAGTAATGCCCGTTCCTTGTTGCTCCTGGCAAGCGGCCTGTCCCCAAAGCGTGGGGCTCCAAAAATAAGATAAAATAAAAATTTTGCTATGGTTAGCTGGTGGATGGGTGACATTTCTCGTCACATCTTAATTGATCTGTAATCTCCTGTTTGGCGTGGGACAGTGGAAGTCGGTGGAGTATTAACTTCCTTCACCATGATCTCATTTGGATTCTCTTCTTCAAAATGAAATCTTTCCCAGATTTTCTTCTTGCCAGCTGCGTAGATTGCTGGTGATTGTGCAAGACTTTTGTACTCTTTTTTACCTGCTCGGCACGTTTTTTCTTCCTCCTGGCACGTTTTCTCTGCCTTGGTTGCTGCGTGAGTCTGGTTTGACGTGGGTGTAGATGAAGCTACAAGCTAGTGTAGCAGGCGTGTTACCTCCACTTTCTTGGGCGCTGCGAGGTGTGTTCTTGCGGGATTTCTACAGCACAGAGTGACCTGCGAGTTACCTTGAATCTGTTTTACAAACGGCTCTAGATTTGCACACTCGACAAGCTCCAGGTGATATTCTATTGTTTCTGACTGGACAGGATGATATAGGCAAAACAGTTTCAAAACTTGAAGATCGGATTCAGAGTCTAGAGGAAGGTTCTGTGTGGTATGCCAATGATTCAGAGCGGACTCTAGCGTGGATGGCGAATTCAACGACTCTTGTGGGGAGAAATTCTTCTCTCGTCTTTAAAAATGGAAGTCTGTCCATCATAGATGAGAAAGGGCAAAGCGCATGGAGTAGTAAGGATTTATCTGGTTCGCCAATGGACCTGATGTTACTGGATACAGGTAATTTGGTCCTCAATACAAGCCAGGGCCAGCGCCAGAATTTCGCTTGGCAGAGCTTTAATGAATTTCCAACGTTTACCCTTCTTCCAACACAGAAATTCAGCGGTAATGACTCCTTGCAGTCGAGATCCACCAATGCTACTTATGGCAGCGGTAACTATTATTCTCTTTCTATAGACACACAGTCCAAAATTACTCTGTATTACAATGAACAGGAAGGCCAAGCACAGAAATCGTACTGGCAATCAAACGGTGAATATCCGCGATTACTCTGGACAAGTATGGATTTCTGAACACAAGCAGCGTGGGTGAAGATAGTTTGATCATGGCGTCCGACGGCGGGCAGGAGGATCACCTGAGGAGGCTCACTCTACAGAGCAACGGGAGACTCCGAATGTACAGTCGAAAGAGGGATTCCCCTTCTTCTTCAGGGAAATGGTGTGGGAAGCCGTGACAGGGTACTGTACAATCCACGGGTCTTGTGGAGAGAACGCTGTGTGTAAGGTTGATCAGAACTGGGAACCACAGTGCCAATGTCCGCCTGGTTTCGATCCCGGGTCTAGCGACAATAAAACCTGCAGGCGGATCGATGAAATCAAGGGCACCGATGTGAGATTTGTGGAGCTGGACTATGTCAATTTCGACGGATTAAATGTTACCGACGCGACGGTCACAAAATTACAGGACTGCAAAGATTCATGTGAAAATAACGTGAGCTGTATGGGTTTCGTGCACAAACTGGATAGCGCTAGCGTGCACTGTGTGTATCAGTACGGGAAATTGCAGAACGGATACTGGTCTCCAGAAGTGCAAACGCGCATGTATGTGAAGGTCTCTGCAAGCGGGAAAGAAGCCCCAAATTCCTTCATCGGACTATCGTTTGTAGTGGAAAATGTCTGTCCGATTACTTTAAAGCTAGAGGTTCCTCCCAAGAATTCTGACCACACAACGCGGGATCTGATCATAATTTCATTGTTGTTCGGGTTGGAGCTTTTCTGCGGAGTTTTTGCCTTCTGGGCGTTTCTGAGAAAATATTCTAGATTCAGAGACATAGCATAGATATTTACCCTGGATCTTCTTCCCTCGGGAGGGCCGAAGAAATTCACATACGCAGAGCTGATAGCGGCTACCAATAACTTCAGTGACATTCTGGGGAAGGGAGGATTCGGGCCGGTGTACAGGGGTCGTTTACCGGATCAGAGACAGATCGATCGCTATGAAAAAATTGGAAGGGATCCAACACGAAGAGCAGCAATTCTGGGCGGAAGTGACAATTATAGGGTGGATCCATCACCTGAACCTGGTTCGAATGTGGGGTTTCTGTGCAGAAGCTAACCAGAGACTGCTCGTCTACAAATTCATCTCCAATGGCTCCCTGGACAGGCATCTGTTTGGCAGTCATGGGGCAAATGTAATGGAATGGAGTCACTTCGAATACAACAATGCTCGTAAACTATTTGACAAAAAAACCCTCTTCAATTGCATGGTCTCGCAGATCGTGAATGTGGACCGCTTAGAACTGGTGCACCCAGATTCCAGTACCTACGCTTCTTATGCTTTGACCCATACGGAGTCTCAGACGACTGTTGAAGGCTGGAGAAATAGGAAAGATATTTCTACACTTCTCTACTGTTATTTTATTTAAAAATATTGTGAAATCGAACCACTTTTCCTTGCATTGATTTGTCAGTTGGATGTCATGATGGGAGATTTCCCTTTCTGCTTGTTCCTTCTTGTTTTAGGTTTTATCGTTGACAGTATGTGGGTTGAAAGGATGCGTGTGCCCTCTCCTCTGAATGTTGTATTACTCGAATGATAGAACTTCGTCTGTTTGTTTATGTATTAATTCTTCTCTGCGATTGAGTTATAAGTTATTATGTTGATCAAGCTAGTATTTTCGATATCATGGAAGTAAGTTTACAATAACTATGAAACCCCCCTTCCTAGCACCCAAGTTGTCCTTGACATTTTTGTTAGCTCCTTCACGAAGTCCCTTTGATAACCTTTTAGCATCGAGAAAGAAAGGTTGTAGGATTGTGTGAGCAATGCGTGGGCTAGCCAGTCGTAGAGTTTTGGTATTAAAATTAGTAGAATAAAAAAGGTTTATGTGCAACGTGTTTTTCCGTCTCGCGTGTTTAGACTCTTATACTATCTTTCATCTTGTTTCTAGGATTTTAAGGCCATCCTCAAGAAGTACCTTGACCATCCCTATCAACTTGAACCATTTCTAGTTTTTTCGAATCAACTAAGCCGAGGGTTCATTGTGCGAATCCAAGACCTCGTCACTACAAGATATTAGGTCCTACATTCACAATTTTTCTACAATATTGTTGTGGATAAGAGAGATAAAATTGTGAATCCGAATTTGTGGACTCCACCCACAAATTTATTGTGGAAAGTTAAATTGTAGGAAAGTTGTTGATATTACTACAATGCAAAACATGTGACAATAACCACATAAAAAAATTAATTTTTTAATTGAAAATATTTAATAAAAATTGTACATTACGACAAATTTAACAATTGTGAGTTTACTACAAAATCAACATTTGAGACATTAACACAAATAAATTATTGTGATATCAAAACATTATAAATTTAATTTTGTCGCTTTCAATAAAATAAAATAATCTTCTAAATATGAATATCAATATCTTGTAAATATATTTTTTCTATTTAACTTTTTATATTTTCTAATGTTAATTTTAAAAATTAATGATCATTATTAGTTTAAATAAAATATCAAATATTAAGATTAAAAATATATTTTCAAATTACCAATCTTGAAATTTCAATATTATTTAAATTACGAATTTAGATTGTATTCTTAATTTTCATGTAATTTAAATGAGGAAATAGGTTATTATTGTAGTATATAATAGATTAAAATAATTTTAAAAATGTGCAAATGAGATGTTGTTCCATGAGAATTTCATAGATTGACTTAACCAAAGGATTGCATATTTTAACAATGGAACTTGAAGAATGCAACTTTCTGCTGCATGTAGATTTATGGGGAGATTTATTTACCATGTATGTAGAACCATGCATCCACAATGCATCTTCCATAAACATTAATCTATAAAATAACATTATTTATTTTTTATTTTTCAAACGAAAGTAACAATTTTTTGGAATGTATTTTAACAAAGGAAAAAATATTTTCACTGTCTCTTCCCATATGCACAACGAACCTTGAGACAAACCAAAACTATTAGCATATGCCACATTACAAATGGATTAAATTAATTACATACTCTTATGGTTTTCCAATATCCTGGATAATATTTTATTCTTCTTGTAAACCTGTTATTAAAATCGCATCATATAAAAAAATTTTTTTAGCAAAAAAACTTGAAGAAATATAATAGATCATAACCATGAGAAACATGAACTAAATGGCTGCATACAAATATTTTCATCCCTCGTACGGGAAAACAATTACCTTACCTTAGGCTGTCACTTTCTGTAAATCATAAAAATCAGATGTAGGCTATCATATATCAACAAACCCCTAAAAGAGGGCTGCATCGATCCCTTGCATTTAAAAGCGACGCTTTTTTAGTTTCTTCACCGCTAACTCAGGAAATAAATCTGAATCGTTCAATATGTTAATGGATAGCTAAAGATATTTTTACTTGATCCACGATGATGATTATTTGTAGACTAATCCGTGTAGTTTGAGATCCACGGTGATGATTATTTGTAGACTGATCCGTGTAGTAAGATTGACGGTGCCTAACAACTTCTTTTAATAAGAAAATTTATGGTGGGAAAAATATTTTAAACTAAAACCATGAGTATAAGAATATTTAAAATGATTCGTCCCTTATGTGGCACATGAATCATTAATGGGTATTGCATGTTATACTTGGAAATTAACATGCAAATTACTCAAATATAGTTATTTACAAAAAAATTAAATATATTATTTTGGCATACTAAATTGGTTAGTTATTTAATTATTTTTTATATATTATGAATATTTTATATTAGTTTAAGTTACACTTTCTTTAAAGAGTTATTAGTTATACATTAAATTTATGTTTGAAAAGTTGACAAAAATATAAATGTATGATATATAGTTTAAAATAACTCTTAATAAGAAGAAAAAATAATCCATGGGAGAGTTTGAAAAGTATATATTTTTCAAATTACAAGGTGAAAATGTGATTTGTCAAGGACAAAAAATAATAGATATCCCATATTTTAAAACTTAAAAAATGTAAAATTGTGGATTCTCTATAATGTATTTGGAAAAAATATTCATTTAGCGTTAATAATTCACATTTTTTTATTAAAAAAATTATTTTTTTGATAATATTGTGAACAAATAAGCTTATTTCTAATCGTGTAGATCATACACAACCCATCTATTTAACACTTTGTAAATAATCCATAATAATGTTTTAAAGGTTGTATACTTTAAAAAATGAACCTTACAAATGGTTAGAATTGGATTCGTGATTAATTCTATTAATATTATGAATTCTTAGAGTTGATTTTGTATATAATGCATATACTTTTACATTTTATGGATATTATAGAATGATATATTTTAGATTTTTGGCAAAGAAATTTTGAAAATGTGAATGTTTCACAAGTTTAAATTTTACATTTATGAATTTGTGGAATATCTACTTTGTGTTTTATAGAGTCTATTCACTTATTGTTGATAATCCACAAATTTTCTACAAAATAGTTATTTTGTGGAAAACGTTGTGGATAAATAACCTTACTTCTAGTAGTGGTTGACACTAAAATAGTTGGTCTAATTTCCCCCGCTCAGAATTTTTGCTGGTGGCACTCTTCTATTTTTCCTAACTTGCATTATTTTCTCCCTTGTAATGTTAACGCTATTAATTAATATTGGTCGGTTTTTATGCACATAATTACCGTAATAGTTTGTGATGGAAATTTCGTTAAATGTGATTAACCTTCGGGAAAAACTCAGCTTTCATTTGATAATCTTATGGATTCATAACGGAAGGTTTTGTTTTGATAATGTCACTTAGAAGTTATGTTTGTATCTTTGTGTGACGGTTGACTGTGTTACCAAGGGTTGCCTTAAAATATGGTTGTTTCGGGAAATGGATAATTTATTTTAAATTAATCAAACATTAGAATTGTTGTGGAAGTTTGCAAACCTTTAGTGTTATAAAATTGTTGATGACATTATTGTATACTCTTGTTGGACGAAACCCCCTTCTTCTCTCGCGTGTTTGCTACTAGCCTGTGAGACTTTGACCCTTCCTGGATGATTGGTAGATCTCTTTGTAGTTAATGGTCAAAACTAGTATACTATGCCTTCACTTCGAAACTTATGTTGTGTGTATACTCTAATTGATTTCTGGTTTGAAACTCATTTATACATGACTTTTTGTGTTAAAATTTTGGAACCCGTGTTTCCCCTTTCTTGGGCCGATCAACTTTTGTATTTTTAGAAATATATTATTTTAGCCTATGCGTTGGTATCTTTGATAAAATTCTAGATGGATGGTCTATTTATATCAAATCTCAATCTTGTAATTATTGTTTAATTACTTACTTGATGGGAATTATGTTTCTGCTAGATTGTTTGTTTTCTCCTTATAGGGCCAAGGGCCATTCTCATGTGATTGTTACTTTCGTTGCATTTGCTCCTGACTGAAGTACAAGGTCTTCTCCTTCTTTGATTGACATGTTATAGACCTTATTATAACTTGATGTGCTCGTAGTGTTTAGAGGTTTGACCCAAAATCTTGTAATAAAGTGCTTCTTTTCATGATATTGTTAGATAATAGTTATGGTGGTTTTGTGTAGCCTTATCTTGCTCAGTTCTCGTGAACTGACTCTTGTCGAAAATTTGCTGCAGATGGATTTTTCGTGTAGATGAGGGATAGATTTGTAGACTTTTTCATCAACCTCAGTTGAGAAGTTCCTTTGCTCGAAACCTTTTTTATGTTGTTCAACTGTTGTTAACGTCCAGTGGAAAGTTTAAAAGAGGATTGTATTGTTTGACCATCATTGAAATTATAAGAAAATTTGGTTATTGTTGTTGAGTGACTTGTGGAGTATCAGTATTTTAAGAAATGATGTAATCTTGTTTTGTTCTCGTAAATGAGTGTTGCTTCAACTTCGCCTTGAGAATAAATTCTAAGTTAAACCTTGCCATGACTTAGTAATAAAGTGTCATAAGTAAACTAACATGGGATTGTTAAATACTTCTGGAAGTTAAATTAAAAGTTGCATTCAAATAAAGTAACGTAGGGGTCACCAAATTGAGAGCAAGAAATTCTCTAAGTAGACAAGGGCAAGACTATCATTGCAAGTAAACTTTATAACACGATAACCCTAGCTCCTCTAGTGAACATTATGCCTTTCATGGTAAAATTTGTAAAATGACCCTAAGGTGAAATGAACTGTTAATTGTTTGAGGATAATAAGATTTAATAAACAGGAGAAAACAATTTTGAAACCACACAATCTATCTCTCAGCCATTTGGAAAGCAAATTCTTTTACTCCTTGATAATACTTTTAGCGAAGCCTAAGTAAATATGTTTAAGAGCCCTAGCTTCAATTTAATACTGCAATAACTAATGAGGTCCTAAAATGTTTCATCTCAACCTTCTCCCCTAACCCTTTTTCAAGGCACCTTATATCTCTTCTCTTAAGTGTGTTGAACTTAAAACCATGTTGTCTTGTGGGCAAGAATGAATCTTAGTAGCATTAGTGGTGAGCAGATGGCCTGGTGGAATTGAAATTCTCTTTTTTCTTGATAAACGAATTAAGCAAATAAAGGTCATAATAGAGAAGATTTAAAGATAATTACTCTGTGTAAAAAGAATAAATTTAACTTGGTAAGATGAATTGTATGAATCATATCCTGAGTCTCCTTGAAAACGTAAGCTAAGAATTGCAAGATGTCCTTCTAAAATAAATAACCCTCAAGAATATCTCCTTGTGGTTGGCCCTAACTGTGAGTGTGTTCTGTGATTGTACTTCTATGTTGTCTTGTCAAAAAGAAAAGTAAATTGTCCTTGATATGTGTGAACGTTTCCGTGCTGCCTTTATGGCCATCCTTGTATCAAGTTGTTCACAGTGTTAGTTGTATACTTGGTGACGACATGTTGCGTCATGTTATGTGTCAAGCAAGTCAAAAAAAAATTATCCTGTATTTCACTGTGTTGTTCGTGTATGGATTTTGGGTCGTTATGGCACCATCTAGAAAGCTACAACACTGTCTTCCAAAAAAAACTAGGGGCCTCCATTGATGTCTCTGAGGAAATCATCCTCTACACTAAACTAAAACATGAAGGATTTATTAGAAATTGAAACCACTTCAATGCCTCTAAAAGGTTCCCATTTTCTTCTATCGTAAGCCCTAATCGAATCAATATTGAGCCTAATACCAACAAAACATCCTATAAGAGAAATAAAAATCTATTTTTTCCTGTTCATCACTAAATTTGGAACAAACAATGATGGTCCTTTATCATCCCACATAGTGTTCGAGTAAACAAAGGCGTGGCTTTGGTTTTTATTGAATGAGTGTTTTCTATTTATAGAATCCTTTTGAGATTCAAGGAGTGTATTTAATGGACAAATATTTATTTATAAATATTTTTTTAGAAGGGGGCACTTCTATTATGTCATTTTTCTTATTCAAATAAAAATTATCATATAATGTAGTTTATATACTACTATGGTGTTGATGGATACAGATTACAGATAACTTTATGATGTCTTATGTGATATTTTGTAGTCTTTGGTTACAAATGTAAGTTTTATGACCATAATTAGCTATAATTGAAACTACTTATGAATATAATGAAGGGAGATGGAAGTATAAATATGGAATTGTAAGTGTTATGAATGTAATTATCCAATGATAGCCTTTCTAGAAACCAAATACATGGGAATATATTTTTCCACCTTTCTGCCACTTTTCCTCTTTGAAAATAAGGTATATTTAAACTTAAAAATAAAATAAAATAAAGATTTTGTAGCTCTATTTTAAGTACCTATACACCCACCTTATAATTTTTGCATGAGTTTTCTATTATTGTTCAAATTTTAACGAAATTGATATTATTTTTATTTTTATAAAAAAATTAATAAAATCATTAAAAATTAACAATATAATTTATTAGTGTTTCAAAAAATACTTGATGATAGGAAAGAGTCACATAATAAAACCATATAATGTTTTTCAATTATAACTTGAGATATTGAGTGTGCAAAACACTATTTTAAAATCTAGTTATTAATAGATTCAATATTTGTCGAAAAGGTATAACGAGAATTATTTTGAGCTAAAACTTAAAGGAATCCTTTATAATTTCAAAAATATACTTTTCATTTTTATTTTTAATGACTACACATTAGTGTGCCCATTTTTCACTTCATGTCCTTGTTTGCACAAATAAATTATTAGCTTACACAAAAGTTGAGTATATGTATGTATGTATGTATGTATATAATGTAGAATATCACATATATATATTTACATGTCACTACAAAATTGTAAATTGATATATCAATTATCATTACTCGAACTTATATAATATAATAAGGTGCCTATTTACAACCTAAGAGTTGGATGTAAGTTTTTGGTAATATCAATTCATGAAAGAGAAAAGTGAAGGTAGAGAAAGTAATTATTCTAATTTAACAACCAATTAATCATTATGTTAGTTAGAGCTCCTATAGCGTATATGATATATTAGGGTTTACACATAACTCGAACAGCCAAAACAACCAATATAATAAGTCTTTAATTGATTGAGAATTATAAATGCACTAAGAAGGAATATTTGAATTGAAGTTGTAAAAAATGTATTTAGAGAGTTGTAATTAAATATGATTTTATGAAATATTGTGAAATTAGGATGATAATGAAAATTGAGGAAGCAAACATACTTTTTATTCAACTTTTTCTCTCTAATAGATACAAAAATTAATGCCCCTTACGAATCTAAAATTTAACCAGTTTATTTGTTGTTTCGTACACCACAATATTTTGGTTTATGATAAAATATTCTACACATGGTGGCTTAAACACCAACAATTTCAAGTGGCTTCACATAATGATTGTCTAAATTAATTTTTTTACAAAAAATTTATAGATTTAACACAATTTCATTTATACATTCTTGCCAAACATTAAAAAATATAAAAAAATTATTTGTTTTCCTAAAATATATTATACAACTTATAAATCTCTCTCTCACACACACACACGAAACTCACCACCCTTTGAGTAGTTATATTATAACTGAGTTCAAATTCAAAGATTACTAAAGTTTAACGAAAGATTTATCGTCCACCATATATTAATGTCATTTTCAAATTATTTCGAAAGAAATATAAAAATTCCAATTGCTTGAAACTTTATAAAAGTTATTCGGATGCATTAAAAAGAATAAGAATTAGAATAATTCGAAATGCTAAACTCGTGCATGGAGGACATATGCACTGAAAATGACAAGATTATCGTTCCAGTTAGGATGAATGGATCGTAATGGGGAGTGCGAATATTTATTTTTGTTTTGCAGATGAATCGATAGTACACCTGTGATTCTGTCCACATATTGCTTTATTAATTATATTCGGATAATGTTGGGATAGAAATATTTTACTGCTCTTCTTTTGTGGGGATCTGAGGCTATAAATAATCGAGTTTCCACTGAACTAAACTAAACCTAAACTTCAACTTCAACTTCAACGTCTAGTTCAGAGGAAACTCAATTATTTTTATCAACTTTTGCATCTGTATCTTCGCCATCTTGGATATTTAACCTAAAATCATTTATTGATGTTTCATAAAAAAAATTCCCCAATGCATCACATAATAAGGTAGATTCTATTATTTATATCCATTGAGCTTTGTATATGCATTTGAATTGTTTCCCCTTTGTTTACGCAGAAAGATTTTATTAGTGCATTTTCAATTCTTTTCAACATGTAAAGTAACTCTGCAAAGTCATGAAATGGATTAATAAAGAATACTTAAGGTGTGTCTAGTAACCACGGCTCATCCATTAGAGATAAATATATTTTATTTTTATTGCAATTTTAAACATTGAAATTAGTTCTAAGTGGCACAAGTCCTTATTTTTATTTTTATTTTTTAAATTTATTTAAGTATTATTTCATCCTTTTTTATTTTGTTATGTTGTGTCAAAGAGATTTTTGGCCTTTTACAATTTGTTGTTTCACTTTTGATTACTTTGGTTCAAGATTATATAAATTTATCATGATCATACTACAATCTTTACCTAATATGTATTGTGTTCGACCATTTTATTTTTAAGTTCTTTCTACCCACTAGGTATATTCGTTCCTATGTTTTGGCTCAAACATACACGCCTTTAAGCTTCAATTTTTAAAGTAAAGGAATCCTATATATACAGGGTTACTCTAAGAATTTATTTTTAGTAAGAACTTGTCTAAGTACCACTTATTGAATTAATACAAGATGAATAACTATTATTATAATTGTAGCATAGCACATGAGTGAATAAATCTAATTTGTAAATTTGTATACAATGGTTTTACCAAGAAAAGTAGTATATCCTTCCATCAATGTAGAAACATTTGTATAGAGCACGAGAATCCATCGAATGTACAAAGGATATATGATCCTTATCTAATGTTGTGGTTGTTAAGGTCATGGAAGATATGTATGAAAAACGTGGAAGCTTGGGAAGATCCTATGAACCATTTGATGAATTTCCTTAGCATGGAGATTTCACGAGTAATTTTAAAAAAAAATTGCTTGGAGAACCTTTGCAATGTCTCGCCAACTTGGATTGAAAGGAATGGTCTCCTTACCTTCATATTTTATAATTTTCATATATTTTGGTTCTTCATTTGCAATATAATAGACATGTCAAACCATTAGATACTTAAACAATTGGTTATTCTAAATGACTTGTATCGCAAAATAATAACACATCACCTTGTAACTTACGTATTGCAAATGAATCCTGTGTAAACCTTAGACTTAAACCCACCTTCTCATATGTTTTGGAAACTTTGTAATCGAACTAGATAGTTGCAGCCCCTTGATTGGGCTAGTTGAGTTTGAGTTCATTGTTAAACCTAGCTAACGTTCTTTGGTAAAAGTAAGTAAATTGTTATTTTTGAAGACTTGCAAAATAACCTTCTATGCCCGAGAAAGGGATGACAAGTTTTTGTGTCCCTCGTTATGTGGGGAGTCACATCAATCCTTTGATTGACCCTTAATTTACCATTTGTACTCTCTTCACCACTCCTCTAAGAGCCTTGTTACATCATTTTGCACTTTTAGGAAGATACTAAAACTGAAAAGTTGGGTATCATTTGAGCTCACCATTTGAACCCAGAGCAATGGAATTCTTATCCGCCTTCACAAACCTCTAGTATTTTTATTTAACAATTTATTATAACCTTTAGCTTGGGGAAAACCACTCTTCTATATAGTTTGGCAAAGGCACTTTTAGGTCTCGGGTCAATGTTTGACTAGGTCAAACTAGATCAACTACGATTGGTGGCTCTAGAAAATCCATTGCCATTTGTAACCCCTTCATCAATTCTCGGTCCTTTCAACTCGATGAATTATACATATATACGGGAACATATAGCAATATTCCTATTGGGATTCCATCCATTGAGATTTAGTTTTTAGATGAGGTTTCCTAGCCCTTGGGATAAAGTTGGTTGTTATTAACTATCCCAATTATAACCGATGGCCCCATAAAACTAGCCGTCAATTGTAAACCATTCACTAGTTTTGAATTCTATTAGTTCCTATGAATTCTTGGTATATAAGAGGACACGTATAAATTTACATGTTGTGTATTTAATCATTGGAAGATAGTTTTTGAATGTGGTTTCTTAGCCTCCGAGCCAAAATGAGATGTTTTTGCAACTAGTAGAAAAATGTAAAATAAGGTCACAGGACCCTAGCCAAGATAATAAACCATCATGAAAACTTATTGAAATGTATAAGTAATTGTATGAAACTCTCCCATGTGGCTTGTGTTTGTGAAATGTGACTTTGGAAAAATAGTGTTTCTCTCTCTTCCCTATCTCTTTCTCTCTCCTTAGTTAAGAAATGAAGTGAAATGAAATGAAATGAATATATGTCTCTAACCCTCTCTTTTCAAGTGCAAATTATTATTATTATGTAAATGGAAAACTAAAAATGTTAATTATGCTAGATTTAGGTGGATGTCATGCCAACAATTTATTGTTGATTTCATGCTCACATGGTTTTGTAAGATGTAAGTAAGATGGTGAGACAATGTGGGTGTAATTAAAAATGTATTATTTTAATTTACGCATGTTAATGGAAAAATATATGTATTTCTATGTTAAAGTAAAGTTTATTATTGAAATTTTGTAATGTGTATGAGTTACAAGTGTTTAGGGTTGTTTGGGAAATGTGTACCTAACCATGAGTGTCATGTTGATTCAAAATTATGTATTGTAAAAAAAGGTTGGATATATGTGTTAAATGAAATTGAATTTAATAGCTTATAGTGCAATTCCAGTGTGTAATTGATGATTAAATAATTAGTGTGTTGTGTTTCTTACCTTGAAAATGTAATAAAGAGATCTAAATGAAATAGTAAACCCTAGTATAAAATTCATGTATAACTACCCTTCTTATGTGTTTCTTTTAACATAGAAAACTAAAACCTTAAAATGAATTTAAAATCTTTACACTCTATGGCACCTTGTAGCTTAAGTAAACAATAGCAAAAATTTGAGTTTATTATCATAGCATGTATGCTTAGTGACATCATCATGAACCCGATGATTAGGAATGATGTCGTTAGAATTTCTCTTGGGTATGTGGTTCCCTCCTAGGATTTTTAATCATGTGTGTAGTAAGGAGAATTTTTTCTCCTAATGTAGTACTTATTGAAACTAACATTAAACATAGTGTACAACCCTCTTGGACCGAAACACATGTTAAGTGGTGAAGATCGCCAACTTACCCTAGAAGTCACCTTAAGAAATGGGCTCATAAATAAACTCGATACCCAATTTATACTCTTGTTTGGTTTCTATGGTACAATACTAAGAGTTACTTGTGAAATATAACAACAATTTAATTTATGATTAGTTGGTTAAAAAGTAACGTAAGATGATGTGCTTGGAAAAATTTGAAAATTAGATCACTCATATAACGTATTTAAACCATGTTGTGGTTAGGAACTAAATGAATGACGTGTAATCCTTAGTGTGAACCATAATCCTTTATATGTAGGAGTATTCCATTTTTTCCCCTAATTTTCCTTTTGTGTAATCAATGTACATTGTGAAACTAGGTAATCATGTTTTTGAGGCAATTACCTATAACAAGATCTCGTAGTCTCACAAGCATGAGAGGTCATTTTTAACAACTGCGTTACTCAAAAAATTTCAAAGATGTTATTTAAATCAAATTAAGTCAAATCATTTTAAGATGAATGTAAATGATTCGAACAGGTCGTATGTTTTAGTTACCTACACATGAAAATACTATGTTTTAATCCCCTTTAACCTCTCTTAATAGAGTGTCGACTTGACAAGAAGTATCGAATATAGCTAGAGTTACAAGATTATTGTTAGAGATAAAGGTGTTCAATCACTCTAATTGTGACCTTAGTAAGATGAGTAAAAATTATAATTGACTTTCTCCTCATAACACGCATCTAATACTTATCTTCTTAAGAATACAAACATAATTGACTATGACATCATACTCCTTAAGACCTTGATGACTAAAAATTTAAATGAATTAGATACGATATATGGTTAGTTTTAATTACTTACAAAAATTGAGTAACATTAGTAATTAAATACCGATATGAAAATATCATGTAATTTATTTACTCTTGAAATAATAAACCTCACTGGGTTTCCTATGAACCTTCTTTATTGCAATTGAGATAAATTGTAAAGCCAAGAAAACATTCATCTTAGAAGATAAATCCTTAGAACAAACACTAGTGGCTCATATGGGAATATATGTTCTTATCTACAATCGAGACCACATATTTCTATTACCACAGGGGAAATAAGAAAAATTAGAGGGATTAATTATAATTGAAATGTTAGGTAAAGTAAGGATAACATAGTATAGTTTTAAGAAAAATGAAGGACCACATGATAAGTGATTTTGAATAATTAAAGTTAATAACAAAAGATAAAGGTAATAAATTTGTAAACCGAGAAAGTGTTGTGTCATGGATGGTTCCTATATGAGAGTTATATTTTAGTTGAATCATTATGTTGTGCATTTATATTGACGAGAAAAAAGTGTCCCTAATGTGCATCACATGTTTCGGGTTATCTATGTGGGTTAACGTTATTGTAACCTATCAAGTGTTGTGAGTGTTCCTAAGTGATCCCATGTAGTGTCATGTATATAGCAATGTAAGTCAAAAAAATTTATTCTAGTATTTTTATTGTTGTTTTTGTGTGTGTAAAATTTGGGTGTTACATTAGGTATCAAATCACAGGTTTCATCTCTCAAACCTCCGGGATGGATTGGAGTTGTGGTAATTTTTGCATGGTGGTGGTTAATATGGGAAGATTAATATGATATATGCTGTGATGTGACCAAATTTTTAATTGTGATATTTTGAATTCACATGTTTTGCATGCCACTTAGTGCATATTTTTTCTCATGTTGATATGCTTCGATGAGGATATTCACTATCGTTTTCATGGATTTATTGAGGATTTCATGTGTGATGTGCCACCTTGTTGTGTGTGAAAAGAGTGTTATTATGGATTGCGGAGTGTTGGAGCATCTTTTCATTTTTTGATATATAGGTGTGTTGATTTTTTGTATAAAAAAATTAGTGTATAGTGAATTGGATTGTATCATGATGTCACCACCATGTTGTAATGAATGGTGTGTGTCACTTGGTTGTATTGCAATTTATTTTATGTTGTCATGTTATTCATAGTGTTCTTCATAGAAATAATTCGTGCAATATGTGATGGTTAATGTTGTGAATTAGGGGAATATGACTATCATATGACCCCTATTGTATAAATACTTACACCTTAAGTGAATTATGCGAGAAACGTAATATATTATAACCTATGAAAATAATGATTATGTTATACCATATGTAAGATGCTATGGTTAATGTGTATGAATCACCATTGTGTTAGTGATGTAGTTATGTGTTATGTTGTGAACCTTACACTAACTGACCCTAAGGGAAGCAATCGTTAAGAGTGTATGTGTGGAGAGAGGAGGCATGGACCAAGTTTTCATAATCTTGAGCCGAGTACAAGTTAGGAAGTGGAATCTCATATAGATTGAAACACCGCTTATATCTATTTAGTATACTTTGATATTTCTAAGTATATTGTGGATGCGCACCACCTTAGGCTCAACTTATGCAAACTAGCGTCCCCTACTCTTTCCTATGTGGATTGTCCATCGAAAAATCCTATGTGATTTTGACTATGTTGAGTCTTGTGGGAGTATGTATGGATGATTCAAGCAGAGATTATGATAGTTGTATTATTTGATGTCTTATTTTATGAGCCGAGGCTCAATGTCCGAGTGTCGAAAACTCAATGTGTACCCCTTTGGTGGGTGTATAAGGCCACATAGTGATCGTGATGTAAAACTTCCCCGTATGTATTTTATTCATAAATTTGACCTTTCTTTTCTTTGCCTTCTAGAACCAGAATTTTTTTCTATTTAAGTTCAAGTTTAGTTGTTGCAATTTTGGGAATTTTCTTTGTTTGTTACACTAACATGCGAATGTTAATATAACTACGGCTAGTTAGCCATTTTTTTGATTTTATTTAAACTTGTATTTTAAGTTAAAACTATTCCCCAGGAGTTTTAAACTAATTTCCTCATTTGGCCCAAAGTGATTGAATTTGATATCACTTGATAGTTTTTCTTATTATTTTGGCATGTTGGTTCTAATGTTGTATGTGTTGTGCTAGGGACATGGGTTCACCAAGGACTGGTGGTACCTATGGGCCTGCTTCATTGTATGGGGGTATGCCCCAAGGAGTTATAGATAACTAGCGGTTGTTAAACCATGAGTTATTATGTCACTTGGGTTAGAGGTGTCCAAATCTCTATGTGCCTAAGGCTATAGGGTGACTGACCTCTTTGGTGGAGCTAAAAGAAAAATTTATCTTTATTTTATTTATTGGGAGGTATATGGAAATGTTTCTTGATGTTTTGGGAGGTATATAGAGAATTTTTCGATGCTTCAGGAGGTATATGTAGTTATTTTGTGATGTTTGGGAGGTATATGTAGTTGTTTTTGATGTTTGGGAGGTATATGTAGATGTTTTGTGATGCTTTGGGAGGTATATGGAGTTGTTTTGTGATGCTTTGGGAGGTATATGTAGTTTTTATGGTTTGGGAGGTATATGGAGTTGTTTTGTAACACTTTAGGACGCATATTGGGTTTTTTTAATGCTTTGGGGGTATATGGATTTATTTTGTGATGCTTTCAGAGGTGTGTGGAGTGTGTATTATAATTTATGTGTACTCATGTGAGTCTTATTATGTTTTGTTATGTTGAGGATTGATGCTCTTCATTGATGGTAAGATGTTGATCCCATCTTGACCCTATGTAGCTACGCTTATTGTAGTGCCCACTTCTCTTCAACACCTTTTTTATTATTATTTTTGATTCTTTCGATTGCACTTATGGATCTAT
This sequence comes from Taxus wallichiana var. yunnanensis, assembly GCA_018340775.1. Taxonomy (NCBI): domain Eukaryota; kingdom Viridiplantae; phylum Streptophyta; class Pinopsida; order Cupressales; family Taxaceae; genus Taxus; species Taxus wallichiana. The sequence goes on from CM031236.1 coordinate 125,896,820, forward strand.
TATAGCTTCTTTGATTTAGCATGCTAGTAGATATCTGAGATACTAAACTGTTATTGATTTGATTCTTATATGACACATATAGAATATTAGAGTCATTTGATGTTGATATTGATATACTTTTGACATGGTTATTTATCTATATTTCTAACATGTGATATATTTATTCATATTGAGTAGATCTTGATAATTGGATTAATGTGGTGATCATTTTGACATGAATGAAATGTGGAATAGAAATGTGCTAAAAATTGTAAGTGATATCGTATTTGCATAGATGATATTAATTCATATATAGTGGATTTTAAATTTTTATCACATATTTTGGCATGAATGTTTTAATGGGTCCACTAGGTTGAAGGAGGTATTCTCTGTTTTGTAGTAATATTTTATTCACAACAACATCGGGGATTGGAGACCAACCACATCGGAATTCAAGAAGAATTCAACTAGGCTAACCATGGCAAAATGTAATTGTGTGTATGTTAGAATAATTTGATTAGGGGAAAATCATAACCCTGGGGTCATGTGTTGTTTTGTTTTAATTTGCCTTCTTAATAATGTTAGTATGTGTTTTTTCTTTAGTAATGAAATTTACTTGTTTTATTATTTAGATTTTTGGATTTGTGTTTACCCCTTTATTATTCATGGGTTGTAGTGTCTTAATTAAGATAATTTGAATTTGTCCTAAACTAATTAAAGATGTGACCAAAAAGGAGTTCATTTATTAGACTTGATTTACTCTTGGATTTTGTGTTGAGTGATGTGTGTTTGAGTTTTGAGTGTAGCACACTCTACCCCTCATGGGAAACTATAATTTGGCCTTAGAGGCCAAATGTGGAAGCTTGTGGGACAATTCAAGCTTGTCCCACACCTCTTAAATTCCAATGCCAACCCTACCTATGGGTTGGGGGGGTAAAATTTAGGATCTTTTAGGTGTTTTGGGAAGTTAAAAAGGTGAAATTTTAATTGCACTTTCTTTCAAATATTTAATTTTGTCCTTTGGGGAGTGGGCTTAGATGGAGTGTGTAAGGTTCTTGTCATTCCTCCAACCACTTATTAATTGTGCATTAGAATATGAGGTTGACCAAGTGATGTGGAGTGGAGAGGAAATGAGGTGGCATCCTACTTAGAGCCACATCATCCCTCCCTCTCTTTTCTCTATTTATTGAATTCTTGTTGCTTGTTTTGGGGTTGGATGATCATTTTTAGTCTCTTGAAATTTTGGAGAGTGAGAGGATTTTGAGAGAGTTTGTGGATTGTTGGAGCTTTGTGGATGCTTGCTTGATCTTTAGAGAAGCTTGGAACTTCATACTTGGAACAAGCTCTACCATGGAGAGGTAGGAGCTTCACCTTAGTTTAAATTATGCTCTTTGCTTTATTGTATGTGTTTATATGTTGTGTTGAGTGTGGGTAGATTGCTTAAGTTTGGAGTGGGAGGAGACTATGGGGATTTTTATTGTAGGGAGGCATAAGAGATCACTTTCTTGTGGAGGGAGTTTGGGTTGGGTGCCCCACCTAGTATGAGGAATGCTTGCATTTATTCTTGTTCTTATTATGAGGGAGACATAAGAGTTTTGAGGGAGGCATAAGAGTTTATGGAGGTATAAGGGGTACTTGAGGGAGGCATAAGAGTTGGTAGGGGAAATTGTGTTTTACATTGGAGGCTTTTAGGTGGGCACCCATTCCCATTGGGAGGCATAAGTGGCCTCCCAAAGGTCTTACTCTTTTGGCTTTCTTGATAAGCCTTGTTATATTGTTGTTTTGATTGATTTCTTATTGTTGAGTTGTTGTTGTTGTGTTTGTATGTAAATGGAATGAATGTGAAATTATTTGTTAAGTATTGTGGAAGCTAGTAGTTGCCATGAGTTGAAATCTTCTCCCATTATAATGTGGTTGGGGCTCGGGGGCCAATGGAGAGGATGGTTTCTCCTCTGCATTAGGTATCTTTGTTTGGTGGAGAGTGTTGCATCTCCCCCTATTTTTTTGTGAATAAAGAAAATTCTTGGAGAAACTATCGTGTTGGTGTTTGGAGCTTGGAGTCTTGTTGGTGACCATGTGAAACTCCCTTGTATTTTACCCACCTAGAGTGAAAAATATTGTAATAATGTATTCTTTCTTGTATTTACATTTTGTATGACTTCCCACATCAAGTGGAGAACATTGATTTAATCTTACGAAGAAACATATTTTATTTCATTGAGGCTATCGAAGTGTAATTTATATTGAAAAAAATATGCATTGTAGAGTTAGTTTTGCAAATGGAAAAGTAAATATTTCTCCTTATTGGAATATTGGTTGTATTGTGAGAAAAGTAGTCTTTGTGACTAAGATAAATGAGTTATTTTTCTATGGAAAAGAAAGTATATTTCATTGAGTAATTATTGTTTTGTAAATGTGAGAGAGATTGAAAAAAATAGAAATAGTAAGAATTTGAGCTCATTTAAAAAATTACATTGTATGGAAAATAAAGTTATTGTGGTTATTTAGAATGTATGCATATTATAGTAGAATGAAAGAGAGAACAAGTTAGATTATATTGTATCTAGGAAATTTGATTTTATATGAGGAAATGACAAAGAAATGAAATAGATTTACATTCCTTTTTCTCTTATAATGGAAGAAAGAATCTAGTTAAACAAATGGAAATTCTTCTTGTAAGTAGATGAATTTTATTAGATTTGAAAACACTCTAAAATGACTAGATTTAACTAAGAAATGAATAATAGAGCAATAAATATAAAATCTGGAACTTGGAATGAACAAAAACAAACTTAGAATGCATTTTTACATCCTTTAGAAACTTTAAGTTTTTGTAAAAATCTCGGCATTATGGTTCTATTTTTCAGAACATGACCACCGCCTTGTGCAGAGCGGAAGTCCCATAACCACCACTCGGGATATGGAAACGGCCTCAAAATCACCGCTCACTAGGGCGGTGGTCCTGTGTTTATCACCCAGGTAAGGCGGCGGTTTCACAACCATGGCTCTGGAGGGCAGCGATCCATTGTTTTTCACCTTGGCGGGCAGCGGTCCCAGGACTACTAGTCTCTGGGCGAGAGTCCCGTCACTTATGACATAATTCCGCGAACTCGTGCCTGTGTGTGAAATTTAACCTATTACTACCAACAAGTAAAATAAAGAGAAATGCTTTGGAATGGAACAACAAAACACACAAATGTTGAATCTAAAAGCATTCTTCAATTATAACAAAGGGGATAGGGTTTTCCCCCAAATTTTAAACCCAATACACTATAATCTTGGAATAAAAACCAGATTGGAGGAGGAAACCCTCCCAATCTTTAAATGAAATAGATTACATAAATAAAAATAAAACTAAGCTAAGCCTAGACTAAATCTTCTTGTAGAATCCTCCATGGCTTCTTCCTTTTTGCTCTCATGGCTTCCTCCTCTCCAACCTGCAAATTTAACAAAAGAAAATGAACCAAATGAGAAGATTAGAATGAGAAAAGGTTTTAATAGACTTTCATAAGGATTTTAGGGCTAAGTTTGGGAACCCTAGGATCTAGTGGCTAAGATGGATTTGATCCAAGGGTGGAGGATTGACCCTACCTTTATTAAGAAGAAATATAATTTAAATGTTTAATGTAAAATCCTTAAGGGTATGTGTAGAGGGGTGAGTAGGGCCATGTAATTGCCTAAGGGTGTAATGTCCTTAGAACCCTTAGTATGTGTAGGAAATTTAATAAAGGATCTTTTAAGATATTAAGGTAATGAATTTAATAAGTTAGCATAAGGTTAACCTTGTTAGGATTGAACTTAATTAAAGAGAAGAAAATATCTAATTAAGTGAATTAAACCTTGTTATCTTCCTATAGAACTATTGATTAATGTACCCTAGAGATAATTGTGTTAACATGTAACTTTTAACTAGACCTGGTTTTTCAATCGTAAACTGAGTTAAGTAAAAGTAAGTTGAGGAACCTTAAAGGTTAAGCACCCTTGTATCGTAAACTTCTCTTTTAACCTAACAAAAAAATTAGTCACATTTTTGGGTTAAGTATTAGGTTGAAGTAAGTTCTTAAAAAGTCATTTCGCGCGAGATTTACGCTTATGGTTTCAAGTTGCATGAAACCATTATGTGTGTTCTATTGGGTAGTACATGTGTTATAATATGCCTATCTTATGAGTGCATTTGTGTCATGGGCATGTCTTTGATAATTACTATGTTGTGTGGACTTTGTATGTTCCTTCTATGTTGGGTTGAGTTCTTGTGATGTGATACAATTGTGAAAGTATGTATAAATCTGTCTTGTGGACCATTAGTGTTTTGTTTGGGAATTGTGTGGTATCGTGATGTTAGGTTCTTGTTGAAAATTTTTGCACTTATGCAAAAATTGACAACTCAAAATTTCATTTTTGATGGAAGGCATTGATGAGATGGAACTAACTAGGGGGAAGTTATATAGTTTACATTGTGTTTTCAATTGTAGCAATTAATTATAAATATGTAATTTACAGCTATGTGTGTTGTTGTGGAATACAAAACCTCACATAGGTTGTCATTCCATATTCGTCTTTAGCAAGGAAACATAGAATTCTGAAGGACCAATGCATAGCCTCTATGAAGGAAGGGATCACAAAGTATATGTGGAATGTTAAACTCCAAAATAGTAAACATAGTTTTTTTTTTTTTACATGGGTGAGAGTTCATTATTAAGTTACAGGTATTTTCAATTTAATTATTTCCTATGATTAAGTGTTATTAAGTATGTTATTGAGTTATTTAATTAATTGTACAATCATTACATACCATAAGAGTAGAAATTAAAAGGATGTACACAACTAAATTATAAAAATAATGTCATTTACTCATGAGGAAATTCAATGTTTTTGACACAAGTTGTGGGATGTAACTTACAACTTCATAAACAAGAGGTACATGTGTATAAATCTAAAAGAAAATGAATGAAGAAGGACCCCATCATTTCCTTGGTGTTTTCTTTTGGTCTTCTTTGTTCCAACTTCAGCTCCTTGGCTTCATCTTCTCTACATCTCTCCATTGCAAAAATTTACCTGAAAGAAAAAAGATAAACAATCAAAAATTGAGCTTAGGATTCAATTTGCATGCATGTGCTTTTAGTTTTAGGAAAATGGATCTCTTGAAATCAATAGGTATAAGATACATCAAGTAATTGATATAGACATGAAAATTACTACCTGAAGAAGCTTACGGCATTCACAAGAATCATAACAGAGATAGAAATAAAGAGAAATAAAGTCACTATGGAACACAAGAGAGGCTAAAAGCCTATTTTTTTCTAACTAGTTTGTCTAAATGTGCAGGTATAGGCAAGAAGAAAGAAAGAAATACCAACTGTTGTATTTTAAGAAAAAAACTACTTTCCAAGAAGTAAATATTGATGAATACAAATGGCATTCATTGTATACTTTGAAATATTCATATAAGAAACTACCACATCCTACAAGTTAAATAAAATAAATGCATTTATCTCATAATGTTTAAGTACAATTGAGTTCAAGGTCCAGTTAAAAGTGAAAGTACATCTTATTCACACTATATAAGCACAAATCCTTATATCAAATTCATTACTGACTAAGCAAGGATATTAAAAAAGATTGTAGTATAGATCATTGTTTATTTCTAGCTGAAAGGGATTGTGACAACTCTAAGATGATACAAAAGGCAACCATCAAGCATCATAACACAGTTGCATTAAAAAGAAGTTACGTCGAAGGTCTTCAAGTAAGGAATCATAACCCGAGGATAATATAGATGATAAATGTAACGCCCACTAAAATCTCCCACTTGAGACCCATGAACAACCTAGGTTTAGTTACAAAATTATGGAATTTTTTTTTTTAAAAAGTGTTAACAACCAAAGTCTTAAGGACAATTAAATTCAACTGATACCATTTCCCATTATAATAATTACTAATTCCACATTATAAAGCAACAAGTGTAATAAGTCCACACCTAGGTCAAATCTTCGTAGGGATTAATTTAATCACTGATTACATTGACATTTTAGCTAAATATTCTCTTATTAAAATTTTAGGGTTAAGGGACCAAAACAAATAAATACCAAAGGTATTTAATTCCACAATATATAAGACAAGAGCAAGGTTTAATTACAGTGGGGAAAAGATTACATATTTAAAATCATCAGAGTAAATTCTTACTTACCCACTCCTAGAACTCGGTTAAAGATTCAATTTGATTTTTCCCATGATTAACACAATTAAAAATTCCTGAAAACATTCCCATTAGATAGGGAATTTCCTCACCTTTCCGGTGATATAAAGAAGTCCTCCTAACTCCTCATATTTCTAAAGTTATGGACTAGCGGAACTTGGGGTGAAAATTTTCCCATGAGCGGGCTGTGGGCATGGGGAGGAAAATTTCCCCAACTCAGGCCTATAAAATTTCGAGAGGAGATTCATGCAGACGAGAAAAGTGAACTGATGGAGCAGGTAAGGCATTTAACACTTTTACCCTTTTGGGACAAAGTGAATTTTACACCCGCACCTCCACCGATGCCCAGTGAGGACACATGGCAGCTATGTATTGGCTGTGGGTCAGCAGTTCGGCAAGGAACATTTGGAAATTTTGACTATTCCAAAGGAAGGGAAAAAAAGGTCGAAAGGAACCCACACCTCCGCTAACACAGAGATGCCACATGTCAAAGCATACCATTAGTTGCGGTTTAGCGGGCTTTGGCGAGGGATAATTTAGAAATTTTCCCAAACATTTTCTACGAAGCATTAAGCCTTAAAAATATTTTCTCCTCCACTTTGCCTTCATGAAGCCATGTGGTAGCACCTAATTAGTTGCGGGCCGGCGGGGCTATAGGGAAAAATAAAAAAATTTTCCAAATGTTTTTTTGAAAGCGCTTAAGGTTAAAATCAATCCGAGCCTCCGCCAATGCCCAATGAAGATACATGTACATCAATGATTGGTTGTGGGGAAGTAGGGCCATGGAAGAAAAATTTCCAAATTAGCTTTTTTGACTTAGATCATTTTTAGACAAAATGAAGGCTTGCGGATTAGCGGAGCGGTAGGAAACTTCATGAATTTGCACCTTTTGGACAAAAAGTAAAAAAAGGAAAGTTTTAGCCCACAGGTCCGCCCAAGAATATTTTATTCATTTAAAATTTGACAGTTAGATTATTTTGAGCCCGAAATGAAGTAAAAACTTCAGAAGGCCATAAATTTTGATTAGGAACTCAATTTTTGGAAAACGAGGACTTTCTAGAAATATCTCGATGTCCTCTTTGCACATCAACCTTAGGAATTTTATTTTGATAAATTTTAAAGGGTAGATTTTGAGAAAACGTATTTCTATCACTTAGAAAGTGAACTGATATTTTTAGCTTATCAATTTTGTTAAAAATTTTCGTTAATTCTTTTTCAAGTTGCCAAACAAGCATGGAGTATTTTACTTGGAATATTTTAGGATAGATTTCAAGGTTAAGTTTGCTTGATTGATTTGCATTTGAAATTTATCAATTTTATACAACAAGAATACTGTAATTTTGCCTTTTCTCAATTTGAAAGGTTCTATAAAATTTTCATAAGTATTTTGGTATGTTTGGGGTTGTTTTTACCTTACAAATAAAATTTGATATTTCTTTTTTTCTTTTTGATGTTGCAGGGTAATTCTGTTCAATTTCGATTAATAATTGCCATTATGAAAGTTATCTAACAGAGCTCAAATTCGAATAGATTTATTTTCATTTGCCAACTTTAAACTATGAATTCATTCCAACCCAATCTAACATACTAAGTTGACTCAAGAAAAGTATTCAAATGCCAAATTAAAATTCTGATTTCTAAAACATTTATTTTAAAAAAATAGAGTATTATGACATTTCTCCATACGTATTCACTTTTTCATCCTTCCAACAGAATTTCAAAATACATTCAACAATCAGATTTCAATACCTAATAATTCCATTTGATTAAAGTAATACAATCCTTTATTGATTTAAAGAGATACCTTTACAATTTCTTCTTTCATTCCTCAATTGCAATATACAGAATATGATTTCTTTCACATTCTTTCAACAGCAGAAAAACTTAGTATATCTCTTTCAATATTCAATTTACAACTTTCATAGCCCATACAGACCATATTTACATCACAAATAATATTCAAGATCATCCAGTTAACTCCGGGAAAATGTTACATTAGGAAATGATCTCAAAGAAGGACTTTCAAATTGTCTTCTTTCTCGGTTCTAGAACAGAGTACAAATTTCCATCATTCTCTAATTTGGTCACAACAGAGCGGGGAAAGGCAATGCTCTCCACCCAACCAAGATATCCAATTAAAAGAGAGAAGCCATCCTTCTTCATTGGCCCCGAGCCCCAACCAAATTACAATAAGAAATGTTTTTTCCAACTCATGACAACAATAGGCTTCCACACACACACGATAGATTTCTCATTCAAAACACAAGTACAAAACAAAAAAAACTGTAGTTTTCCACCACAAAAAAGTCAACAAAGAACACTCATGCTTCATCATGCAAGCCAAAGGATCAAGAAACTATGGGGATGCTGCTTATACCTTGCAAAGGGGAAATGGATATCACCACTTGAGAACAAACCGTAAAAATATATATGATTTCAAATCCACTGACATGCCCTTATGCCTCCCCAAATACCCCTTATTCCTCACGTTTCCTTATGCCTCCCCAACCTCTTATGGCACCCCATAACGAGAAAAGAAATGCAAGCTATTTCTTTGTAACGTGGCACCCAAATCCCAACTCCCTCCACACTTATATCCCCTCAAAACACTTATGCCTCCCACAAAATGCCCCATAGCCTTCTCCTACAACATCCCTAGGCCATCTACCCAACCAACCAACAAATAAAACAACAAATTCAAACATTCAACCATTCACATATGTATGCAAATAAAAGGAGAGTATTTTTAAGAGCTAAGCTCTTACCTCTCCATGATGGAGTTTGTTCCAAGCTCAAAACAAGCTCTCCAATGTAACCCAAACCAAGAGATCAAAAATCAACAAGTATGCAACAATCTCCAAATTTCTCCCAATTTGCAATAGCTCCAAAAACCCAAAGCAAGTCACCAAAAAAGAAGTGATAAAAGTGAAGCAAAAAAGAAAACCCCAAAAACAAGCCAAGGAATTCAAATATATAGAAGAGGAAAGAGAATAGGAAGAGGTGGATCCATATGAGATGCCACATCACACATCCTCAACTCCAACTCATAAGTCAACTTCAATCTCCAAGGAATAATAAATAAGCGGTGAATAAATGACAGCTTTACTTACACACTCAAATAAAATCGACACCTCATAAGGACTGAAATTGAAAGCATGTAAGAAAGTGCAATTAAATCATACAAATTGACTTACAAAAATGCATAGTGAATGATAGATTTAAACCCTAAAACCATAGGTAAGGTTGACATGAAAATTTAAGAGGTATGGGACAAGTTTAACTTGTCCCATAAGCTTCCAAAATCAGCCTCCAAGGACAAATTCAAATTTCAAAAGGAGGTGGAGTGTTTCATACTCCAAAATTAATTTACACATCACTTACACATTTCTTACAACACTTTAATTTTAGGCCAACAACTCTAATAATTACTTTCTTATGTCCCAATTTGATTAATTAATTTTAACAACATGTTTACTCACATTAATTTACCACAATTAATAAATAATGAAAGGGGTAAACACATCACTTAATAAACACATACAAACATCAATAAAAAGGAACCAAATAAATAAATACACATAACCCTTGGTCACATTTAAAGGTGATCCCCCCATTGGAATCCCTAACAATCAAACACACACACATGAACAATACAAGTTGCCATGGTGACCTTGTTGAATTCATCTAGAATTCCAATGTGGTTGGTCTTTAATCCCCCAATGATTGTTGTGCTATTTTTAACCTACACAATATAAATACCCCTTAGGAATTTTTCCCATATTATAACATCCAAATGAATATAATATAATTTAAAAATCATCAATATATATATGAATCACAACAACATCTAGACAATCAACAATATCACTTACAATTTCATCAGCAACTATATAATCATCAATTTTAAATTCAATTTTCTCGGTCTACTCAATATATCCAAATATCACATGTCCTAACAACATCCATAAATATATATATATATATATATATATATATATATATATATAACCATGTCCAACAACATGTCAACATCTATATAAAATGTCTCTAACAATCATCATGCATCATATATGAATCAGAGTCAACAATAATCCATGATCTGACATCTAACACCATACTAAATCAAAACTATAATAATGTCCATAATATAGTCAGTAGTATCATGATCAATATTAAAAGTGTCGAAGGGAAGTGGGAACTACATCTCCCTCCCCTTAGACTCGACTTCCTCCTAGAAGTCACTGGAAAGAGAGATAGGAACAAATGCAATAGAAAAAGGATCACTCCATTATGGGATTGCTTGCTTAAAACAAGTGTGGGTCTACAAAACCTAAGTTTGGTCCAATGCAATTCAGCAAGAAGAAGGGAGATTGCAAGGGATGAGTTCTAAAATTTCTGCATGCAAGGCTACAAACACTTAAATCTAGAGAGTAAATTTACACTATAAACCAAGATACCACACATAACAATATAACATGAAGAGTTTAAAAGAGTCTTAAGAGTAACCACCAAGTAGAGGAATAATAAGGATAATTCCATGAGTTTGAGAATGACCACATAGTTTCCCAAGGAATACAACATACTACAATAATAAAATTTAAGATTTCTACTAAGTTTAAGCCATGATTTCAAGGTTTGTTGTCTAGACAAGGCTATCAAAAATCAAATATGACTAAATTTTCCCAAGGAAAAATCCTACTCAAGGTCCCATAATTTGAGGATCACATAGGATGAGGTTAATCAACAAGGACACCTAAATCATAAAAACATTTAAAATCAAGGAACTATTCAAGGAAAGCACTTCTATAACTCAAGAGGGTACAATTAACTTTTCATGGTAATACAAGTGAAGCCAACACCACAAGTTTTCCTATATTCTTATTTTTACACTTTCATTTTAAGAATAGAACACACCATACCAACCAAATCTAAAGAAGTCAACCGTTTAGTAAAAATAAATATATTAGCAAAATAATATATATATATATATATATATATATATATATATATATATATATATATATATACATATATATATATATATATATATATATATATATATATGTCCACTAACAACTAACATATCAATACAAGTACCCTACATTATAGCACAATGAGATTTATTTATCTTATTTCCTACTCAATCTCGGAATAACCATAAAGAGAGCACCGAAACACCAAGGACCACTCAAGGTCACTAGGAATAAGAACAAGTAACACAGGGGTCTAGCTACAATCCAAGGGTGCATCGTATCAAAATTGAATAACATCATCTTGCACTTTCCATCCTAATGGAAAAGGGACAACAATAACAAGGTGATAGAAGAAAATATGAAGAAAAGAAGACTTACCAAAGTTATTTTATATCCTTAACATATGTTTCCTTAAAATTGCAATAAATTACATCTCCAAGGACAAGACAACACACAAGGAGGTTGCTTCTTAAGCAACAGATAAGTCTAAATCCAAAAGGACCACAACTCACACTCGTCGAGATACAGGACGATAAGTGTATGATGACCCAAAACTCTCACAAGAAAGGCACATACATCTATAAATAAGAAAGTACTAAGAAACTAGAACACATTTCTATCTACCAGGTGTTTCACAATTTCAGGTAGGTGACAGAACTACAGGTTCAACTAAACATTGCACTCAATACACATAAATCTTACTTATTTTATAACTCAACTAATTAATTCAAAAGTTGTAGTTTCTTTTTCTAAGCACAGTCCTTTACAATTTTTCTTAATTAAACTTCCTCCTATTATGACATCACAACTTCGTGTTATAAAGACCACTAAGGGAGCATGATATCTCACCATTCTCTAAAGGCGGAAAAGAGAAAAAGTATTTATTTTATTCCTAAGGGCGGTAGATGGACAAATTTTTCCTTTTCTGTTCTTCTTCATGCTTTTTTTCTTCTATTAATCTACCAAGGTTAAAGCAAGAACCATTTTCTCTTTCTATGTTCCAGTTTATTTGTTAAGCTTCAAGGCCAAATCTCCTCAATTATAGTTTTATGATGTTTGGGTGAGTCAACTTGTCAATTAAAAATTTAATGAGAAGGAAGGGTAAACATATCAAATTGTTAATTTTATGGGAGAGAGAGGTAAATCAACACATCAAATTTTTAATTCTAAGGAAAATAAGGGACATTCAACATAGAAAACACATTATTACTTTTGTAAGAACTAGGAAACAATCAACCAACATGGATCACAACAATATTTCGAGATTTTTTTAATTTTTTTTTCCCACTAATTAAAAGTATCATAAAACATTCCTAATGGGTTTCTAAAAGTTCTCAAAAGAATTTAAAAGGATGCCCATTAAGGAAGCATAATTAATTTTACTGATCTACTAGGGTTTAACAATGTTCGTTGTTTTGGTGAAAACATTTTACTCACCTGATAAGACAAGGAAAGTTTTCAAATCTACACCCATATTACAACAGGATACCACCAACCAAGAAATCAAAATGACGAGGAAATATTTTGACTATAATAAACACCACATACTCGCTAGAAAGCATTAAATGTAAGAAGACAATTGCCTATCTATTCAACATGGCTTTACAACCAAGAGTTATAGTTTTGCAAAAAGAATTACATTATAGAATACCACTGAGATTAAATTATCAAGGTATAATTACACTATCATCACCAATTTCATGGTCCAAAAGACTCAAAGCATCCATAAGTGTCTCCACGTAATCCAAAATTAATAGGTCATAGAGTATTATTCATAGTAACTAAAAAAAAGTTAAGGAAAGGGTAGACTTATTTATAGGTCAAGAGGGAAAATAGACACACTTAATTTACACACAATACTTGAATGGGATTAAATCTAACCATAATTACCAAGATGCATACAATCCTCAAGTCACTACTTAATATAATGAAATGAGGAACTCTTGATAAAACTTAGCATGCCATCGAAGAGAAGCCACTACCAGACAAACACTTTTCCACTAACATCCACAACCAGCCAAAAGAAAACCGATCCCACCATAATTCATCAACCCACAATTAAACACCTCTACTCGAAAAGGTTCAAGCTCTTACCGGATTGTAAGAGAATCACCGCCACGTTAACAGGCTACAAACTAGAATGCACAACACAAAAAAATCTATTCCCAACAAGGTCGAGTAATGAAAAGGTCACTCTAAGATCCTAGATACACTCAAGGTTCCGTGCATATAAAACCAAGGTAGAAATTTAAGCACCTAAGAGGACATTCAAGACACCTAGGGTGTACCTCCATATGAAAAAATGTATGAATACAAATAGCATAGAACCAACTCATCATCATGCAAGAATAAATTCATGTAACATTTAGCTAAGTACCAAACAACATAATGAGCTCGATTCACCAATCAAAATAAAGTTCAAGAAATATCAGAAATCAAGGAAAGTGGCTAAGTAGCCGCATTGCAAAGTCTGAAAATTCTCATAAAAATATAAATAACTAGAGGAGCCTCAGAGCTTCTCAATCCAATCATAAAATAATATGCTGGTCCTTGAAAAAATGACACAAGTGTACAAATGTAAAATAAAAAGCGTTAATACCACATTCACTTCGTAGCCCTTCATGGCCACTAATAGGTGTACTCTTCCTTGAGATCAGTTCGAGGACACTGCATAGGATTGGGTCATAAACAACACCCAAACTTAATGTCCACTCTCCAATATGGGTAAAAAAAAAAAAATGATAACCGGACTAACTTTCCAAACTCATCAAGAAAGGAAGCTCTAAACAACTTCTAATTAACTCTTCTCGACCCCGAGGACACAACCACTATTTTCCAACATTAGGATTCACACCATACAATTTATCATTCCAACAACTCCAATAAGGAAGGGTCTCAAAAAAGGGCTTAACGCATCATACAATTAAATCAAGTTTTAGGACTTGTAAAACAACACATTTTCAAAGGGGAACCAAGTTTCCACTACACTATAAGTTCACAAAAATCAATTTAATTTGACATTCTTAGTTACCTAGGTTCAAACAAAATGCCACTGAGCGAGTAAAACAATTCAAACAACTTATTATTTTATTATTATTATTTTAATTTTGGTAGTTCAAATGAACAAAGTAATGTAATATTTCTTCATACGTATTTATTTTTCAATTTTCAAACAAGTTTGTTTTCTTAGATTCAAAAGTGTGCTAGGTTTATAGTTCATGTCTCAATTTTTCTAGTGTGCTCAAGGGTCCAAGCTTTGAACCCACGGAATTTATACCAAGTGTAACGCCCACTAAAATATCCCACTTGAGACCCAGGAACAACCTAGGTTTAGTTACAAAATTTTGGAATAATTTGTTTTTAAAGTGTTAACAACCAAAGTCTCAAAGACAATTAAATTCAGCTAGCTCAAATCTCCTTAGGGATTAATTTAATCACCGATTACATTGAAATTTTAGCTAGATATTCCCGATTAAAATTTTAGGGTTAAGGGACCAAAACAATTAAATACCCAAGGTATTTAATTCCACAAGATCTAAGACATGAGCAAGGTTTAATTACAGTGGGGGAAAAGAATACATATTTAAAATCATCAAAGTAAATTCCTACTTACCCACTCCGAGAACTTGGTTAAAGATTAAATTTTATTTTTCCCATGATTAATATTATTAAAACTTCCTAAAAACATTCCCATTAGATAGGGAATTTCCTCACCTTTTCGGTGATATAAAGATATCCTCATAACTCCTCATATTTCTCAAGTTATGGACTGGTAGAACATGGGGTGAAAATTTTCCAAAGATCGTGCTTGCAGGCATGGGGAGGATAATTTTCCCCAAATCGGGCCTGTGGACTTCGGAGAGAAAATTCAGCTGGAGGAGAAAAGCAGATTTCTAGCAGAGCAAGGAAGAAAACTTTTCCCAGACGCTGGGCCGGCAGAGCGGGGAAGACATTTAGCACTTTTTCCCTTTTCGGATAAAACAAATTTTACACCCACACCTCCGTCGATGGCTAGGGAGGGCACATGGCAGCTCCTTATTGGCTGTGGGTCATCGGGTCGGTGAGGACCATTTGGAAAAATTGACTATTCAAAAGGAAGGGAAAAAGGTCAAAAGGAACCCATGCCTCTCGACGCGAGAAGATGCCATGTGTTAGCCAACCATTAGTTGTGGTTTGGCGGGCAGTGGGGATAATTTGGAAAATTTTCCCAAAATTTTTATGAAGTGTTAAAGCTTAAAAATATCTGCTCCTCTGCCGACACCTCGTGAAGCCACGTGACAACACCTTATTAGGCTGCGGCGGTAGGTAGGGCTGCAGGGAAAACTTACATATTTTTCCAAATTTATTTTTGAAAGCGCTTAAGGTTAAAATCAATCCGAGCCTCTGCCACTCCCAATGAAGCCACGTATCAATCAATGATTGGTTGCGGGGTGGTGGGGCCGCGGAGTAAAAAATAACAAATTAAATTTTTGGACATAGATCATTTTTAGACAAAATGAAGGCTTGCGGATTAGTGGAGCAGCAGGAAACTTCATGACTTGGCACCTTTTGGGAAAAAAGAAAAAAAAGAAAATTTGTAGCACCCGAGTCTTCCCAAGAATATTTTATTCATTTAAAATTTAATAGTTAGATTATTTTGAGCCTGAAATGAAGTAAAAACTTGTGAAGGCCATAACTTTTGTATTGGGAACTTGTTTTTTGGAAAACAACGACTTCCTTGAAAGCTCTCAATGTCCTCTTTGCACATCAACCTTAGGAATTTGATTTTGATAAACTTTAAAGGGTCAATTTTGATAAAACGTCTTTCTGTCACTTAGAAAATAAACTGGTATTTTTAACTTATCAATTTTGTTCAAGTTTGTTGTTAATTCTTTTCCACTTACCAAACAGGCATGGAGGATTTTACTTGGAAGATTTTAGGATATATTGCAAGGTTAAGTTTTCTTGATTGATTAGCATTCAAATTTATGAATTTTATGCAACAAGAAGTCTGGAATTTTTCCTTTGCACGATTTGAAAGGTTCTATAAAATTTTCATAAGTATTTTTGTATGTTTGCGATCATTTTTACCTTACAAATAAAATTTGATATTTCATTTTGTCTTTTTTATGTTGCGGGGTCATTACTGTTCAATTTCCGATTAATAATTGCCGATGAAAGTTTTCTAACAGAGCTCAAATTCGAATAGATTTATTTTAATTTGCCAACTTTAAACTATGAATTCATTCCAACCCAATCTAACATACTAATTTGACTCAAGAAAAGTATTCAAATTCCAAATTAAAATTTTGATTTCTAAAACATTTATTTTTAAAAAATAGAGTATTATGACATTCTCCATACATATTCACTTTTTCATCCTTCCAAAGATAATTTTAAAATACATTCAACAATCATATTTCAATAGCCAATAATGCGATTTGAGTAAAGTAATACAATTCTTTATTTATTGAAATATATGTACCTTTACAATTTCTTCTTTCATTCCTCAATTATAATATATAGAATATGATTTCTTTCGCATTCTTTCAAAAGAAAAAAATAGAGTATATCTCTTTCACAATTCAATTTACGACTTTCGTAGCCCATACAAACCTTGTTTCCATCAGAAATAATATACAAGATCATCCACATCAAGTGGGAAAATGTTACATTAAGAAATGATCTCAATGAAGGACTTTGCCAAACTGTCTTCTTTCTCGCCCAGAACAGCGCTTTGAATTTCCATCATTCTCCAATTTGGTAACAACATAATAGGGGAAAGGCAACGATCTCTACCCAACCAAGACATCAAATGAAAAGGGAGAAGCCATTCTTCTTCATTGGCCCCCAAGCCCAACCACATTTCCATAAGAAATGTTTTTTTAACTCATGGTAGCAATTATCTTCCACAACACAAAGAAATATTTCTCATTCAAAACATAGTCCAAAACAAAACCGTAGTTTTCCACCATAGAAAAAAACAACAAACAACACTCAGGCTTCATCATGCAAGCCAAAGGAGCAAGAAACTATGGGGATGTTGCTTATGCCTCCCAAACGGGAAATGGGTATCACGACCTAAGAAAAACTACAAAAATATATATCATTTCAAATCCCTAACATGCCCTTATGCCTCCCTAAGTACCCCTTATTCCTCACATTTCCTTATGCCTTCCCAACCTCTTATGGCACCCATAACGAGTAAAGAAATGAAAAATACTTCTTTGTAAGGTGGAACCCAAATCCCAACTCCCTCCACATTTATACCTCCCAAAAAACACTTATGCCTCCCAAAAATGCCCCATAGTCTTCTCTACACCATCCCTAGGCCATCTACCTAACCAGCCAACAAATAAAACAACACATTCAATCATTAAACCATTCACATATGCATATAAATAAAAGGACAGATTTGCAAGAGCTAAGCTCTTACCTCTCCATGATGGATTTTGTTCCAAGTTCAAAACAACAAGCTCTCCAATGCAACAATCTCCAAATTTCTCCCAATTTGCAAGAGATTAAAAATCTACAAGTATGCAACAATCTCCAAATTTCTCCCAATTTGTAAGAGCTCCAAAACCCTAAGCAAGTCTCCAAAAATGAAGTGATAAAAGTGAAGCAAAAAAAGAAAACCCCAAAAACAAGTTAAGGAATTTTAATATATAGAAGAGGAAAGAGAATAGGATGAGGTGGATCCATATGGGATGCCACATCACACATCCTCAACCCCAACTCATAAGTCAACTTCAATCTCCAAGGCACAATAAATAAGTAGGTGAATAAATGACAGTTTTACTTACACACTCAAATCAAACCCACACCTCATAAGGACTGAAATTGAAAGCATGTAAGAAAGTGTAATTAAAGCATACAACTTGACTTACAAAAATGCATAATGAAGGCTAGATTTAAACCCTCCAACCATAGGTAAGGTTGGCATGCAAATTTAAGAGTAACTTGTCCCATAAGCTTCCAAAATCAGCCTCCAAGGACAAATTCGAATTTCAAAAGGAGGTGGAGTGTTTCATACTCCAAAATTAATTTACACATCTCTTACACATCACTTACACATTTCTTACAACATTTTAATTTTAGGCCAACAAATCTAATAATTACTTTCTTATGTCCCAATTTGATTAATTAATTTTAACAACATGTTTACTCACATTAATTTACCACAATTAATAAATAATGAAAGAGGTAAACACATCACTTAATAAACACATACAAACATCAATAAAAGGAACCAAATAAATAAATACACATAACCCTTGGTCACATTTAAAGGTGATCCCCCATGGGAATCCCTAACAATCAAACACACACACATGAACAATACAAGTTGCCATGGTGACCTTGTTGAATTCATCTAGAATTCCAATGTGGTTGGTCTCTAATCCCCTAATGTTTGTTGTGATATTTTTAACCTGCACAATACAAATACCCCTTAGACATTTTAGCCATATTATAACATCCAAATGAATATATTATAATTTAAAAATCATCAATATATATATGAATCACAACAACATCCGAAAATCAACAATATCACTTACAATTTCATCAACTATATAATCATCAATTTTAGATTCAATTTTCTTGGTCTACTCAATATATATATATATATATGTCCAACAACATCCATAAATATATATATATATATATATATATATATAACCATGTCCAACAACATGTCATCATCTATATAAAATTTCTCTAACAATCATCATGCATCATATATGAATCGAGTCAACAATAATCCATGATCCGACATCTAACACCATACTAAATAAAAACTATAATAATGTCCATAATATCGTCAGTAGTATCATGATCAATATAAAAAGTGCCGAGTGAAGTGGGATCTTCAATAAACTACATATTGAATCAAAAGCTATACGTATTTGAGAAAACAGTTCATAGATCAACATCATCATTGAAGGAATATGGAATACAAATCAAAGTATAGCACATTCCATATTAGGTTTAGGTTTTAAAATTAATTTGTAAAATCATCAAGTACAAGAAACTATTTTTCAAAATCATCAAGTATAGATTTCAGATCAAAACAAAATATAATTAATTATCCTAACTAAATGGGTTAACATAACTTTCAAAGTATAAAATCCTCAAGCTCTAAGAGGAAGACATTTTTATTAATAATTTCAAGGCTACTGACTAAAATTGTCAACTTCATGTAAGTGACTAAAGCATCAAAGCTAAGTATTGATAAAGCTACAAGTATTCAAGTGATTAGTTCAAACTACAAGCATTCAAGTGTTTTAACATAAGCAATTGCTCACATTTATATCGAGTTTCAATACACAAGTTTTGAATGAAACAAAATTAAAGGATGTAGATTAAATAAGGTGTTCACCAAATCATGAGTTCTTGAACAAATTTTAAGCTAAGTACAAAATGGTGCATCTCAAGTATAGATAATGATGTTAACTATCCATTTTCACGCTTTGAGTAGAATACCAAACCGAATCATATATTGAAGCAACTTGGATAAAAGGAAGATTATACATTTCATAGTCAAGGCTACAATAGTATAACTTAATGCAATGATCAACTAAGGATGGATAAGCTATAGGATCAACTTCAGAAAATTATGACATGACAAGGGACAAACATCCAGTGTCAAAAGAGTACAAGTACATTACAACCAAGTTGTCACTTAATTTTAGTATTGAATAATAAATTTGAATTTCAATCACAAAATACAAGTTGATACCCATCAAGAAGGATAATCAGATTATAATACAAGATCAACTTGATAACTTGCAATTATGTTATGATTGAGAAAGCCCAAATATCATATAGTTCACTATCCGTAAAGCAACCAACATGGGTGAAATTGTCTTTGAAATTGAAAAATGAATACAGAGATTTAAAACCTCAAAAATTAAGTTTGTAGCCTCAAGTAATGCAATTTGTATGAATTTTCAGCTACACGTTTTAAATAAATGAACTATTGTACATTCGGCTGAATTACAACACTTTAGACTTCAACTCGTCAGCATTAGAATTTTACATTGGAACTAAAGTATTATATCTATGAAAAGGCATCCCTTTTTAGGTTGCATCAACTATATAGTTCATAAAGGGAGAAACCACTCATGAAGGGTATCATGTGCCCGTAAAGAGTACGAGATGAATTACAACAATTAATAATGGAGGAATATTGAAAAACCAACAGCTAAAGCACAAGGTATAAGAGATATTCATTGCAAGTTGTAGGATAGTAAGCCATAAAAATCAAATGTAAAATATAAATCTCTTGTTTTTAAAGGAAACATAGTATTAGAACTTTATAACAAGATATACTGAGACTCACATCCTTAACAGTAAAACCACGAGTTCTAATTTATAAATGAAAAGTAACAAGGAAACGTTATACAAATCCACATTAATACATTTCAAGTAGAGTAGATGAAGATATACTTTCAATAAATACAAACCAGAAAAAAATTATATTGCTTGAACAAGCTTGCGGATCAACCCATGATGGTATAAATATGTAAAAAAAAGCTATAAATGCAATGATCAGGCATTTGACCTTTTATAGGTAAAATAATGACACTATTCTTTCATAGAGACCAACATCACGACGAGTAGCTAGGACTTCATTTTGATCTCACAGGAATAATATGACAACGCAAAGTTCACACCCTAAAAGCAACAAAGCATAATGAATACGATTTTTGAATACCCATTATAGATTCCAGAGTGCATATATAAAGAATTGGGTTGAACATTTTAAGAGCACCAATTAAAACAAAAACTAGAATAATGACTAAATATGGGTATCAATAGATATGAATAGACAATCCATAAAAAATATTTTATTCCTTCATGGTCGTAACAAATTTCTCGAGTTTACATAAAGGCTCAAAAATATGGAAGATACTCACCATTTCCAAATTGAATAGTCAAAACCCTCAAGCAAATGAATGATTAAGCATGAGATTTAGATACCCATCAAATGTTTTGATCTCAAGATCAAGGTAGAAATAGAAAAAATACAAAGGATAAACGAAAGTATCGGTGCATATGAAATAGAAATGATAATGGCTTCAACCATTATCTAGGTACATAAAAAATATGCAAATGAAATAAACAAGAAGCTCACCTTCTTCAAACGGTGGCCATATCAATTTTTTCCAAACCGAGACCTTGGATAAGAACAAGAGAAGAAAATATTCTTGGATAGAAAAACTTATAAATCTCACATAATCTTATCAATGTTGACCACCCCACAAAAATCTTACTCGGGAGTTCGAAAAGAGATAAAATTGTAGGAAAACAACCAAGTATTCAAACCCAAAGCTTCATAGTCATGAAATATACAAGATTCACAATGCAAAGCCTCACAGACTAGAAAATGCATGGATTCAAGCTTCATAAACAACACAAATGGTGGTCTCGAAGAAATTTTTGTGTGGCTTCACCGCTTATACTAAGAAAAAAATGACAAAATTAGAAGCTTCATGAGTCTTTTCACCCAACCTAACTCATCGAAGTTAAGGCTCAACGAATCAAGATTTCAATTAAAGAGAAAAAGGTGAATATCAACTCATCTGAAGTAACCTAACACATACAGAGTTAGCATCAATGATGATGATCGTATTACAAGACAAGATCGAAAGATGCCAAATGATAACCATAATCTAACTACCCAAAGAAAGTACGAGATCAACGGAGGAAATCTATGCGTACGAGATCCAATTGATCAAAATTCAAACTGCCAAGCTCACTACATGTTAGTAAACATGACCATGGTTAGGATTTGCATCAACAGAGGAAGGGTTGAGTCATCATGGGAGGGGTCTTGCCCCAAATAATTCAAAACTTATTGCATTGACCTTACTATGGTCCAAAACATATATGATACCACAAACTATACAAAAGATCTCGACATAATATTATATGTGTAATGATGAGTTTTAAGTGGGCCAATGATAAAGTATTATTTTTAAGGTAAAATGCTGAAGTGGTGTAATAATCCAACTTCATTATTATTCAAATTATGTTATATGCTCGTTGGTCGTCAAAAGGGAATTCAAGAAGAGCAACAGTCAGGGGACAAGAAGTCGCTCCTCTTTAATGGGAGAGGTTCCCTTATTCAGAAATGAACCTATTTACACATATACAAAGCATGATTTTCTTATGGAACTTGGATATTATGAAAGTGTTTTCTATAAGGATCATCAATCACAAAAGGATTGAGGAATGAAATGTGAGAACGAGCAGAAAAGCACCATTCAAAATTATAGATGACAGAGTAATTCCTTATGCATGCGAGGGTACATCAAATTGGAATAAGATCATTTGTATCACATTAATAAGATGAAATTTGAAAAGACACAAAGTTCTGTAAATAACATCTGCAAGAATACAAAGCTTCTCAGCATAATACAGACAAATGATCTAACAAGATTAAATGAATAGCTTAGGAATAAAGGAAACCAGATAGACAAAGAATGAAAAATCCTTCTGTATTGATTTCTTTAAGATTTATTTACACTTTTAGAAATAAGCCAAGTTCCTTCCTCTCTTTCAAAATGGCGAGGAGAGGCCATTATATAGTTTACAAATTAGTTACTCCCGGTAACTACTTCTTTTAACTAATGATTAGTTAAAGGGCTGCAAATCGCAATACCCCAACTAAATACAATAAATTCATGATGAAGAAGAGAAGAAGGAACTTGGCTTATTTCTGAAAGTGTAAATAAATCTTAAAGAAATCAATACAGAAGGATTTTTCATTCTTTGTCTATCTAGTTTCCTTTATTCCTAAGCTATTCATTTAATCTTGTTAGATCATTTGTCTGTATTATGCTGAGAAGCTTTGTATTCTTGCAGATGTTATTTACAGAACTTTGTGTCTTTTCAAATTTCATCTTATTAATGTGATACAAATGATCTTATTCCAATTCGCTGTACCCTCACATGCATAAGGAATTACTCTGTCATCTATAATTCTGAATGGTGCCTTTCTTCTCATTCTCGCATTTTCATTCCTCAGTCCTTTTGTGATTGATGATCCTTATAGAAAACACTTTCATAATATCCAAGTTCCACAAGAAAATCATGCTTTGTATATGTGTAAATAGGTTTGTTTCTGAATAAGGGAACCTCTCCCATTAAAGAGGAGGGACTTCTTGTCCCCTGACATTGCTCTTCTTGAAGTCCTTTTTGACGACCAACAATGCCCAAGTGAAATAAATGACTAATGATTACCTTAAAATTGAAAAGATACTTTAAACCTTGCTAAGGATACCCCACTGAAAGGTGAATTATTACATTATTTCTTGAAAAATGACTTTGGCCAAGTGCGTTCATGACATGGTTAGAAAAGGAAAGAAGGATAATACATGCAGAGAGTCAACATCAGAGCCAACATGATTGAAGTGGATCCTAATTACCTTATTTTTCACAAAATAAGAGTATTATTTTCTTGCACACATGCTCACAAGTGGTCCCCAAAGTGGGTAAAGTATTGAATGAATTATTTTTCTAAGTATTAAAAAGAAAGGAATTATTTTTGCACAGAATGTAATTTTGCATGCCTTCATAAGAGGTGATATCGAGATTAAAAAAATTACCATTGCAAGTGGATGAATACACATGTGTCACATCATGCACAAGAAGACAAAGATCATCCACTTGCATTGGAGGAGACTTTCACACCAAGAAAGAGCTATTGTTAGCTAAAATTATTCACCCAATTTTATTCATTGTATTAAAAATAGAGCATTCAAATGCACTTTGACTAAAGTGTAAATTTGGAACTAGGGATTTTTCCTCCTTATTAACAACATGGTTACTTATATTCCTTTATTTATTCATGATAAAGGCTAAAATTAACATGCATGGGCGAGTACATACTGCAGCCTATTTTTAGGAGGAGTGGGTGAAATATTATCACTATATATTGTGTACATTAGTAAGGCACGGGGAGGACTTTTTTTTGATGTAGGATTACTTAAGCAAATTTTTGCTAGTATTTCCCTTGAATTATAACCAGTTATTTTCTTTCTAATTATTTGGAGTGGTGTGTATCTTTATGTTAACTCTTGTTAATGTTTACTCCCTAAATTAATTATGTTACATTGATATAAATTTGGTGTTTTCTACATAGTCTTAGTGTGCATGTTAACTTGTTGTGTTGTTGTGATTTATCCCTAAACACACAAGTGTTTTCCTTGGGATAAAAGTAGAAATCCATTGGTTTGTGCTTTTATAATTTGCTCTCAGTAAATAATGCATGTAATCACTCAAATCCCTCGATCATTTTGGTGTATCACTCCATTTCAATTTAACTTACAACCATCTTTTAAACCCTTAAAACCCCAAAAAATTACTTTAGGATACATCAATAAGAATTTTGCCTTGATACTCAAGGCACACCTCAATAATAGGTATACCCAAAGACATGAGGCATTTCCATTGTGTCTCTGAAGTCACGATTAAATAATTATTAGAACCCTCATTGTTATCCTTCAACTAGGGTGCACTTATCGAGAGATTACAGTTTTTGGCATGCCTAGTTGGACCGAATCAGTTTCAAATCAGATTTGGAGCAAATTATAGAAAATTTAAAGCAAAGGAAACAACACTTTTAGAAGGTAAAATTTGCAGATATTCACTTATAATCAAAATAAATTATTTGGCAACTCCATAATCATGATTTCATACCATTTTTGCAGCATGTTCCATTCCTAAGGTGATCAAATGATCAAAAGCAAGAGGTATTCCTCATAGATTTGTTTCTTTTACTTTAAATTCATAAATAAGAAGAAGAGTCGGAAATACCTTATCCTATAATATGACCCATTTTAGCAACCCTCCTCCCCTTGTTTCACTACATGTTAATATTGTTGTTTAATCCTTGTTATTCCAATGGCTCAGCCACCACCACAACCTCCTAGAAATTTTTTTACCTTTACTAATGCCAGCTCTTTAGTAATTCAAGTTAACCATAACATTCATGTTATCCTTAAATGGTTTACCCTCATTTATTGGTGAAAATCATATTACCCCTACTAAGCATATTAAAGACATTGCAGCCCTTTGTTCAGTTCATAATATCACTCATGAAGATGTAGCTTTAAGACTATTAGCTGCATTATTTAAAGGACAAGCCTTGCAATGGTAGTACGTAACATTACCAGAAGGACTATAACAACTTGGGAAATCAATTACTTAAGTAGTTTCAAGACAATTTAGATCATTTATCTCTCATAGAATAGTTTTCCACAATCACGAGAGATTCTCATGAATTTATGTCTAGTTTTAATATCGATTCGATAGAACATGGGAAAGAATACCATCCAGGTGTTAAGCCTCGAGTTGATCATGCATTTTTATATTATCTCAAATCTTTAAATAATGACATTTCAGCCATGATACAGTCTATGGAGGAACTACACTTCCAACATCTTATGATATTGCTATTAGAGATGAGATTAACCTTATTCAAAGTGGTAAATTGTCCCCTACGCCTCAACACCTATTATTGCATATTTAGCACCTATTCGACAACATATTACAATAATAGAGCCTACTTTTTCAGCACCTCAAGATGATATATATAATACTTTGCAAACTTATGGAAATGAGATAACACCATTAAAGAAACAGCATTACCTCACACTTCTAGTCCTTATAAAGCACCTTATCGGTGCAATAGGTAGACATACCAGCAAAACCATAATTATAGGAAACCTTATAACCAAATAAAATTTGATCCTAAAGTTTCTAGCTCATATAGTGCTTTTGTTTCAAATCAATATAGCTTCGTAAGAGTGTTTTCCACTTTGTAATCAACTTCATTCATTTGTTAATTTCCTAAATGCATTTTTGAATTTGAGCCTTATTGTATAACCTCAATCTAAAACATTATTCATGCCTCAAATGGAGAGTGGGCAGTAAGATACTCAGATTCAAAACCACGTGAATAGAACGTAGTCGGTTGCGGTGAAGAATATTTCATTCCTATTACAACTAGGTCTCAAAAAAGGCTCAAGATGAAGAAAAATAGCAAAAAGAACCGGTTTTACCTCACATGGGATAAATAAGTAACTATAGGTCCAAAAATAGAAAACAATCTAGTTTCAGATGAAAAAATAGCAAGTATTTCAGCTACTAAAGAGCAGCTAAAATAGTTGCAAGCTTATCCTAGAAGATTGTTCATACCTCGGATTTAAAAATATGCTAAAGTAGAGTCCGTTTTTACTAAAAATTATCCTAAAATTGTAGAATATTTTTCTAAAATTATTTCTTATTTTAATGTTTTTGGGGTTATCAAAAAACATAATATCAATATTTCATTATGGGATGCTTTAAATCTACTAAGACAACAAGATTTACTTGCTCACGAGCTTGCTAAGTTACAGATTTCTTCAAAACCAACAAAAAAAGAAGCTTAGAAAGTTGATATGGTTCTCAATACTATTGAAAAGTACTTAATGCACATGATATTAAAAATCCACCACATTTTTATCTTTCTCTTATTATTGGAGATCATTAGTTCACAACTGCATGGTTGATAGTGGTGTAAGCAACACAGTAATGCCTAAAGAAATTACAGAAAAATTAGGCCTACAGTATGAACTGATAGAAAAGAGTGTATTGTAGCTAGATGGGACAACAACCAACAAATTTGGTGTCATCAAAAATTTAGAGGCAACATTGCATGCTTGTACCAATGTTTCTAATATTTTAGATGTAACTGTTGTAGATCTACCTCCCTACTTTGCTTTGTGTTTATCAAGAGATTTTAGAGTAAAGATAGGTTGTTATCTTCCTTTGGATTGTTAATTTTTGTTCTTCACTTCAAAAGAAACTAAAATTATAGTTAATTCAAATTCTGTTGCTAGATTTCATATTGAGCCACATGGTGTATGTGTTATAGAAAATTATGCAACCATAGATCATACTTATTTTGATGTCACATCATAGTTTTCTACATTATATGCTGTTTCTAACTTGTTTATGGATGAAAAAATTCAAGAAGAACATGCTTATGATACTTACAAGGAAGTAGAAGAAGTATTATTCAGTGTTTAATATTTACATGAAGAAGATGCACCTATTCCCTTGTTTTCCAAAATATAAAATACAACAGAAGGCTTATGGAATCTTCATTTTGATGGAGAAAAGAACAAAAAAGGAAAAGCTACAATTTTGATGCTTAATTCCCCTTCAAACAAAAGGTATGTTTAAGCTCATGTACTTGTAACATAGTTGAATATGAATCATTAATTAATGGCATACAATGGGCCAAGAAAAGAGGAATCGGTATGTTACAAGTTTATGGGGATTCCCGAGTTAGTCATAAACCAAGTCAAAAACTATAATGTTTGTAAGAACTCATTGTTGAAATCGTGCAAGCATATATATATATATATATATATATATATATATATATATATATATATACACTACTAGAAGTAGGGTCATGTATCCACAATGTTAACCACAAAATAATGGTTTTGTGAAAAAATGTGAATTATCAACACTGAATGAATTACATTTATAAATAGCATGTAGATATTCCACAATTTTGTAATATTTGAGATTTTAGAAATTTGGAATATCCATTTTCTTAAAATTTAACAGTATGTAAACAACATTTTCTCCTTTCAACATGGTTTCCAAAATAATAGGACTTTTTGAAACTAGAATCATGAATTTTTTTAAAATAACCCCAAAATAAGGTATCATGATTCCATTTTG
Organism: Taxus wallichiana var. yunnanensis; assembly: GCA_018340775.1. Taxonomy (NCBI): domain Eukaryota; kingdom Viridiplantae; phylum Streptophyta; class Pinopsida; order Cupressales; family Taxaceae; genus Taxus; species Taxus wallichiana. The sequence continues at coordinate 125,924,696 of CM031236.1, forward strand.
TTTGTTCACTTCTAACATTCAAACAAAGCTTATTAAAAACTACATCACTAAAATTTTTCTTTAGTTTTAGGAGGAAAAATGTAAAAATATGAATTGTGGGGAATTCAATTCACCCATTAACTCTAGTTAATGTTAATTTATACTAACCAAATTTAATAAATTTTAGTTTATAACACTAGAATTATTACAAATAATAATGAAAAAGGTAAAAATATATAAATTATTAAAATTGTAACAACCCAATTATGAAATATGTGTTGTGAATAATTCACATAATGAACCAAATATTATTTGTGAATAATTTGCTAAAAATTAAAAATATTTTTTATTTATAATTTTGTTGACTTAATAAATTTAATATTAGTGACTTCAAACCATAGTAAAAACTTTATATTATCCGACTAAAAATTGTGGATAATCCACACTATCCTAAAATTTCAAAGATAATTAAGATTTTAAAATTTACAAATTATAGCCGACTCTCTTTTCAATATTCAATCTATGAATTAGTATTAGAAATATGAGTTATATCTAAATTGTATCCATAAAAAATGATATTGTAGAAATATTGTGTACAATCCACAATATCATTTCATGATTACTAAATAAACTCTAGTTTTTTTAAATGTGAGAAGAACAAGTATGATAATCTAAATGATCCATTTTATATTTTTTGTATTGTTACAAATTATTAAATAAACTATGGTTGTTTTACAATGTGAAAAGAACAAGTATGACATTTTAAATGATCCATTTGATTTTTTTGTATGGCTACAAATTTAATGTATATCACAATTTTCATATATTTCTTGAGTGTTAATACTAATATTGTGAATTATTCACATTAGATACAAAACTATTTTATAGTTATCACTGCAAAATAATATAGAAAATTCTACACTTTTCAATAATTTAATTACCACACCATTCAAACTATTGTTTAAGATTAAACATTTCTCATGAATAAACTATACCTCCATTTTACATTATAATAATTTAAATTAATGTATATTAAAAATGTATAATTTTAACGTCATAAAAATAGTGGAATAATGGTATCCACATCAGTCTTAAAACATGGTGTGTATGATATGCAATTTTTAAAAACGTAAATATAACCATTTCAAAAATAATCAGATCATTAAAATTAATATCAATTTTTTTTTCTAAAAAAATAAATAAACAACTTTTCATTGCATATAAAATTACTTGTTTAGAATAATAATGATGTTGCTTTTAAAGAAAATGATTAAAACTAAATAAAATGAATTGCTCCAATAATGGTTATCAATAAGAACTAACTCATTATAATCGATATGTAAAAAAAAAATTCCACAAATTTATGCAAACTAAATGAGCCCTTAGTAATGCATGTTGATTAGTTTTCATTGAACTTGCGGGACTTTACTAAAAACTTTAATATAAATTATGTCTATAGTTTGTAATCAATTTTGAGTGCCATGGATCCTGGTGCACGGATCAAGTAGAACATGCTTTCAACGCGTCATCGATCCTAGGCTACATGGATCACTATAAAATAATCATTAACCATCCATTATATTGAATGGTTGATATTTATTTTATGATAATATCTGTTATTTTCTAAAAAAATCCATCACTATTAATTGTAGGTGGGTGATATATCCTTATTTTACGATAATTTGTTTGGTGAGGATGCCATGTTTACACAAACCAATAGTATTATGTGAAACAAATCCTCTTCAAGCCAAGGGATAACGAGGATGTTATTTCTCATGGTTTTGATCAAGTATCATTCAAGTTGTGCAGGTGGTTTATGCTATCGGTGGTTTTATTCTCTTATCTGTACATGTTGACAGTTGGTGTTCTAGTTCAGTGTGTTTGAGAGGCGTTTTTTTGTCTTTGGGGATTTTTTTTTCTATGTAGATCTGAGTTTGTATTCAATTTTTTTAACCCCTATGGTGCATTGCATCTTCCAGAGTTGGTTTGTGAACAATCCTACAAAGATTGTATCTTTTTCCCTACTATGGCCGTGGTCTTGAAGTTGTTGTTGATTTGAAGCAGCTTCTTTGTTTCTATATTGTTTTCATTACCTTTGTCATGGTGTGGATCTGTTTTTGTCAACTAGATGTTGGATTTCCCATGCCAACAAGATATTTTACCTTTGTCATGGTGTTGGATCTTAACCAGAAAAATTGATTTCTGTGATATAAGATTTTTGGCCGACAATATCAACCAATGCCATTTTAGTGTAGAACTTCTATTTTTTAATATTAATAAATGATGTTTTTGGATGAAAAAATGATTATTTAAAAAAGTTCAAAGGAAAAAAATTACTTGTTTAGAATAATAATGATGTTTCTTTTTAATCACAACTATCTATGCATGGATATCTTATGAATTTAATTTCTTTTTCCTTAACTTGGGTTCTACCAATTTATTTCAAGTTAATTTTAGGTCGTTGTGGGTATAAGACCAACAATATTAACACACCCTTATCATTAATTTATTAAATAAATTTTGCACCAAATTGTTTTCAAAAGAACTCCTGCTCTAGATTCAAAATTCTGAAATGTTTGGTTTCTAACAATCCCCACGTAGACCCTTCCCAAAAAAATATTATATATTTTTAATGGTAGATGCATGTTTCTATACTATCTTTAACACTCCCAAAACAAAATTTGCACACAAATTTACATGCACTTCAACTCCTCCTTCAATCTATGCAATCTATGAATTTTCCATCAAATATTTTCTCACGCATTTATATTTGCATATTATTTGAATATATTTCAAAATTAAAATAAGAAATTATTTAATAGTTTTAAAAGCATGTAAAAATGAAATATGAACTAAGTTTGTAATTTGAATAGTATTATAATTCAAAAATATTATATTTTAAAAATAGATTTTATGTATTGATATATATTTTATATTAATATTTATTAAAATAATAATGAGATTTTTATTTTAGTGCAGTGTGTGCTTTTGATTATCTAATTTAGAATAGTAATGAAGTTTTAAATTGTGTATGTTAAAAAAATTAAAAAAAGATTAAAAATATATATTTATAAAATGTTATATAGTGATAATATAGTTAAATTTATATTAATAATATTAATCTTGAGAAATTTAACTTTGTGGCAATGTTTCAAATGTTGTTTTGTGGTAAAGTCACAATTTTTAATGTTGTTGCAATGTCACAATTATTTTAATTGTAATAATTCTCACAATTTTTATTTGTGGTAATTGCTACAAATTTTGAGTTGTAGTAGTTCTACAATATTTCCACAATTTAAATTTTTCACAATTATTTTGTGGGTGGAGTCCACAAATTTGGATTCACAATTTTAAACAATTTATTCACAACAAATGTGTGGAAAATTTCTGGATACACAACCCATTATCTTGTAGTTTCATATTTAATTGATGATTTTGAAGCTATTAATATAAAATACATCCCAAGAGCTGAAAATAATCATGGAGATAGACTTGCATGTATTTGGAGATATCTTTAAAGTGGTAGAATAGATGGAAAAGGAAAAAATACATTCACACATAAATCTGATTATCAAACCTTCAGTGCCTAAAAATGAAGAAAATTGGCAAGTCTTTGAAGATGAAAAACAAATATGAAGATTTTTACAACAAGAAGCTGAATTTTCTGCGAGTTAATCGGAAAAATTGCAGAACCAATAGGGTCACCAAGTTGTGCAATTAAAGACAAACAAGTTTCCTCAAGGACTTGTCACATTAGAAGACATTTTAATTTCTCATGATCGGGTAAAGACAAAGTAAATATATTAACTCATGCAAAAATACGAAGAGATCTTAGTTGATGATGAAGTGAAATTATTCATTGGAAAGGTATGTTTTTATCTAAAAAATCATTTATCAATTTATGCATAGAATTAAAAGATATTTTTTCTTGGAAATAACAATATATGAGAAGATTTGATCCAAGTTTAGTTTGGCATACCATATAATTGCAGCCAAATTCAAAACCAAGTTAGGCGAAGCAAAGGCCTATTAATCTCAAGATTGATTTGTTAATGAGAAAAGAATTGTCTAAGTTAAATGAATGAGGAATTATTTTTCCGATTAAGCATTCAAGTTGGTTAATCAACCTTGTGCTGTTCGGAAGAAGAATGGTGAAATCCAACTGTGTGTGGACTTTAGAGATCTTAATAAAGCATCATTAAAAGATCATTATCTAATGCCCTATATGGATCATATTTTGAGAGCAGTTTTAGGTTCAGATAGGATGTCCTTGTTAGATGGTTATAGTGGATACAACCAGACTCTTGTGAGAAATGAAGATAAATATAAAACAACCTTCACCACAAAGTGCGGAACTTATGATTATAAAATAATTCCTTTTGGACTTTCTAATGTTGGTGGAATGTTTAAAGGTGCAATGGATATGGATTTTCATATCCTCATGAATAAATATATATTGGTTCATTTATATGAATTTATTGTATTTTCAATGAACTCGATTATCATATTATGCATTTAAGACAAAATTTTCATCTTTATAGGAAGTTTGGAATCTCTTTGAATCCAAGAAATTCTATATTTTCATTCTACGAAGGAAATTTTTTTGGAATATTGTTTCTAGGAAGGGTTTAGATTTTGATCCTTTTAGATTTGATGCACTTTCACGATTGTCCATGCCTCATCATATGAAGGCATTACAAAGTTTTCTTGGAAAATTTAACTTTGTTAAAAGATTTTTCTAGATTTTGTAGCATTGGGTAAGCCATTAATAGGTATGTTAAACAAAGAAAAAAATTTACCATGGAATAGTGAAGGGAGAAAAGGATTTGAAGCTATTAAGTTAGCTAATTCACAAGTTCCTTCTTTGTAAAATCCTAATTTTCATAAGGATTTCATTATGTATGCACTTGCAGGAGATGAAACTATTTCAGCCACATTAACTCATGTTAATGATGAGAATACAGAACAACCCATTGCTTTCTTTGGGAAGAGTTTACATGACTAAAAACAAGGTACACTTTTCTTGGAAAACAAGTACTTTTTGTAGCTTGAGGATCGAATAATTTCAAGTACATGATTTCAAATAATAAGATACCTGTTTTAGTCTCTTATCCAAGTGTTAAAGAATTCATGTTGAACAAGGAACTGAATGAGAAGAGAGTAGGTTAGATTACAAAGGTTATAGAGTATGATGTTAATATCCATGTTGCAAAAATAGTAAGAGAAATAAATTATGTGAACATTTGATTGTCGTTGTGGAAAAACAACAAATTATAGACTCATTATAGCTATCACAACATGTTGCGGTTTTATATCAACAACCACGAATTTTATTATAGCCTTAAAATCAACAATTAGAACTCAATCTAGAAGTTCCACGATCAAGTTAGATGACTGATCTGATCAATTACTTGCATAATTATACTTATCTGGAAGGTATGCCAAGAACAAATGAAGTTATTTCATATTACAAGCCATACCTTATGCATTTATTGACATTGTGTTGATTAATAAGGATATTAATGGAGTTTTTTTACATTATGTGTATCATGATAGAGTCTGTAACAATTATTATCTGAATTTCATGAAGGACCCGAAGGTGGTCACTTCTCCAAATGTACTACAACTCTTAAAATAATGAAATCTGGATATTTTTGGCCCAACATATTCAAGGAGTATTTTGAGTGGATTAAGAAGTGTAAAAAATGTTCTTTCTTTTTTGGAAAATAAAGATTAGGTTCGCTACATTTGCAGTCTATTTCGAGTGATCATCCATTGATACAGATTGGGCCTTGAATTTATTGGCATGATAAATTTTTCTTCATCAAAAGGACTCAAGTGGATCTTGACTACCACGACTATTTTACACGTTGGAACAAATTAGTTTCTTTGAAAGAGGCCAATAAGACCTCAATCTTATCATTTTATGAAGGTATAGTTTACTGATTTGGTGTTCAAATAATGAATTATCTTTTCTTGGTGCAAAAGTAATGATTGGAATGTGAAACATGATATTTATCTAAGTAGTTTGTCTAATTATTACCCACAAGGTAATGAATTAGTTGAAAGTACTTGATAAAATCTATTAAAGATCATCAAAAGAACACTCAAGCAAAATCAAAGAGCTTGACATCCGATGATAAATTTAGAACTTTGGGATGATAGAGTGACTCCTACAAAATTAGTTGGTAATTCATCTTACAATCTTGTTTATGAATGCGAGGAAATAATTCTGATTCAATTGAGTTCCCCGCATTGTATTTACTACATTAGATGAAATTACTTGAGAATGAACCAATGCATGTTCATTATGTAGAACTGATGGAACTATAAGATCTAAGATGTCAAGCTCACTTAAACATGGAGAAGAATTAGAAAGCAGATGAAGATAACATTTGATAAAAAGGATAAGTTCATAATTTTTAATGAAGGAGACATTGTGCTGAAATGGGATGTTGATCGTGCAAAGCCAGGAAAGCACACAAAGTTTGATAGAATCTAGAGTGGTCCTTATATGATTTTAGCTTGTAAATAACACAATGCATTTTATCTTTCAAGGATGAATGCGAAAGAACTTCCCATTCCTATGAATGGTATGTTTCTCAAAAAAATTAATTTAAAATCTTGCAATATTGGTGTAGAGTAGGATTTCCCTTTCAATAAGTGTAGTTTATGCACATTGCATGTTTTTCAATTCAATAAGTGCATTCATTCTTGTGATCTAGTTTACACGGATCCTTTCCCATCTTTAATTTTATTTTTAGAAAGGTCAGGTGTTTCAAAAAGGTATATTTTGGTTATGTGTTTTGACTCCATGCCTAGTGGAATAGAGCAACGTACTAGTCTTATAAGCTAGTAAGAAGATTTCCCGTAGGATCACCAAAAATGTCAACAATTTTTGCACTTGTGCAAAAATGGGCAACAAAAATTTGTTTTCGATGGAAGGAATTCATGAGATGGAACTAACAAGGGGTATTTATATAGTTTTTATTGTGTTTTTAGTTGCAACAATTGACTAGCAACATGTAATCTACAATTATGTGTGTTGTTGTGGAATACAACACTTCACATAGCTTGTCATTCCATTTTTGTCTTATAAAAGGAAACACGAAGCCACTGAAGGACAATTTCATAGCCTTGATGAAGGAAAGAATCAAAGTATATGTGGGATGTTAAACTCTAAAATATAAATCATAGGTGTTCCTTACATGGCTGATAGTTCATTATTAAGTTACATGTATTTTCAATTTGATTATTTCCTATGATTAAGTGTTATTAAGTTGTTTAATTGATTGTACAATCATTACATATTATAAGAGCTTAAAGTAAAAGGAATTACACAACTCAATTAACAAAATAATATCATTTATATGAGGAAATTCAATATTTCCCACACAAGTTGTGGGAAGTAACCATGATGTAACTTACAACTACTGAAATAAGACATACATATTTATAAAGCTAAAAACAAAGAAATGAAGAAGGAACCCCCACTACCTTGGGGTTACCTCATGGTCTTCTTTGTTCTAGCTTCATCTCCTTGGCTTCATCTTCTCTACATCTCTTCATTGCAAAAATATACCTGAAATAAAAATAGATAAACTATTAAAATTTGATCTTAGTATCAAATTTGCATGCATGTGCTTCTAGTTTCGGAAAATGAATCTTTTGAAATGAACAGGTGTAAGATACATCAAGTAGCTGATACAAGAATGAATAGTACTATTTGGAAAAAGCTCATGGAATTCATAGGGATCATAATAGACATAAAGAAAGAGAAAGAAATTCAATATGGAACACAAGAGAGGCCAAAAACCCTTTTTTCTAACTAGTGTGTTTAAATGTGCAGGTATCGGTCAAAAGAAAGAAATAAATACCAACTTTTGTATTTTAAGAACAAAAATTCTTTCCAAAAAGTTAAAGATTGATGAATACAAAAGGAATTCATTACATACTTTGAAATATTCAAATCAGAAAGTACCATATTCTACAAGTTAAATCAAATAAATGCATTCATCTCATATATGATCAAGTACAATTAAGGTCAAGGTCCAGTTTAAGGTGAAAGTACATCTTGTTCACACTATAAAAGCACAAATCCTTATCAAGTTCATTACAGCTAACTAAAGGAGATTAAAATAGATTGCAGTAAAGATCATTGTTTATTTCCATCTGAAAGGGATTTCCACTACCCTAAGATGATATAAAAGGCAACCATCAGGCCTCATAACATAGTTTCATTGAAAAGAAGGTACTTTAAGGTCTTCAAGTAAGGAATCATAACCAAGGATAATATAGATGATAAATTACAAATTTAATCAAAAGCTACATGTATTCAAGAAAATAATTCACACATCAACATCATCATTGAAGGAAGAAGGAATACAAATCAAAGTACAGGTCTTTCCATATTAGCTTCATGTTTTGAAATGAACTACTAAGTATAGTTTTGAATTTTATGAAAAAGTAACTTATTTAAGTTGTAAAATATTCAAGTACAAGACACCATTTTGCAAAATCATCAAGTACAGATTTTAGATCAAAAAAGAGTACAATTAAGTATCCTAGTTGAGTGGGTTAATAGAATTTTAGATCAGAAAAGCCTCAAATTCTAAGATTTAGAAATTTTTATTAATACTTCCAAGGTTATAGATTAAAAATCATAGCTTCATTAAGTGACTAAAAAATAAGATTTAAGTATTGATAAAGCTACAAGTATTCAAGTGATCAATTTAAACTATAAGAATTCAAGTGTTCAAATTTAGTAATTTCTCACAGTTATATCTAGTTTTTAATACATAGTTATTGAATGAAACAAAGCTAAAGGATGAAGATTAAATAATTTGGCTCACCAAATCTTGAGTTTTTGAAAAAATTTGAAGCTAAGTAGAAAAGGGTGCATCTCACATACAGATAATGATGTTTATTATCCAATTTCACAACTTCAGTCTAATACCAAGTTGAATCATATATTAAAGCAACTTAGTAAAAAGGAAGATTATACATTGCATAGTCAAGGCTACAATATTCAAACTTAATGCAGTGATCAACTAAGGACGCTTAAAGCTACAGGATAAACCTTAGAAAATTATGACATCACAAGGGAATTTTTTTTTTTTTCAAAAGAATACAAGTACATTGCAACTAAGTAGCTACTAAATTTCAGTGTTCAAGAATAAATCTAAATGTCAATAAAAAAATACAAGTTGATACCCATCAAGATGAATAATCAGATTATAATATAAGATAAACTTGATAAATCCCACTTATGTCATGATTGAGAAATCCCAAATATCATATAGCCACCATCTATAAAGAAATCAACATGGGTGAAATTGTCTTTTAAATTGACAAATGAATACAGACAGTTAAAAACCTCAAATAACAAGTTTTTAGCCTCAAGTAATGTAATTTGAATGAAGTTTTGAGCTACATGTTTTATATAAATGAACTATTCTCCAATGATCTGAATTATAACAATTTAGACATCAACTCAGAGCATTAAAAGTTGTCATTTGAACTAAAGTATCATATCTATGAAAATACATCCCTTTTCAGGTTGCATCAACTATATAATTTATAAATGGAGAAATTACTCATGAAGGATATCACTTTCCCGAGAAGAGTACAGATGAATCAAAATAGCTGACAATGGATGAAGCTCTAATGACCAACAAATAGACCACAAGGTATAAGATCTATTTAATGCAAGTTGTAGGTTATTAAGCTACAAAGATTGAATGCAAAATACAAATATCTTGTTGTTGAAGGAAACATATTATTATAACTTCATAATAACATATACAAGCTCACATCCTTAACGGAAAGTAAAACCTTGAGTTCTAATTTATAAATTAAAATTATTAAGGAAAACTTGCACGACACCCCATTAATACATTTCGAGAAGAGGAGAGGAATATACACTTTTTGCATATATAAAGCAGAGAAAAAAGTACAGAGCTGGACCAATCTTCTAGATCAACCCATGATGGAACAAATATGAAAATAAATGCTACAGTACAATTAGTAATTTGATATTTTAGAGGTAAAATAATGATACTATTATTTCATGGATACCAACATCATGATGAGAAACTAGAACTTTGTTTTGGTCTCACTGGAAGAATATGACAACATAGAGTTCACACAATGAAAGAAACAGAGCAGAATGAAAATAATTTTTGAATACTCATAAGATATTTTGAAGTGCATCTATAAATATGTGCATCAAAATTTTTAAGAATACCAAATAAAACAGAAACAAAAATAATGAGTAAATATGGGTATCGATAAATATGAACAAACAAGCCATAAAAATTATTTTATTCCTTCATGGTCGTAACAAATATCTTAGTTTACCAAAAGTCTTGAAAATATGGAAGATAATCACCATTTCTAGATTGAACAGTCAAAATTCTCAAGCAACATAATTATTAAGCACGATATCTAGATACCCATAAAATGTTTCAAGCTCAAGATCAAGGTAGAAACATGGAAAAATACAAAGGATAAATGTAAGTATTAGTGTATACAAAATAGAAACAATAATGGATTCAACCATTTTTGAGGTAAAAAATAGAGATGTCAGGAAAATAAACAAGAATATCACCTTCTTTGAAATGTCAGCCATATCAATTTTTATGCAAAAATATATTTCAAATAAGAACAAGAGAACAGAACATTCTTGGACAAAAAAACTCTTAAAGCTCATAGAATCTTATCAATGTCGACCACCCCAAAAAAATATATCTTAGGAGCTTGAAAATAACAAGAGTGACAAGAAAATGATAAATTATTCTAAACCAAAGCTTCATAGTCACGAAATATACAAGATTCAAGTCACAGATCCTAAAAGGCTAGAATAATACACAAATTTGAGCTTCAGAAATAACAAAAATTATGGTCTTTAGAAATTTTGGCAGGTCTTTACCGCTGGTAATGAGAAAAAGAAAGTAAAAAGTGATCAAATCAATGAGTCTTTTCACCCAGCTCAACTCATCAGGAGTTAAGGATTGATGGATCAAGATACCAAATACAGATCAAATAATGAAGATCAACTCATCCAAAGTAACCTAACCCATCAGGAGTTAGCATCAATGGTGATGATCATGCCAGTAAAGGATCGAACGATGCCAAATTATAACCACAATCCAACTACCTAGTAAGAGAGAGTGTAGATATCAACAGAGGAAATCAGAGAGTATTGATCAAATGGATCACAATGAAAATTTCCAACCTCACTACAGGTTAGTAAGCTCAACCATAGTTAGGATGTCCATCAACAAAGGAAGGGTTGAGTTATCATGGGAGGGGGAGTGGCCCAAAATGATTCAAAAATCATTGCATTTACCTTGTTAGGGTCTAAAACATATATGATACAAAAACTATATAAAAGAGCTCCAACAAAATATTATATGTGCAATGATGAGTTTGAAGTGGGTCAGTGATAAAGTATAACTGCCAAGGTAAAATGATGAAGGGGCCTAATAATCCAACTTGATTATCATTGAAATCATATTATATGTCAAAGTCAAAGAAATGACTAATGATTACCTTAAAAATGGGAAATATGCCTTAAACCTTGTAAAGGAGACCCCACGGAAAGGTGAATTATTACCTTATTTCTTGCAAAATAATTTTTTTGATGTATGTTCATGGCATAGTGAGAAAATACAAGAAGGATAATACATGTAGAGAGTCAACATAAGAGCCATAATAAATAAAGTGGATCCTAATTACCTTATTTTTCACAAAATAAGAATATTATTATCTTGCACACATGCTCACATGTGGTCCTCATAGTGGGTAAAGTATTCAATGAATTATTTTGCTAAGTATTAGAAAGAAAGGCATTATTTTTTCACAGAATGTAATTTTTCATGCCTTCACAAGAGGACAGATCCAAGATAAAGATAAATTGTCCATCGCATGAGTGGATGAATACACAGTGTCACATCATGAACAAGAATAAAAATATCGTGCACTTGTATTAGAGGATACTTACACACCAAGCAAGAGATATTGTTATTTAAAATTACTCTCTCAATTTTATTCATTAAATTAAAAATAGAGTAGTCAATTGCTCTTTGACTAAAGTCTAATTTTGGAACTAAGGCTTTTTCCCTCATTGTAAGCGACATGGTTACTTTTATTCCTTTATTTATTCACGATAAAGGATAAAATTAAGATACATGGGTGAGTACAAACTTTAGCCTATTTTTAGGAAGGGTGGGTGAAATATTTTTCTATATATCATGTGCATTAGTAGGGCACAAGGGAGGACTTTTTTGGATATATAAGTGCTGAAGAATTTTTTTTCCAATTTCTCCCATGAGTGTGGACCAGTTATTTTCTTTCTAATTATTTTTAGTGGTGTGTATCTTTATGTTAAATCTTGTGAATATTTATTCCCTTAATTAGTTATCTTACTTTTTTCCAAATTTAGTGTTTTCTACATATTCTTAGTGTGTATATTAGCTTGTTGTGTTGTTTTGATTTATCCCTCAACACACAAGTTTTTTCCTTAGGATCAAAGTTGAAACCCATTGGTTTGTGCTCTTATAATATGCTCTGAGTAAATTGTGTATGTACTCAATAAAGGTCCTCAATCATTTTGGTGTATCACCCCATTTCAATTTCACTTACAGCCATCTTTTAAACCCTTAAAACCCCAAAAATTAGTTTAGGATACATCAATAAGGAACCGTACTTGATACTGGAGACTCTCCTCAACAATAGGTATACCCACGAGACCTAAGGTGTTTCCATTGAGTCTACAAAAATAATGAATAAAGAAATCTTAGAAACCTTTTTGTTATCCCTCAACAGTGGTGTACTTCGAGAGATAACAATTATGTTGGAAAATAAAGAATATAAGTCTATTGAGATTCGAAATAAGGAATATTAGGAGCTAGAGAATCGAAATATTGTAGAGGAAAAGAGTAAATAGGTAATAAAGTAAAAGAGAATTTCGAATCTTGATAATACAAAAGTGTAATAAATTATTTAACTTTCTTGACTTCCATATGGTCATTTTCTAACGACAAAGATCTTATCCCTAGATGAAACTTTTCATCATTAGCTTTCCTTAATTTCTTATTCCTTTTACTACCCTTTAACATTGTGTCACGATGAGAACGATGCTCTTATAAGGGGAAGGAGATATAATGCCCATATTTCTTTTCCCTCTCCGTTAGAAATGGATCATTTCAATAACCATTACTATATATTAAAAATATATATAAATAAATAGTAATAAATATAAATACAATATAATTATAAACAAATAAACAATATAAAAGAACTAAGTACATATATAAATTATAACTATAATATATATATATATATATATATATATATTTGTAAAGTAGGAATGGGGTGGAGTTTGGTAGGGTGAAGGCATGTGCCTTCCTATCTCAAATGTGGGCTTCATAAATGGCCTTCGAGACATGTCACTTTCATTGTATAATAATATAAATGCAATAAAAAAGATACAAATAAAACAAGAAAATATGGTGAATGGCATGGAATGAATCTTTTTTCATACGCATGGTAGAAGGAATGAATGGAGGCATGGTGAAAAGGGTGAATTGTTTTCAGAATTTATAAGTGTGATGAAATTAGTAGGTGTAAAGCTGGCCATCCCAACAACTACTTTTATTTTTCTCTCGGCCACTACGTTGGTTTTGGATCTTTTGGGATTTGATTATTTCCCTAATCATTTCACCTTTCCATTGCATTCCCAACCTATGTAAAAACATGGTCTTTGGGAAGCTTTGTTACAGAGCTTTACAAAAAAGTGGGGACTAAGGACATTTTGCAGATTTAAATATAACTCACACAACCTTAGAAAGACTCCTCCTGCCAAAGTGCACTAATGGGAACCTTAGGACAGGGCATGGTCATCCTTCAAATCTTTTGCACAAAGGATAATTGCAATATTTAGTCATGGTGGCCCTGTTAGAAAAGTGTACAAAATGTGGAGAATAGACATATGAAACAAATTTCTAGATTGACCAGACATTTTACCAACACTTCCCGACCCGCACATCCACCAAGGCATAAGCAAATGTTTTGTATTTTTTTCATTGATGTTTGACACTTCAAGTCAATGTGGATGCAGGGGAGGAAACTAATCTATCTACCTAAATACCTCAAAGAAATGAATTTACCATTTCCTTCTATGATTGCATAGTAGGCACAAAATGAACTCATAAATAAATAATATATATTATTAATAGTGGTCTTTTTCATGCGTTGAGGATGCCAGGTTTATCATATAAGAAAATGTGGGTGCATAAAAGGGCACACCAATTGTTTGTAATAATTCCTCCAAAAATATGGCCTCTTAGAATGCATTGTTTTTGGCTTGCATAAAATGGGTCTAATTTGTAGCCTCAGAAGCTCCCTGAAAAAAGGCATTTGATAGCTTTTAAATTAGACACCAAATCATTTTTCTTATGTTCTCTCGAGTTGTGGTAATACGGGAGATTCAAAACAAAGCATGGGAATCCATCGAATGTACGAAGGAATAAGGATCCTTATCTGATCTCGTGGTTTGAAAGGTGTTGGAAGACACTTATGAAAAATGTCGAACCTTGGGAAAATACCGTGAATCATGTTTAACGAATTGTCTTAGCATGGAGCTTTCATGGGTTAAAAAAAAAAAAATAACTTCCTAGAGAACCTTTTACGACTTATCACCAGCTTGGATGAAGAGGCATGATCTCCTTACCTTCATTTTTTTATAATTTTTGTATGTTTTTTTTTTTTCATTTGCAATAATAAATGTTATCCAAAATTCACCCTCAAGGTAAATTTGATAACATGCATCAAATTCTTTAGTCCTAGCAAATAGATTGATTTAAGGCCCAAAATCATGTTTTTGGGGCCCTCTGCCTTCTTTCTAACTCTCTTGTCCAAGAAGAAAACCTAGTAAGTTTTAAAAATGTGAAAAAATTGCAAAAACCAAGCTTGGTGCCGAAAAAATGAAGAAAATCGGCTAAGTCCTAGTCTGCGCAGCAGTTGGGACAGTTGGAACATCGGGGCGCGAATCGTCAGAAAATCCGCCAAGCGATCAGCAGGGCTTGGGACATCGGGACGCACGGGCGCAGCCGAACCAACCGCTGAAAAAATGAAGAAAATTTCCTAAGTCTTGTTTCGCGCGGTTTGGGACATCCGGCCAAAAGTACACGCGGGACGTGGATCGGCCGTTTGGCGCAAGTCAGTCCATTTCAGGCGGTTCGGAGATATTTGTCCCAGGCGATGGGGATAGTTGGGACAAAAGTATGTGGAGGACGTGAACTAGCTGATTCGGCCTAAACAGGAGACTTTCATCCGGCGATTTGGGGCGTCCAGACAAAAGTATGCGGAGGACGCGAAAAGCTGAAAGAGCCGCCAACGAATGGAATCTCGCCACGTGTCTTCACCTCAAACAGGAACAAGGAAGCCCAAATCGGCCGGGCAAGAGTTTTCATCCAGGGCAGTTGATACAAAGGTATGCGCTGGACACGAGGGACGCGGCCGAATCGGCCAAAGGCAGAGAAGAAAAGTCAACATTTGACCCGTGAAACTTCAAACGGCGATAACTTTTGACTTCGAGCTCGATTTTCACAAAATTGGACTTTCGGAACAAGCACGATGCCCTCTACACCATAAAAACTGGATTTTTTTTTAACAAGGGTAGATATATTTAAATAAAAGAAACATATTCGGTTCCATTTAGTTAATGCTCATTCTGTCAAATGAAAGAAAACGCCCGCTGCGGACCCAAAATAGCCGCCTGCGCTCGAGAAGGCCATAACTTTTGCATTTCTCAACGAAATCACACAAAATTGGTACCGTTGGAATCGTGGCTCCGAGTCTGATGCACAAAAATCAAGAAATTATAGATTTGGTGAGATATTGATGGATATTTTTTATAAAACGTGGCCGAGTTCATAACAGTGTTTTATTTGGTAGTTGGGAGTGCAATTAAGAGGCATGGTCATCATTCTTTCTCTGTTGCAGCACATGGGACAGTATGGGGAGCCTTTTGCAAGTAATGTATAATCATTTTACTCCATTTAATGCCTCTTACAAGTGGTTGAAGGATAGATTTCAGGATTTTCATTTTTCCCTTCTCTTTCTCTTCTCATTTTTCTATAAATTGGAGTGTTGGGCTCATTGTAAGGGGAGAGTTTTCAGATAGCAAAGCTCTATCAAAATTGCTTTGTGAAGCCAATGTGCTGTAGGCCCTTGTAGTGGACTCCTTGCATGGTGATCCAGGCCCTTATCTTGTAATAGATTGAACTGTGCATATCATGAAGCAATAAAATATCAGTTTGTGGATGTATCTTCCCCTGCTGTGTTTTCTTGCATTCTTCTTGCCCCTTTAATCTTTCTACAAGAATATTGTGTCTATTATTATGTTCTTGCAGGGATCCATTATCATTGTGTATGCTTGGAATATTGTTGTGAATGCATTTTGCTAGATTATGGAGAACTGTCATCACCTCTTCTAGTGTGTACTTTACTTATGTATTTCACACATTTGGAGACTACTCTCACACCCTCCTTTTCTGGTGTATCACCGCTTTAGTGTAGGCTTTTATTTTATGCACTCTCTCTCCCTGGTCCCTTGGAAATTTAGATTAGAATAGTTAGTTTCCCCTGCATTAGAGTAGATTGTGGCAGGTAGTTTAGGAGCAAGAACCAGCTTTCTCTGGAGGTCTATCTCAAGTAACAAGTCCCAAAACTTGGAGATAGTACCCATGTTATCCAATCACACCGTGATTTCAAGTATATGCACTTGTATAAACACAGGTGCTTTGTGATTCGCTGATAACAATAAACATATAAAACCATTAGATCCTTAAACAATTACTTGTTCTAAATAGACTTGTATCACAAAATAATAACACATCACCTTGTAACTTACGCATTGCAAATGAACCTTGTGTGTAAACCTTAGAATTAAACCAACCTTCTCAGATGTTTTGGAAACTTTTTAATTAAACTAGATAGTTACATCCTCTCTAGTGGGCTAATTGAGTGTGAGTTCACCATTAAACCTAGCTAACGTTCTTTTGTAAAAGTAAGTAAATTAAAATTTTTGAAGACTTACAAAATAACCTTCTAGGCCTAAGAAAAGGGATGACAAGTTTCATCTATGTCCCTCATTATGTAGGGAGTTGCATCAAGGTTTTGATTGACCCCCAATAGACTATTTTTACTCTCTTTGTTGCTCCTCTAGGAGTTATATTACCCCATTTTACACTTTTAGGATGCTATTAAAACTAAAAACATGGTTATCATTTTGGATCTTCATTTGAACTTGGAGCAACAAAATGCTTATCCTCCTTCGCAAACCTCTAGTCATTTTATTAGTCAATTTATTATAACCTTCATTTTGGGGAAAAACACTTTTCTAGATAATTTGGCAAAGGCACTTTTAAGGCCTCAAGTTGATGTTTAAATAGGTCAAACTAGATCAACTACAATCGGTGTCTCCAAAAAACCCATCGTCATTTGTAACCCCTTCACCAGTTCTCAATCCCGTAAACTCCGAAGAATTTTCCATATATAGGGGTCATGT
Organism: Taxus wallichiana var. yunnanensis; assembly: GCA_018340775.1. NCBI lineage: Eukaryota > Viridiplantae > Streptophyta > Pinopsida > Cupressales > Taxaceae > Taxus > Taxus wallichiana. The sequence continues at coordinate 125,942,250 of CM031236.1, forward strand.
AGGAATCTTTCCATGGAGATTCCATCCATTGAGAGTCAGTTTTTTGATGATTTTTCTTATCCCTTGGGCTTATATTGGTTATTTCAACTTGCCCAATTACGACCGATGGCCCCATAAATCTAGTTACTAGTTGTAAACCATTCCCTAGTTCTAAATTCTATGAGTTGTTGTGAATTCTTGGTATATATGAGGACATGTAAAAATTTACCCGTTGTGTAATTTCTCATCGAATATAATTTTTGGACTTAGTTTCTTATTCTTTGAGCGAAATGAGGCATTTTTTGCAACTAGTAGAAAAATGTTAAATAAGGTCATAGGACCCTAGCCAAGACAATAAATAATTGTGAAAGGTTATTGAAACGTACAAGTAATTGTATGAAAATCTCCCATGTCGCATGTGTTGTGAAATGTGAATTTTTGAAAAATAGTGTTTCTTTATCTTCCCTATCTCTTTCTCTCCTTAGCTAAGAAATGAAGTGAAATAAATATATGTCTTTAACCATTCCTTTTTGAGTGCAAATTATTATTATTATATGAATGGAAAACTAAAAATGTTAATATTTCTATATTTAGGTGAATACCATACCATCAATTTATTGGTGATTTCATGCTCAAAAGCTTTTGCGGGATGCAAGTAAGATAGCCAAACTATGTAGTTGTAATTCATTATGTATTATCATTTATGTATCTTAATGGAATGTGTGTGTGTGTGTGTGTGTGTGTGTGTGTGTGTGTGTGTGTGTGTGTGTTTACATTAAATTAAACTTTATTATTGAAATTTTTTAATGTGTATGAGTTAAAAGTGTTCGGGGTTGTTTGGGAAATGTGTACCTAACCATGAGTGTCATGTTGATTCAAAATTATGTATTGTAAAAAAAGATTGGATATATGTGTTAAATGAAATTAAATTTAATAGCTTATATATTAATTCAAGTGTGTAATTAATTATTAAATAATTAGTGTTTTATGTTTCTTACCTTGAAAATGTAATAAAGAGATCTAAATGAAACAATCAACCCTATTATAAAATTTGTGTGTATCTACCATTCCTATTTGATTCTTTTTAGCATAGAAAACTAAAAACCTTAGGATGAATGTAAAATATTTACACTCTATGGAACCTTATAGCTTAAGTCAATAATAGCCCAAGTTTGAGTTTATTGTAATAGCTTATATGCTTAACGACATCATCATGAACCTGAAAATTAGAAACAATGTGGTTAAAATTTGTTTTTGGTATGTTCTTCCCTCCTAGGATTGGTAATCATGTGTGTAGTAAGGATAATTTGTTCTCCTAAGGTAGTACTCCTTGGGAACCAACATTAAACATAGTGTAAAACCCTCTTGGTGGCATACGTGTTGAGTGGCGAAGATTGCTAACTAACCTTGGAAGTCACCTTAAGAGTTTCCTTCATAAATAAACTCAATACCCAATTTCTACTATCGTTTGGTTTCTATGGTACAATACTAAGAGTTACTTGTTAAACATAACAACATTTTAATTTATGATTAGTTGGTGAAAGATTAACCGTAAGATGTTGTTCTTGGAAAAATGTGATAATTAGATCACTCATATAACATGTTTAAACCATCTTGTGGTGAGGAACTAAATCCATGACGTGTAATCCTTAATGTGAACCATAATCATTTAAACAAAGGAGTATTACCTCTTGTCCCCAAATTTTCCTTTTACATAATGAATGTACGCGTTTGTGAATCTAGATAATCATGTTCTTGAGGAAATTCCCTACGATGAGAGCTTGTAGTCTCACGATCATGTTTAAACACCTAAATTCCATTTTTTCAATCTTATTGCCAAACACATGCAAATCACTCCCATTCTTGTCAATTCCATTATAATTAGTTATTTTTGCTAATTAACTAGTGTTCCTTATCACTTTTTCCAATTAACAACATTTATTACATTACCAAATCCATGTCACATTCAAGATGCCACTTTATGACAAATCATAAGTCAAAATATCTTCAAAATAGACAATTAGTAATTATTAGCTAATTAAGCCTATTTTGCCCTTGTTTTGGTCAATATACCCTAGTATTGACTGAAACCCCTCTTCCAACCACTCAAAATCACCCCACGTTCCTCCACAATGTCTCAGCAATCTTCAAAAATCTTAACCTAGCCTCCTAGTTGACCCTAAGTGTTTGACTAAGGCTCCACACACCTTAATAACTTATTTATTCACTAATTTTGATTATTAATTTTTAATCATGATTAGTAATTCTAATCTAATTTGGGATTTTAGTCCCATTTCAACTAAAATACTAGTTTTTCTCAAAGTGAAAACTATAAAAAGAACTCATCTCATTCCTTTATACTTTACACCATGATTTTATTTGCATCTCATATAAGAAATATGATTTATAGCCAAGCTCAATCCTTGCATTAAGTTTTCAATGGGGTTAGTAGATGGATATCCAAAATGACCATGTAGTCATTTAGAGAGGCCATTATACCTTGTTTGGAGTAACAACCATAACCATTTGATTTCCCTCTTAGGTCTATTAAGTCTCATGTTAGGTAATTAAACATATTAGTACACATGTTTAGCTAGATTTTGAATTATATTCATGTTAGTTAAGAATTCCTTTAAGATTCTATCTTAATGTTATGCTCCTAGCCTTAGAGCCTTGACTAGAGATGGCAATGGTATTAGCCTTCCTTAGTTATTCATGAAATTTGATTTGTAGATTTTAGGGTACTTTCATTTGCAACGACCTGTGGGACAATACTCCATTCCATTCAATTTTTAATATTTTTTACTTTGTTTTGAAGTATTGCATTTCAAATTTTCTAGATTCATTTTGATTTTTCTAGTTTAAGTTGAAGCTTTCTTGAGTACTTTAAATATTTTTAGATTAGTTTCTCAATAGTTTTAGATTAATTTCAAATTTTTAGAGTAATTTTAAAAGTTTTTGTAGATTAATTTTTCAAGATAGGTAGTTGTTATAACTAGATTAGTAGTATAAGTTTTGTTTCCATGTTCCTTGAAAGATATAAGGATGGATAACCCTTTCCATATTTCCTCAAAATCTTGAGGATTTCACCTTTTTCAAAAAAATTCTCTCAAAACCTAAATTTTGAGCACCTACACAAAAAGAGTGTGCCTCTGCGAGAAAAGTGTGCACATACAGATGAAAGTGTGCCTATGCGGAAGAAAGTGCACTTGTGCAGCATTGGGTGTGCCCATGAAACACTATATTTTTTCTATTTGTATGTAAAATGTACCTATGTAGCTGAAATTTTTCCTATATAGGAGAAAGTGTGCATGTGCAAGACAAAGTGCATCTGTGCATCACTAGGTGAACCCATGCAACACTACATTTTTCTCTTTTTGTTTAAATTTCACTGTTCGGGAGAAAGTGTGCCTAAGCCTCACTAGATATGCCTATGGATTACTAACTCTGTAATACTTATTCGAGGTACTCTATGCAATATTTTATGTGCTTGTGCACTCTGAGTGCACCCATTCTATACAAAGTGTACCCATGCACTACTTAATAAATGTCCTTAAACTCCAAAATTTCAATTTTTGTGTTTTTAGAATTGCTATCTTTTTAAAGGTTTTTAAATGTTGTTTTTATCAATTTATTGATTTTAGAGCAATCTTCCTAACAAACTTGGCTTAGGGTTTGATGAGTGATATATTTTCATACTTTTTTTGAGTTTGGAATAGGGTTTTGTATGCTCTTCTCTTATACCTAGTGTGATCTTGAGAACCAAAACACCCCTATACCACATTTTTGTTTCTTGAAGTAAGTAGTAAAAATCATTATTTATTTTGTGTTTAAGGAACAAACTTACTTTTTTTTTGGAATCTACTTGATATTTTAGTTTAAGAGATTTTTCACTTGATAAATAACCAAGGCTAAAATTTGTGAATGCTCTTCCTTTACACCTCTCGTGATCTTGGGAATGAGAGGAAATTTTAGTCTTTCTTTAAGAAGCACTTGGATTAATTGGGAATAAACCTTATTTTAGCAAATTTTGATAGTAGTTAGTTGATTTAAAAGCATTTTCATTGTTATATTTCTATTATATTATGAATCTTTTTGAGCTATTAACCATTTGTGTGAAGGACCTAAAAACATGTCAAAGAAAGAAGGGATCTCTTCAAAACGAATTCTAAGATTCATGTATGATTATAGGTTGCCAAAATGAGTGCGAAAATAACCACATTAAGTCTAAAAGATAAAAAACACAACACAATCATCACATTGTATTTGCAGGGTTTTGGTTAAGATCTACGGCTCATCCACTTAACTACGGCATAACCCCTTTGGAATAATCCTTAACCTACAACAGTTGGGGTGGTCCTAGGAACCCTAAATTAGTTCATGCGAGAGGGAAACTTGTGAACAAAAGAGGAAAGTTCTCTAACTACCAATTTTATTAGTATTCCTTGGTGAGATTAGAGTCAAATTTACTTCCATTGCGACCCCAATGATAATACAACCGAACTTATTACTTTCTCATTGTATTATAAGGGGGTAAAGTAAACCTGAGATAATCCTTGGAAAACCTTGGAAAACTGATATCGCATAGGTAATCTTGTGACCAATAGACAGAGGAACACCTAGGAATATTTTGGATTGGAGCCATTCATTTTGTACATCATGTTCTATAGAGATCTCACAAAGTGACAACTTTGTTAGATTCAAACTCTTATTTTTTTAACAAGGGGAATAATCTCTTAAAGTTTAAATCATGTGACATTTCATCATAAAACCTATGACGTGTTACTTTGGCCTAGTTTTTCAATTGTGCTATGATAAGAAAAAACTCGCCAACGTTACATTTAGTTTGTTTCATCACTACTTGGTTTACACCTTTATTTGCTTGTTTCCCATTTTGGCAAAAAAAAGGAAACATCATATACCGATACCACTAGATATCATGTGTCCACAACTTTTTTATTCAACTTGCATAACTAGATTATAATGTAAGAGCGCAAGTGTTGAAAGTGGATACTTAAACAATTGGCTATCCTAAAAAGACTTGTATCAAAAAATAATAAAACATCACCTTGTAACTTACACATTTGCAATGAACCATGTGTTTAAACCTTAAAATTAAACCCACCTTCTCAGATGTTTTGGAAAATCTGTAATTGAACTAGATAGCTATAACCCCTCGAGTGGGCTATTTGAGTTTGAGTTTTCCATTAATCCTAGCTATCATTCTTTGGTAAAAGTAAGTAAGCGTGATTTTCAAGACTCTCATAACAACATTCTGGGCCCTACAAAATGGATGTCAAGTTTCATTTGTGTCCCTCATTATGTGGGGAGTCACATCATCCTTTTGATTAACCCTCGATTGAGCATTTTTACTCTCTTCATTGTTCCTTTAGGAGCCTTGTTACCATGTTTTTAACTTTTAGGAAGCTATTAAAACTAAAAGGATGGGTTTCATTTCATCTCACCATTTGAACCACGAGAAACAGAATGCTTATCTACATTCACAAACCCGTAGTACTTTTTACTAGAAAATTTCTCATAACCTTACATTTGGGGAAAAACTCTTGTAGATAATTTTTTAAAGACAATTTTTTGGCCTCGGGTCACTTTGTTTGACTAGTTCAAACTGGATCAACTATGACTGGTGGCTCTGGAAAATCCATCATCGTTTATAACCCCTTCACTAGTTCTTAGTCCTGTTAAATCTGAATAATTCTCCATGTATAGAGAGGAATGTAGGAATCTTCCCATGGGAGTCCATCCATCGAGAGTCAGTTTTTGATGAGGTTTCTTAGCCCTCGAGATAAAATTTGGTGTTGTTACAACTAGCCCAATTATGACCGATGGCATAAAAAAATAGCTGCTAATTATAAATCATTTGCCAATTTTGAATTCCATCGTTCTATGAATTTTTGGTATATAAAACACGTAGAAATTTACTCTTTGTATAAGTGCTCATCGAGAAAATAGTTTTTATCCTCTGAGCCAAAATGAGATGTTTTTGTAACTAGTAGAAAAATATAAAATAAGGTCACATGACATTAGCGAAGACAATAAACATTTTTGAAATCTTATTTAAATTTATAATTAACTATATGAAACTATCCCTTGTGGTGTTTGGTGTGAAATGTGACTTTTGGAAAAATAGTGTTTCTCTCTCTTCCTTATCTCTTTCTCTCTTCTTAGTTAAGAAATGAAATGAAATGAATCTATGTCTCTAACTCTCTCTTTTTGAGTGAAAATTATTATTATTTTGTGAATGGAAAAATAAAAATTTAATTATTCTAAATTTATGTGGATGCAATGCAAGTGATTTATCTTTGATTTCATGCTCACATGGTTTTGTAAAATGTAAATAAGGCAATAAACAAAGGTGGTTTGTAATTATTTGTGTATTATTGTAATTTATGTATGCTAATGGAATATATATATATATATATATATATATATATATATATATATATATATATATATATATATATTTCTATGTTAGAGTAAAGTTTATTATTGAAATTTGTGTATATGAGTTATAATTGTTTAGGGTTTTTTGGGAAATGTCTACCTTACCATGAGTGTCATGTTGATTAAAAATTATGTATTATATTTTTTTGGATATATGTGTTAAATGAAATTGATTTTAATAGCTTATAGTGTAATTCTAGTGTGTAATTGATGTTTAAATAATTGGTTTGTTGTGTTTCTTACCTTAAAAATTTAATATAGAGATCTAAACAAAAAAATCAACCCTAGTATAACATTCGTGTATAACTACCCTTCATATGTGATTCTTTTTAGAATAGAAAAGTAAAACCTTAGGATTAACTTAAAATATTTTCACTATATGTCACCTTCTATCTGAAGTAAATAATATCCCAAGTTTTAGTTTATGGTCATAGCCTATATGCTTAGAGACACCATTGTGAACCTGACGATTAGGAACGACATGGTTAAAATTTGTCTTGGGTATGTGGTTCCCTCCTAGTATTTGTAATCATATGTGTAGTAAAAGAATGTGTTCTCCTAAGGTAGTTTTCTTGGGAACCAACATTAAACATAGTTTAAAAACCTCTCGAGACCAATACATGTGTTGAGTATCGAAGATCTCACGACTACCCTTGGAATTCACATTAAGAGTTGGGTTCATAAATAAACTCGATACCCAATATATTCTATCATTTGGTTTCTATGGTTCAATAATAAGAGTTACTTGTGAAACATAACAACATTTTAATTTATGATTAGTTGGTGAAAAAGTAACCATAATATGATGTGCTTAGAAAGAGGTGAAAATTAGATCACTCATATAACGTGTTTAAACCATGTTGAGGTTAGGAACTAAATCCATGACGTGTAATCCTTAATGTGAACCATAATCCTTTAAATGAAGGAGTATTCCCTCTTGTCCCCTACTTTTCCTTTTTTGTAATGAATGTACATTGTGAAACCAGGTAATCATGTTTTGAGGTAATTTCCTATAACAAGAGCTCATAGTCTCACAAGCATGAGAGGTCATTTTTAAAAATGGTTTTACTCAAAAAAATTCAAAGACACTATTTAAATCAAATTAAGTCAAATCATTTTAAGATGAATGTAAATGATTCGAGTGGGTCATATGTTTTAGTTACCTACACATGAAAATATTGAGTTTGAATCCCATTTAACCCCTCTTAATAAGAGTTTCGGCTTATCAAGAAGTATCGAATGTACCTAGAGATACAAAATGATTGTTGGAGATAAAGGTGTTAAATCACTCATAGAACATGTGTTAAACCATTTTGTGGTTAAGAAATAAATCCATGATGTTTAATCCTTAATGTGAACCATAATGTTTTAAATGAAGGATTGTTCACTCTTGTCCCAAAATTTTCCTTTTACGTAATGAATGTACATTTAGAAACTAGGATATCATGTTCTTGAGAAAATTCCCTAGGATGAGAGCTTGTAGTGTCATGGCATGCAATGTCCTTATTAACAAATGGGTTACTCAAAAATTTCAAAAAAGTCTATTTAAATCAAATTAAGTGAAATCATTTTAATACGAGTGTAAATGATTCGAATGGGGATTATGTTTTATCTACCTACACATGAAAATAACGAGTTTGAATCCCCTTTAACCCCTCTTAATAAGAGTTTCATCTTGACAAAATAGTATCAAATTTACCCGAGTTACAAGATGATTGTTTGAGATGAATGTGTTCAATCACTCTTATTGTGGCCTTAGTAAGGTGATTAAAATTTATAATTGAATGTATCATGGTAACATACATTTAATACTTATCTTACCTGGAATCCAAAATTAGTTGAGTGTGAAATCATACTCCTTAGGACCTTGATGACTAAGCATTTAAATTAAGTATATATGATATAAATTTTGTTGTAATTAATTGAAACAAAATCAAGTAACCTTAGTAATTAAATGCTAATATGAAAAGAACGTGTAATCTATTTACTCTTGAACTAATAAACCTCACTTTGGTTTCATGTGAACCTTCCTTGTTGAAACGAGATAAATTGTAAAACCAAACAAACATGCAACTTAAAAGACAAATCCTTAGAACAAACACCAGTGGCTCATGTGGGAATATATGTTCCTATCAATAATCAAGCCACATCTTTCTATTGTGATAGGGAAACAAGAAAAATTAGAGGGAGTAACTACAAGTGAAATGTTAAGTAAAGTAAGGATAACATAGTATAGTTTTAAGAAGAATGAAGGACCACATGATAAGTGATTTTCAATAATTAAGGTCAATAATGAAAGATAGAGGTAATAAATTTGTAAACCAGGGAACATGTTTTGTTATGGATGGTGCCTATATGAGAGTTATATTATAGTTGAATCATTATGTTGTGCCTTAACATTGGGAAAAAAGAGCATCCTGTTGTGCTTCATGTGTTTCATGTTATCTATGTGGGTTAACATTTTTGTAACTTATTATGTGTTGTGTGTGGTCCTAAGTGATCTTCTATAGTGTCATGTATACTATAATGTAAGTCAAAAAAAAAAAATCTGGTATTTTTACTGTTGTATTTGTGTGTGTAAAATGTGGGTGTTACATTTGGTATTAGAGCTGAGGTTCTATCTCCCGAACCTCTAGGAAAGATTGGAGTTGTGGTTATTTTTCCATAGTGGTGGTGAAGATGGGAATAGTAATGTGATATATGTTGTGATGTGACCAACATTTTTATTATGATATTATGAACGGACATGTTGTGCATGCCAATTAGTGCGTATTTGTTATCATGTTGATGTTCTTGTGATGAGGGTATTCACTCTCCTTTTCGTGGATTCAATGAGGAGTTTTCATGTGATGTGTTGCCTTGTTGTGTGTGAAAATAATGTTATTGTGGATTGTGGAGTGTTGGATCATCTTTTCATTTTGTGATATGTAGCTGTGTTGATTTGTTGTAGAAAAAATTGGTGTATAATGAATGGTGTATGTCACCATGTTATACTACAATTGATTTTATGTTGTGATGTTATTCATTGTGTTCATCATATGAATAATTCATGCAATATGTGATGGTTCATGTCATGAATTAGGGGCATATGGTGATAATATGACCCCTATTGTGCATATAAGCACCTTGATTGCATTATGTGCAAATGTGAGGTATTATAACCCATGAAAGTAATGATTGTGTTATACCCGTATATATACCTTGCGTAGAGACTATGGTTAATGTGCATGAATCACCATTATACTACTGATGTATTTATGTGTTATGTTAGGAACCTTACACTAATCGACACTAAGGGAAGTAATTGTTAAGAGTGTATGTGTGGAGAGAAGAGACGTGGACCAATTTTTCATAATCTTGAGTCGCATACGAGTTAGGTGTGGACTAGGTTTTCATAATCCGGTATTTTAACTATTTGTTTTGTGTGTGTAAAATGTGTACATTACACATACCATGCCTCTTGAATAAATACGAAAATACTACAGATCGTCTGCATTACATATTAATACATATAAATATCTATTTTAGTAGTAATTTTGTGATCTTTTTATAATAATCTCGTATTAGATTTACTACATTTTCTTTCTCTCATTCATAACTACTTTTAATCTATGGAGATCGTATTAAGGGAAAGGTTTGAGGATTAAAAAGGTTAATTGCAGCATGGCATTAAATTTGGATAGAAATTATAAAAATTCTTGAAAAATCACAATAAATTTGAATATCTTCAAAACAAATTCTAAATCTATCTAGATTGGATTTGAATATTTATAATAGACATTTGTTTAAAATGTAGATTTTGATATGTATACATGAATCTCACATTCACATACCATATTAAAATTTGTTATATTCTTAAAAAATCACTATAAACAATAATAAAACAAATAGCCACATTCTTATGAATCACTATAAACCACAAAGAGATGCGTAATGGCCAGCTCCTACCTCCAAGGGTTGAAAGAAACAATACATAAAATAGATAAGAATATAATAATTTCTAAGTATTATATGGCAATGTTTTGTTATGATTACATTACTATGTAATCATAACAAATATTTGACACACATATGCTACTTTGCAAATGTAGTTTACGGTTGTAGCAATAAGTCTATTAAATTGTTAAAAGATGTTATTCAAGAGGAGTTTTAAAATGTTGTTTAAATATTAATTACAATTAGTTTTAATTTTTGAAGTCTTTAATATATAAATATTTATTGAAGTCAGAAATGGTAATTCACAATATTAATAAATTTATAATATAATTAAGTTATGATAAAAGAATTAGAACAAAATTGAGTGTGACATGCTTGATAAGTAAGAGAATAATATTTAGACCTTCAAAAATAATAAATATAATGACATCATGCATTCTTGAATAGGTGGCATGCATTTATTAATATTTTATTTTGAAAATGAATAGAGTACTTATTTGTACAATTATTAAATCTTGATGTTAAAGTTGTCATAATTATTGATGCTTGTTAATTGAAGATTTTTTCTTTCAAATATTATTGAAAAATATGTACTTGAATAAGACCCAAAAATTTTGTTATCATGAAAAAGTAACCAATAAAATATCAAATAAATCATTTTTATTATTTTTTAAATTATGAAATTGTTTAATGATATTTCAACATTTGAAATAGAAACGTTGAGAAAAATAAATGTATTTATTGGTGGATATGTTGAAATTAATTATCTTGGGTGAAAGGTAGAGTATCCTTCCATAAGAAGGAACTAATAGTACAAAAACAACCACATTCTTATGTGTGTATCAATGAAAGCTTAAGGAAAATACATTGCACAAGTTTATCAATGATACTATGATTATGAGAGCAATAATAACTTAAATAGAGATAGTTAGTAAGATTGAAAAATAATTTCTTTAAAAAAGAAAATTCTTTCATTTGTTAAGAGTGGAAGTAAATCAAATCAATATCAAACTTCTTGGAATTTTTTTCATATAAAACTTTAAACCATATTAATATGCCTTTTTCAATCCTCCTTGATGTTATTCATTTTATCTCATAAAATCTACAACTTCAACTAATAATATTATATCAATACAATCTAATCAATCGTGTCTTCATGAAAAATTCAAAAACAATACATAATATATAAAAGCATACCACATAAACAATATATTTTTTATTGAATGTAGACATGAAATACATATCTTATATCATAATTACTTGCACCCTCTTCCCCGTTAATTTTACCTTTCTCTCCTTCTTTACTCCGCATTACGTTATTTAAATAACTTTCTGTTTTTGATTTCACACTACATATTACCATCGTATTGTCTTACAATCCTCATCTAAATATAACTTTACCACATTTCTTATATGTAACGCCAAAATCTCCGACACACAAAAACCCAAGCCAAACAACTTTAATTAATTAGGGAAAATCATGGAAATATTTTTTTGTTGAAAAGTTTGCAAGGTGATAACATTTGCCTACATTTAATTAATTCACATCAAATAGTTATACACATCCATAGAATATTCGAACGAATTTATTAATGGAATATTATTAGTTATTTCCCAAAATCAATTTCGTATATTAATCCTCATCTAAGGTCTCCATTAATTTTATTTAAAATATTAGCTAAATCAATCTTGTTATTTTTCCATTAAAAATTCTATTAAGTTTATTAAAGGATATTTCCTAAGTCGATTTAAAATTTACTTCCCATATTAACTTAATATCCATACCCATCATTTAGTGGTTTAACTATACATTTTAATTTTAATTAATTTAATCCTTTTAGAACATTATCCTAAACACCCATACATAGTGTCTATTATTTAACCCATAGTTAAATTTCATTTATTTATTTAATGATCCAAATAGAAAATGGACACAACTTATTCTAACTCACTAATGCACTAGGTGGCCACATTCACTTAATACACATACTTTTTATTTAAAACCCATTCTCATCCATTAAAATGTTGTAGGATTAAATATCTACCCTAGGATTAGATCAATATCGGCCCTCGATTTTTAGCTTTTCCTAAAATCCATAGATATCCTTATGTTGTATTTTTATTCCATTTTTTCCCTAATATATTCATGTGTTCATTTGTGTTTTGTAGGTTGGAGGAGGTGGAAGACATGAAAACTCTAGGGGAAACCATAGAGAGTTTTTGTTCTTTTTCTTGCAAATGGGAGGAAACTCTTCCTCCATTTGTTCTCCATTTTAGTTTAGTTATTCCTAGGGTTTATAGAATGAAGTTTATCTCTCCTTTATTTTGTTGCAAAGATCCTACCAAGATCTCGTTTTGTTTTCTCAAATTTTCCTTTAGTTTTAACATTTGAGTAAATCTATTTTAGTTGATCTAAGAGTATATGAACACACACAAACACACACACACAATCACTCACACACAAACACACACACACAAGCTAGATCTACATTATGTTTAATTATATCACATTAAAATGTTGGTTTGGGTTGAAAATCATTTGTGTTTTTTGAAAAAGAGTTCGCACACATGCAACCGGTGTCGATCACTTAACCGGCCGTGGTTCTCACTATGGTACATGTGTTGGTTACATTGTTGTTTCTTTCAGTATCAGTAAATCCAGTGCATTTTATATAAAAATATATTCAAATGTATATATTCTCAAATATCTACCCCTACATACATTTATATAGAAGTTCATTCACAATAGTCTTTGTTATATTACTTTCAAAGTGATTTTATTAATACTAAGTTTGAAAAGTTTAAATTATGAAATTGTAACCATGATTTAGAGAGCGATGTTGGTTTTTTTTTCTGCCGACACAAGTTGACCGACCGACGTCGATCCTCCGAAAAATAGTTTTTGTCTAAATGGGTATATATATATATATATATATATAAACAAAGTTCTAACTTACTTGGTTTAATATAACAAAATACACAAATGAAAATAACAACTTCTTTCTTGATTAAGAGAACTAAATCTGTATAAATTTACCTTTGTAACATTATTGTATCAACTATATCAACAACACTAAATCACACCATTTTACATACTTAGTTGAAAGATAAGGAAAAGTATAAACATAACTCAAATGTAAGTTCATTTTACTTTTACTACCAAGATTGAAAAGAATACTTCAAAAGGGAAACAAACATATATTTCCATATATTTCCAATGTAAGAAAACCATTTTCAAAATGAAGTCACAATGCAACTTTTGATTAAATTCCATTTGAAAAGAGTTACATTTCAATTAAAAATACAACTTACAATTTATTCTTTCAACCATTTACATTACATAGTTTGAAAATCAATTTACAAGAAATCTCTTTAAAATACAAGTACATACAAGCCCTCCACTCAAAGGTGGAGACAACATGATAAAATTTACAATAATAGGATTCTTTCTTTGGTCTCAAATACATATGTCTTCATCCCATGAACATCTTGCAACTCCATAAATTTTCTTCATCTCCAAATCACAATAAGGAAGGGAGCATAGGAAACACTCACCTCCCAACCTTATTCCAATGAGAAGGTGAAGCCACCCTTCTCATTGGCCCCCAAGCCCCAACAATGGAGAAATAGGGAATGTTTACAACCATGAAAACTTTTCACAAAGGCTTCAATAATACATACATTCATACCAAAAAAACTTGTAACACATACAAGCATAATAACAATAATAGCAACAAGACACCATTTTTAAAACATACACTTAAAATGTAAGCCAAAGAAAAGAGAAATATGAGGAATATATTATGCCTACCAATGGGTTAAGTTCCCACCTTGAAAACCTCCAAAAATTCATCCACACAAACAAAAGTCTTATCCCTCCCTCAATCTCTTATCACTCCCTCATGTAAAACATACAAAGATAAATAAGAATCCCTCTTATCTTCACAAGGTGAGACACCCAACCAAATATCCCCAAATAAACCTACAAAAATCTTATCCCTTCCTCGAAATATACCCATTTTCCATTTCCCCACACCATCCTTAAGGTCATACTACCCCAATTTAAAACAAAACAACATCCATTTTGTTTACACAACAACACAATAAGTAAAGTAAAAAGAAATGGTATATACTCTACCTTGACATTACAAGAAGCTTCAACCGACAAGAAACAAGCTCAAGCTTCTTCTAAGTCTAATATAAATCCAAAAGTAACATCCCAAGCTCCAAAACAAGTAAATTAAGCCAAAATCCGAAAATATGCAAGTGCGCAACTAGACCAAGTAACCCCAAAACTCAAAAATAGTTCATATAAATAGAAAATGTGGAGAGGGCGTGAGGTGGCTCCATGTAGGATGTCACATTACTTCTCCTTCAATCCACCTCACCAAGTCAAAAAAAAAAAACTAGGACTCATAAATGATTGGGTGAGTATATGACAATTTTCCTTCAACGCTCAAACCACTACTCCATACTTCCAAGGACACCATTAAAATAATTTGTAAGAGGGTGAAATTAATTACCTCTTTTTTTCATACAAAACACATAATGAAGGCTAAAACTAACCCCTCACATTGTAGGTATTGTTGTTGGGTAAGTTTAAGAAGTATGGGACAAGCTTAACTTATCCCACAAACCTCTAAAAGTGGTTCCAATACCAAAATTTGAGATATTAAAATTGAAGTTGCATACATAAATCTAAAATATATAGAATCCATCTCAAATCAATAATATAACAAGGACTATCTACCACAATTAATGCCCACATAGTCACATCCCAACTTAGCATAATCACATGATTAATTAATTAAACAAGAGCACATTAATTAAGCAATAATAAACATAGAATATATTACAATAAAAAGAATTCACATACCTAAAAAATAAAATAAAATGAAAGAGGAAGAAAAACAACACATAAACCCATGTTCACATTTGAGGTCACCCCCCATGGAGACAGCCTAACAAACTCAACAATAACACAACAATATACACGAAAACAAGTTGCTAAGGTCACATTTGTTGTACCATCCGATATTCTTCCATGGTTAGTCTCCTAGCCCCTTCTTTTTTATTGTGATATAATTTATTGTAACAAATCAAACAATACCCCTTCAGCCTTAAGGCTGCATCAAATACATGAATAAAAAAAAATGCATAAATATCATCCAATAACATCATACATGTAGCTATATCATCATCATCAAAATTAGAAATTTTTATTAATTATTTGCAATCGTTGAACATCTCAATTTTGATTAGTCATAACGTAAATGAGATCATAATGTCTTTGCAAACATCTAAATGTAATCATCATCATCAAGAATCCAAACGTCGATACAACAAAACAACACTAGATCATCATTTATCAATGTCTGCTAGTAGTCCATACCATCTATAATATGAGTCACAACATCACCATAATCAAAATATCCCTACTTTCTATCAACATGCTAATAAAAATTTAATAATAATTTATAAGCCTCTGATCATTCAATAATTAAAATCATAGTACAATAAGTTTCTAAGAGGAGTGGGCATTACACCCCTCTCCCCTTAGACTCGGCTTCCTCATGGAAGTCATTGGAAACAATGTGGGAAATGGGATTGATATGGAGAGAAATATTGAGCAAATATGTTCCCTAACCTTCATAGGATTGGCATAGTTTGAAATTTGAATTCGAGAGATTTTCGTAGATTATTTGAATGTCACAAACGGAGTCTATATGTGAAAACAACTTGCACTAGTCAAAGTTAAAGTCAACCCTAAGCAAGACCGAGTCAATCAAAAGTCACAACATGGAAAAAACAAGATCGTGTGTTTAGGTTTATAGCTCCGGTCTCGATGCACGATATCAATCATCTTTGTTGGCGATTGATAAAAAAATATGCCATGTGGTGGTTCCTCATCCCACCACATGGCCTATCACCATTTATCGATTATTCATCCGAGTAGACCGAGCTATTCATCGATCAATGGACTAAGTTCAAGTTGCATTGACAATTTAGAAGGCGATATATTACTTACATTGATGAGCTTGATCTCAAGTTAAAGATCGATGAACTAAGTATCCATGGGTGAGTTAATCGTTTAGCTCAATGACCTAAGGGATTATCACCGGCCATTAAAAGCTTTTCTATGTGTCCTAAGACACAGTTAGTAAGTTGAATAAAGGATATTTAAAGCCTTATTATAACAATTTTCCACTTAATTTAGGATAAAACGTTATCCCTAACCCATAGAAAAACCACATAATGGTCTTATAGGATGACTCGGCATCGTAATGAGGTCGGTGATCTATGTGGATGGCGTTGATGTGGTTGGAAGGAAGTGGTTACAATGGTAGCAATCAACAAAACCGACTAAGCACAATGGTTGAAGTAGAAATGGGGAATAGGATTGGAACCTGCAACCTCCCTTTACATGCGGAGTGACCCAACTAACTTTTCCGGTGAGTTGGTTGGAATATGGATTGAGTGATAAGGTTTTTAACATGAACTTCTGGTCACATTTTTCCTATAAAAGGACACTCCACTCCTTATAGCCACACAAGATCATTGTTGGAGCTCTCTCTTTCTCTATCCAACAAAAGACTGAAGGCAATATAGTTTGAAGGAAATCCTAAGGAGTTAGATAATATGGTGGAGTTGAGAAAATAATTTATAATCCCTATTTTAATAGTCATAATTATTATGTTATTTAAGACCTATATTATATATAGGCATTATTATTTTGAAATACCTATATTTTAATATAGGTATATGTTCCGAGCTAAGGCCTATTATTATAGGGATGTAAATATGTAAGCCCTATCATTATAGGCATTATTATTATTTTTAAGTCCTATTATTTTTATTAGGTGAAATATTATTTTATACCTCTGAATTCTCTCTCGAGAAGACAATACTTTGAGAAAATGTCGAATAGGACAACTGGTGAAGGTTGATGGTGATCATGGTGACATTATGGAGATGTACAACCTATTTTAATATAGGAAATATGGAGAGATAAGACCTATTATTTTTAATAGGAAATATTGTTATTGGGAGTTATTAATACTATCCAATAGGCCATTTGAGCCACACTACATATTGTGGATCCTGGACTTTGGTGCCATAGGATATTCTGCAAGGAAGATTGGATCTACTACATAATGTAAGGATTATCACTTGGTGATCATTGAGGAGTTTCTTGCTCTTCAGGCTTATTAAGCCACAACCTCATAGTATGTCATGTCTGGAATACTGACCGGGAGCCATAGGGTGACATAATAGCGTATGGAAGACTGAACGAGAGCCATTGGTCATTCTACCATGAAGGGGAATACTTGGATTGAATCTACCAGGATAGCTACTTGGTATAAAGGTTCTTGTTCCATTTGTATTCAGTATTATCATGCTTAGATTGTATTATTTGTTACATTCATTGAAGTAGATAATATATCAGTTCTATTGATGAACCCAAAGATGTAGGCATTCTTCCAAACTCCATTATCAACCTGTGTGTAGTTTGTTTCAATTATTGCATTACTTTAAGTTGATTTTAATGGGGTGAGTTTAGAAAATAATTTAATGCCTATATGGGGTCCATGATCGAGGGAAAATTTTTGGTCAATTTTTGGATCGGGATCTTATCAAAGTGGCATTACCCCATGTAGCTGATGTCTTGTCATAAATATCCCACTTTGGACGCATACATGATCAATCTCATACCCGTGAAGTCTAGGGTACCGCACTCTATGATGCGCATAGGCTCCACAATCACTTGTTACTACTCCTACACCTATTTTTTTCAAATCCAAGACATGAGAAGGATTTGGAATGTATCTCCATAATATAAAAACATGGAAAACATCATAGACACAAGACAAGCTAGGTGGAAAGGCTAAGCGGTAGGCTAAGGGACCAATCCACTCCAAGATCTCAAATGGACCCATAAATCTCATATCTATCTTAGAGCATTTTCCATAACGATGGGGATTTTATGAATTCTAACTCTTTCAAACACATTTGATCCCTCCTCATAACAACATCAACTCTCCCTTGATCTACACACTTCTTATACCTAGCAAGATCCTTCGTAATCTTTTCTAATCAATATGACCTAATGCTCCACATCATATAACATGGATGATCTAAGAGATACCATATCCTCTAACATATTCCAACTGAATGGAGTCTTGTACTCTCTACCATATAATTCATGAAATGATGCCATGTTAATGGAACTTTGAAGAATGTTATTATATGAAAACTCAACCACATATAGATACTCCTCCCATCTTGACCGACGATCCATAACATACATGCGAAGCATATCCTCCATATTTGTTTCACACACTCGTCGACCATCTATATCTGTGGTGGTAAGCTATACTAAAATTAATACTCATCCCAAGAGCATACACATTCACACGAGATAATCTTCTCGTGAAATCCCATAAAGTCTAGTTATCTCATCTAAAAAAATCACAACACTTCACTAGCTATATAGGTCATCTTCACCAGAGAAAAATGAGTCACTTTCATCAATCTATCCACCATGACCATGATCGTGTTATGGTGATATCTTGACGTAGGTATCCCCACTATGAATTCCATGGAAATGGTGCCCCATTTCAACCCTATTATAGCATGCGGGTAAAGAAGGCCATCTGGATGTTAATGTTCTTCCTTCACCCTCTAAAACTACAAAAACATAGACACAAACTAAACTATATCCCTCTGAATTCCTCTCCAATTATATAATTTTATCAATGTACCATCCATCTTCTTCACCCCTGGATGGGTTGAATAAGGTACAAAATGAGCCTCTTCTAAGATTTCCTATCACAATCCTCCATATCTAGGTACATAAATATGACCCTTGTACCTAAAGAGGTCGATCTATCTCTAGTGTCAATTCCTCAAACTTCTCCTCAAGGGGTCTCGAGACTCAAATTTTTCTCTAGCTGAAAGGTAGAAGCTTTAGTGTGGAACTTTTGTAAGGTCTAGCTCCATAAGTCTATATCCACCGGTGTAGCCATAACAATATTTCTCTAACGACTAAAAGCATTCACTACCACATTATCCTTCACTTTAACTTGCTCTATCTCCATATCATACTCATATAATTTTCATCCAATTTCATTGACGGGTGTTGAGATTGGTTTATGTGAAGAGGTTTCCTAGGCTTAAATGATCTATCTTGAGTGTGATCCTCCTTCCTAATAGAAAAATTATCCATCGACCTAAAGCATGAACTACTACTACTGAAGCTCAAGGTCATGATTCAAGTAATTGATCTCATAATCCTTGAGTTTGTGAGACTCAAATGCTACAATTGATCCATCCTATATCAATACTCCTCCTATCCCTTCCAATGAAGAATTTGTACATACAAAGAAGTCCCTCTCGTAGATAAAGCACTCGCTCGGATATTTTCTATAGTAAGGCATCCCTTCAAAGTCCTAGAGGCATGTTCAATTTTGTATGACCAAAAATTACTTCCTTTCCGTTGTAGGGAAGTGATGGGATGAGAAATGCATGATAAATCCTTAACAAATATCCAATAGTAACATATTAATCCCATGAAGTTGTGTACCTCGACCATACTAGTTGGTGTTTTCCAATGCCTAATAGGCCTAATATTTGAATGAAAGATGGCTATACCTTCCCGATAAATAATGTGGCCAAGATATTGAACCTCTATCTAAAATAATGCACACTTCTCCAGGTTCCCATAAAGTTTGTCCTCTCGACGACACTTCTCCGTAACCTGTCAAATGTGTTCCTCGTGATCCTCATGCATTCGTGAGTATATTATTATTTCATCTATTAATATGATCATCAAGTGGTCCAAGAATTTATTGAAGACCCCATTCATCAAACTCATTAACACTGCTGGGAAATTTTCAGGCCAAATGACACAAGTGTAAATTCATAGTAGTCATATCTCATGATGAATATTGTCATATAAATAGCATCCTTCGTAATTCTTAGTTGATGATACCCCGACTTAAGATCTATCTTGGAATACACTTTAGGCCCCTTCATCTGATCAAACAAATCATCAATGCATGGAAGGGGGTAATCATTCTTGAAAGTTACTTTTTCCAGCTGTCTGTAATCAATACACAATCGAATTGATTCATCCTTCTTCACAAAAATCACCAGTGTACACAAAGGAGATACACTAGGATAGATTACGCCTTTCTCAAGAATACCCTCTAGCTATAACTTGAGTTCACAAAGCTTAGGGATAGTCATCATAAATGATGCACGCGTCGAGATAGAATCTAACCCAGGAACCAAATTTATATGAAAATATATATCTCATGTGGGGGAGGTATGTCAAGTAACTCACTGGGAAATACATCTTAAAACTCCCTCAAAATAAGATAATCATAAAGTCAATTCCCAACAATCTCATCGTTTGACCTATCACCGATTGTAATAGTATATAACTAACATCCCTGATGCACACCCCTATTAAGCTACATGTAGGATATGGTGTAAATAGAAATCAGCCTCTTAATCGTAAATTATCCTCAACTCTACTCCCAAATCATCTACATAAGATATAACCTTACTGTAATAGTTCACTCTAGCCCTATGTGTAGATATCCAATCCATGCCAAAAATAATCCCATAAGATCCCAAGGAAAGTATGCAAAGATCCAAGGTCATGGTGAAGGGTCCTAGGTAAACTACACACTCCTTAACCAAGGAGTCAAATGAGAGCTTAGCTCCGAAGCCATCTCTATGTCCCAACTATGACTCTGTCTAATCTTGCCTCCACTGCATCACTCTACTAATGATGGAGAAATGAAACAATCAAGATTCTAATAAAACAAAATAGAGATAGAAATACCACCAATGTGACATGTGGTCTCAATCATAGTTCCCCGACACTCTACCTATAATTTCTCAACCATATCATAAATCTTGTGACTCCATGCCATGTCACCAACTTTAGGCTCATAAACAAGCCCCTTTCCCTTGTTATTAGGGTTATGTGGACATTCTTTCCAAGGGTGTCTAAATACACCACATCCATAACAAGTACTAGGCTCTCTCAAATGAGAAACGACTCCCTCTGGTGCTTTAGTGGTTTGTGTTGTATACCCTGATGATATTGCTATAGACTACTGTGTCTACTATGGACAAGCCCCAACTGACTAAGCTCTAGGTGTTGCCTATGTCCTAACGGTCCTCTAGGAGGAGGCCCCATACTCTGCCCTCTCTAAGCATCATATTTCTATGGAGGTCTAAATGGTGGATGGGTCTACTAATGTGCCTGATGTTGTGGCTTAAAGGAGCACTCTGGGAAACTATTTCCATCACGAGGAGGAGGGGTTGTCCCCCTTGAACAACTATCCTACATATTCTAAATGCGGCTCCTCGGTCGATCTCGAGAATTCTACGTTTTCCCCTGTTCTCATCTCGTAATATAGGCCTTCTCTACAACCTCATCTAATATTTATCAAGAATGCATGTGCACAGAGCCCTCCCAAATCTATATTTAGGCCCCCGATAAACCCTTGATTCTAACCTTCTCATCCCGTATGTAGTTGACATACTAATGCAAGTCTAGACACTAACTCTCATACTCATCCACTATCATAAATACTTGACGTAGGTCATGGAACTCATCAATCCTCGATTAAATGAACTATTTAGATAAGTAATAGCTCCTAAATCACTCCTCAAAGAGATCCCATGTCATAGTATTTAAATCCACATGGAGATTTTTCTCCTCTATCCTCCACCAAACTCCTACCTCGTCCCTCAGAAGATGTATCTCAACACGAGCCTTCATGTTTCTACTACACGGGCATAGCTTGAAGCATCCGTCCAAGCTAATTAATCAAACCTCAGTCTGGAACCCTCCTATATATCCAATGAAGTGAGATGGATGAAGCTTTAGTATTTCTTAGATACGATCACCTATTGTCATATGTTTTTGCTTGGTCTCTCCTCATGGTCATCTCTCTGTCTGTGGCTTCTACATATCTCTCTTGATCTCGTAGCCCTATATTTATGCTCTCTCGATGGTGAATCTGGTCTAGGCGGCTCCACATGCGATTTCTTTTCCCTATGATCCTCAATGTATCATGGATATCCATGATCCTCTACTAACTTCTCGCTGTCATGCTTCTAGGTTATCCCCAAGTAAACATTTGTGTATAGTGGCATTGACCTCCTATAAGGTCTAGAAAATCTATGGCAAAGATAGTAGCGACTTCCTACTCGGGGTGGTAAATTTAATTCCACGTGTAAGAACCCATTGTCTGCTCCACTCCTTAACATAGCAAGGTGAGAATTAGTTTATTATCATCTAGGTTTGTTTCAATTTCTAAGTTCCTACATTTTAAGTTACCAACGATGTTGTGTGTCCTAGATGTAAAGTTTTTCTAAGTTTACTTGTACTATTTTACGTATTTTCTCAAAGTTATAAGTGTTGAACCCTCAATTAAGATACCAAATTCCCAAAATTATGATGCACCAAAACCCAACCCAAACATCATTAATTAACTAGGAAAATTTGAAATATTTTTTTGTTTAAAAGATTGCAATGTGACAATATTTGCTTATGTTTAATTAATTCACATCTAATAATTATACACAACCATAGAATATTCGTAACCAATTTATTAATAGAATATTATTATTTAATTCCTAAATTATATTTTGGAATTTAATCCTCTTCTAAGGTCTCCATTAATTTTATTGAAAATATTAATTATATCAATCTCGTTATTTTGTGAATTAAAAAATCCTCTTAAGTTTATTAAAGGCTATATCCCAAGTTGATTTAAAATTTACTTCCCATCTTAACTTAATATCCATACCCATCATTTAGTGGTTTAACTATACATTTTACTTTTAATTAATTTAATCCTTTTAGAACATTATCCAAAACACCCATGCACAATGTTTATTATTTAACCCATATTCAAATTTCATTTATATATTTATTGATTCAAATAAAAAGGGCTCACAAATTATTCTAACTCACTAATGCAATAGGTGGCCCCATTCACTTAATACCCATACCTTTTATTTAAAACTCATTCCCATAAAAATTGCCATCACTTAAAATGTTGTAGGATTAAATCTCTACCCTAGGATTAGATCAATATGGACCCTTAGATTTTAGGTTTTCACTAAAATCCCTAAATATCCTTCACCAGAGAAAATGAGTCACTTTCATCAATCTATCCACCATGACCATGATCGTGTTATGGTGATATCTTGACGTAGGTATCCCCACTATGAATTCCATGGAAATGGTGCCCCATTTCAACCTCTATTATAGCATGCGGGTAAAGAAGGCCATCTGGATGTTAATGTTCTTCCTTCACCCTCTAAAACTACAATAACATAGACACAAACTAGACTATATCCCTCCAATTCCTCTCCAATTATATAATTTTATCAATGTACCATCCATCTTCTTCACCCCTGGATGGGTTGAATAAGGTACAAAATGAGCCTCTTCTAAGATTTCCTATCACAATCCTCCATATCTAGGTACATAAATATGACCCTTGTACCTAAGAGGTCGATCTATCTCTAGTGTCAATTCCTCAAACTTCTCCTCAAGGGGTCTCGAGACTCAAATTTTTCTCTAGCTGAAAGGTAGAAGCTTTAGTGTGGAAATTTTGTAAGGTCTAGCTCCATAAGTCTATATCCACCGGTGTAGCCATAACAATATTTCTCTAACGACTCAAAGCATTCACTACCACATTATCCTTCACTTTAACTTGCTCTATCTCCATATCATACTCATATAACAGTTTCATCCAATTTCATTGACAGGTGTTGAGATTGGTTTATGTGAAGAGGTTTCCTAGGCTTAAATGATCTATCTTGAGTGTGATCCTCCTTCCTAATAGAAAAATTATCCATCGACCTAAAGCATGAACTACTACTACAAGCTCAAGGTCATGATTCATGTAATTGATCTCATAATACTTGAGTTTGTGAGACTCAAATGCTACAATTGATCCATCCTATATCAAAACTCGTCATATCCCTTCCAAAGAAGAATTTGTACATACAAAGAAGTCCCTCTCGTAGATAAAGCACTTTGCTTGGATATTTTCTATAGTAAGGCATCCCTTTAAAGTCCTAGAGGCATGTTCAATTTTGTATGACCAAAAACTTACTTCCCTTTCCGTTGTAGGGAAGTGATGGGATGAGAAATGCATGATAAATCCTTAACAAATATCCAATAGTAACATATTAATCCCATGAAGTTGTGTACCTCAGTCATACTAGTTGGTGTTTTCCAATGCATAATAGCCCTAATATTTGAATGAAAGATGGCTATACCTTCCCGATAAATAATGTGGCCAAGATATTGAACCTCTATCTAAAATAATGCACACTTCTCCCGGTTCCCATAAAGTTTGTCCTCTCGAAGACACTTCGTAACCCACAAATGTGTTCCTCGTGATCCTCACACATTCGTGAGTATATTATTATTTCATCTATTAATATGATCATCAAGTGGTCCAAGAATTTATTGAAGACCCCATTCATCAAACTCATTAACACCATGGGGGAAATTTTCGAGCCAAATGACACAAGTGTAAATTCATAGTAGTCATATCTCATGATGAATATTGTCATATAAATATCATCCTTCGTAATTCTTAGTTGATGATACCCTGACTTAAGATCTATCTTGGAATACACTTTAGGCCCCTTCATCTGATCAAACAAATCATCAATGCATGGAAGGGGGTAATCATTCTTGAAAGTTACTTTTTCCATGCCCATAATCAATACACAATCGAATTGATTCATCCTTCTTCACAAAATCACCAAAGGTGTACACAAAGGAGATACACTAGGAAAGATTAGGCCCTTCTCAAGAAGTCCCTCCAGCTAAAACTTGAGCTCACAAAGCTTAGGGATAGTCATCATAAATGATGCACGCGAGATAGAATCTATCGCAGAACCAAATTTATATGAAAATATATATCTCATGTGGGGAGGTATGTCAAGTAACTCACTGGGAAATACATCTTAAAATTCCCTCAAAATAAGATAATCATAAAGTCAATTCCCACCAATCTCATCCTTTGACCTATCACCGATCGTAATAGTATATAACTAACATCCCCGATGCACACCCCTATTAAGCTACATATAGGATATGGTGTAAATAGAAATCAGCCTCTTAATCGTAACTATCCTCAAATCTACTCCCAAATCATCTACATAAGATATAACCTTCACTGTAATAGTTCACTCTAGCCCTATGTGTAGATATCCAATCCATGCCAAAAATAATCTCATTAGATCCCAAGGAAAGTATGCAAAGATCCAAGGTCATTGTGAAGGGTCCTAGGTAAAATACACACTTCTTGACCAAGGAGTCAACCGAGAGCTTGGCTCCATAAGCCATCTCAATGTCCCAACTATGACTCTGCCTAACCGCTCTCCACCTTGCATCACTCTACTAATGATGGAGAAATGAAACAATTTGAAGATTCTGAATAAAACAAAATAGAGATAGAAATACCACCAATGTGACATGTGGTCTCAATCATAGTTCCCCGACACTCTACCTATAATTTCTCAACCATATCATAAATATTGTGACTCCATGCCATGTCACCAACTTTAGGCTCATAAAAAGCCCCTTTCCCTTGTTATTAGGGTTATGTGGACACTCTCTCCAATGGTGTCCAAGTACACCACATCCATAACAACTACTAGGCTCTCTCTAATGAGAAACGACTCCTCCGGTGCTTTAGTGGTTTGTGTTGTATACCCTAATGATATTGCTAGACTATCATGTCTACTATGGACAAGCCCCAACCGACTAAGCTCTAGGTGTTGCTTATGTCCTAACAGTCCTCTAGGAGGAGGCCCCATACTCTGCCCTCTCTCGAGCATCATATTTCTATGGAGGTCTAAATGGTGGATGGGTCTACTAATGTGCCTAATGTTGTGGCTTAAAGGAGCACTGGGAAACTATTTCCATCACGAGGAGGAGGGGTTGTCCCCCTTGACCAACTATCCTACATATTCTAAATGCGGCTCCTCGCCGATCTCAAGAATTCTACATTTTCCCCCTGTTCTCATCTGCAATATAGGCCTTCTCTACAACCTCATCTAATATTTATCAGCAAATGCATGTGCACAGCCCTCCCAAATCTATATTTAGGCCCCTGATAAACCCTTGGATTCTAACCTCCTCATCCTGTATGTAGTTGACATACTAATGCAAGTCTAGACACTAACTCTCATACTCATCCACTATCATAAATACTTGACGTAGGTCATGGAACTCATCAATCCTCGATTGAATGAACTATTTAGATAAGTAATAGCTCCTAAATCACTCCTCAAAGAGATCCCATGTCATAGTATTTAAATCCACATGGAGATTTTTCTCCTCTATCCTCCACCAAACTCCTACCTCGTCCCTCGAAGATGTATCTCAACACGAGCCTTCATGTTTCTACTACACTGGGCATAGCTTGAAGCATCCGTCCAAGCTAACTAATCAAACCTCGCCTCTGAACCCTCCTATATATCCAATGAAGTGAGATGGATGAAGCTTTAGTATTTCTTAGATACGATCACCTATTGTCATATGTTTGTGCTTGGTCTCTCCTCATGGTCATCTCTCTGTCCTAGTGGCTTCTACATATCTCTCTTGATCTCGTAGCCCTATATATTTATGCTCTCTCGATGGTGAATCTGGTCTAGCTGGCTCCACATGGGATTTCTTTTCCTATGATCCTCAATGTATCATGGATATCCATGATCCTCTACTAACTTCTCGCTGTCATGCTTCTAGGTTATCCCCAAGTAAACATTTGTGTATAGTGGCATTGACCTCCTATAAGGTCTAGAAAATCTATGGCAAGATAGTAGTGACTTCTACTACCTGGGGGTGGTAAATTTAATTCCACGTGTAAGAACCCATTGTCTGCTCCACTCCTTAACATAGCAAGAAGGTGAGAATTAGTTTATTATCATCTAGGTTTGTTTCAATTTCTAAGTTCCTACATTTTAAGTTACCAACGATGTTGTGTGTCCTAGATGTAAAGTTTTTCTAAGTTTACTTGTACTATTTTACGTATTTTCTCAGGTTATAAGTGTTGAACCCTCAATTAAGATACCAAATTCCCAAAATTATGATGCACCAAAACCCAACCCAAACATCATTAATTAACTAGGAAAATTTGAAATATTTTTTTGTTTAAAAGATTGCAATGTGACAATATTTGCTTATGTTTAATTAATTCACATCTAATAATTATACACAACCATAGAATATTTAGAACCAATTTATTAATAGAATATTATTATTTAATTCCTAAATTATATTTTGGAATTTAATCCTCTTCTAAGGTCTCCATTAATTTTATTGAAAATATTAATTATATCAATCTCATTATTTTGTGAATTAAAAAATCCTCTTAAGTTTATTAAATGCTATTTCCTAAGTTGATTTAAAATTTACTTCCCATATTAACTTAATATCCATACCCATCATTTAGTTATTTAACTATACATTTTACTTTTAATTAATTTAATCCTTTAGATCATTATCTAAAACACCCATGCACAACATTTATTATTTAACCCATAATCAAATTTCATTTATTTATTTATTGATTCATAATAAAAGGGTCACAACTTATTCTAACTCACTAATGCACTAGGTGGCCCCATTCACTTAATACCCATACCTTTTATTTAAAACTCATTCCCATAAAAATTCCCATCACTTAAAATGTTGTAGGATTAAATCTCTACCCTAGGATTAGATCAATATGGGCCCTTAGATTTTAGGTTTTCCCTAAAATCCTAAATATCCTTATGTTTTCATTTTAAACCATTCTTTTCCGTAATATCTTCATTTTTGTTTTACAGTTGGAGAAGATGGAAGCCATTGAAACTTGAGAGGAAATCGTGGGGAATTTTTTTCTAGTTTAGCAAATGGGAGGAAACTCTTCCTCCATTTGCTCTCCATTTTAGTTTAGTTGTTCTTAGGGTTTATAGGATGAAGTTTATCTCTCCTTTCTTTTTTTTCAGGATCCTACCAAGATCTGGTTGTGAGTATTTGTTTCCTCACATTTTCCTTGAGTTTCAACATGTGGGTAAATCAATTTTAGTGGATCTAAGAGTATATGCACTTAAATACACACACACACACACACACACACACACACATGTAAGTTATATCGAAATTATATTTAATTATATCCCATTAAAATATTGGTTTGGATTGAAAATCACATTTGTTTTTAAAATAAATGCACATGCGACCGCGCCAATCGCTTAATCGGTCATAGTTCTCACTATGCTATTGACATTGGTTACACTATTGGTGTCGGCTTTTGTAAGTCTGGTGCATTTTTATAAAAATATATCTATTCCCAAATATGTACTCCTGTATACATTTTTATAGAAGTTACTTTACTACAATCTCTATTACATTGCTTTCAATGTGATTTTAATGCAACTAAGTTTGAAATGTTGAAATTATGAAAATGTAATCATGTTTCAGAAATTGATGCCATTTTTGTTCTACAAGACGCAAAGTTGACCAAATGGCATCGGTCACTATGGAAAATAGTTTTTTTCTAAATGGGTAAATATAAACATATATATTATGCAATATATAGATATATAACAACTTCTTTCTTGATTGAGAGACCTAAATGTATACCTTTTCCTTTATAAATTTTTGTGTCAACTATATCAACAAGACTAAATCACACTATTTTACATACTTAGCTACAAGATTATGAAATTTATAACCGTAACTCAAATGTAAGTTCATTTTTATTTTACTACCAAGATTGACAAGAATACTTTAAAAGGGAAACAATCATATATTTCCATATATTTTTAATGTAAGATAACCATTTTAAAACTAAAGCCAAAATGAAACTTTTAATTAAATTCTATATTTGAAAATAGATACATTTCCATTTGGAATACAACTTACAACTTCTCCTTTCAACCATTACAATACATAGTTTGAAAATCAATTTACAAGAACTCTCTTTAAAATACAAGTACATAAAATCCTCCACTCAAAGGTGGAGACAACATGAAAAAATTTAGAACAATAGGATTCCCTCTTTGGTCATAAATACATATGTCTTGTTCCTATGAGTAACTTGCAACCCATAATCTTTTCCAAATCACAACAATAAGGAATGGTGCATAGGAAACACTCACCTCCCAACCTTATTCCAATGAGAAGGTGAAGCCACCCTTCTCATTGGCCCCTGAGCCCCAATAATGGAGAAATAGGGAATGTTTGAAACCATGAAAAATTTTCACAAGGGATTAAAAATACACACACCGATGCCAAAAAAATTACAACACATACAAGCAAAATAAAAATAATAACAACAATACACCATTTTTCCAAACACATGGGCTTAAAATCTAAGCCAAAGGAGAAGAAAAATATTGAGAAGCCCTTATGTGTCCCAATTGGTTAAGTTTCCACCTTAAAAACCTCAAAATTCTTCATCCACAAAAAAAAAAAAAGCTATCTATCCCTCAATCCCTTATCACTCCCTCATGTAAAACATACAAAGATAAGCAAGAATCTCTCTTATCTTCACAAGGTGGGACACCCAACCCAAACTCCCTCCAAATATACATACAAAACTCTTATCCCTCCCTCAAAATATCCCCATTTTCCTTCTCCCCACACCATCCTTAAGGTCATACTACCCCAAATTCAAAACAACACAACATTCATTCATTTTAAATAACAACACACAATAAGTAAAATAAAATGCAAGGGTATAGACCCTACCTTTCCATTGCAAGAACCTTCAATCCACAAGCAACAAGATCAAGCTTCTTCTAATTCCAATCCAAATCCAAAAGCAATATCCTAAGCTCAAAAACAAGTAACTCAAGCCAAAATCCCAAAATATGCAAGTGTGCAACTAAACCAAGTAACCCCAAAACTCCAAAATAACTCAAATAAATAGAAAATGTGGAGAGGAGGGTGAGGTGGCTCCATGTAGGATGCCACATCACTTCTCCTCCAATCCACCTCACCAATTCAAACACAAAGACCAAGACTCATAAACGGATGGGAGGCTATGACAATTTTATTTCAACACTTAAACCACTACTCCATACTTCTAAGGACACCATTAAAAGAGTTTGTAAGAAAGTACAATTAATTACCTATTTTTGCTTCAAAAACACATAATGAAGGCTAAAATTAACCCCTCACATCATAGGTATGGTTTGTGGGTGATTTTAAGAGGTATGGGATAAGCTTAACTTGTCCCACAAGCCTCCAAAAGTGGCTCAAAAGCAAAAATTCGAGATTTGAAAAGTGAGGTTGAGTACACAACTCCAAAATAAATAAAATCCATCTCAAATCAATAATATAAGAAGGACTATCTACCACAATTAATAATCACATAATCACATCCCAACTTAGGCTAATAACATGATTAATTAACTAAACAAGATAACATTAATTAAGAAATAATAAAGTGAGAATACATTAAAATAAAATAATTGACATACCCAACAAAATAAATAAAATGAAAGAGGAAAAAAACAACACATAAACCCATGGTCACATTTAAGGTCACCCCACATGGTGACCTCCTAGAAAAATCTACAATAAAACAAAAATATACATGAACACAAGTTGCAAAAGTGAACTTTGTTACAACATTTGGTATTCTTCCATGGTTAGTCTTGTAGCCCCCTTGCTTTATTGTCCTTTCTTATTTATTGTGATATAATTTCCTGCAACCAATCAAACAATACCCTTTGGCCTCAAGGCCACATCAAATACATCAATAAATAAAACACACATACATATCATCCAACAACATCATACACATAGCTATATCATCATCATCAAAATTAGAAATTTCTATCAATTATTTGCAATCACTGAACATCTCAATTTTGATAAGTCATAGAATTAATGAGATCATAAGATCAGTCCAAACATATAAATGTAATCATCATCGTCATGAATACAAATGTCAAGATATAATGAAAGAACACTAGGTCATCATCTATCAATTTATTTCAATAGTCCATACCATCTATAATATGAATCACAACATGGCGATAATCAAAATATCTCTACTATCTATCAACATGCTAACGAAATATAATAATAATGTCCATGCCTCTACTCAATAAATAATGAAAATCATAGTACATTAAGTGTCAAAGAGGAGTGAAAATTACATTTTACTTTGATTTTTAATACTCAAACATATATATATATATATATATATATATATATATATATATATATATATACATTTCCATTTCTATATTATGATTTTATGTATTAACATAGTTTTACATTTTATGTTTTCTTGTGTAGCATTTAACACATTTTTATATGCCTCGTGCCTTTTCCTTACTCTTAGCTATCTTTTGGTTTTATGCATTTCATTTTAAAATTGTATTACTACCTACCTTTTATTTTTATAAATTCATATAAATATCTTTATTAATGCCGACAACTATTATGAAGTTTTTACTACCTAAGTTGAAACATATTTTATGCAAACATGCATCATTAATGTTGCTAATATAATTAGAAGACTAAATTTCATCCCCAAAGATGGATCACTTCACTTATCCAGTCAATTCTTCTACTCATTTCCATCATACATAGGTAACGCCCACAAAAACGATGTTCTAGGAAAATGCTAACACCTAACACCTACCCCAAAATTGTGACTATTTTTTTGTAACAAGGTAGAAGGATAAAATAGGTTACAAGGATGTTAAAACAAAGGGTTAATCCCCTAGGGTACAATGAATAACTTACACCACTCAACTCAACCCTACGGTTAGAGAAACAGGTCTACTAGAAGGTTAACATATTTTCTAATTCATCTTTAAGGTCCATTAATCAAATATTCACTAGGAAGGTACCAAGAATTAATTTAATTAATTAAATGTTTTCTTATCCTTAATAATGTTAATTCCTAATAGGGTTAACCTCTTACCCAATTAATGTAAAATTATTATCTTAATAACTTACAGTTCTTTCTTTTACTAACTAAAGCTTGATAAGAACAAACAAAGGTTTAACACTCTATAGAAATTAAATGGCCCCCTTCCCCATGTGAAAATACTACTAAATTTTTAAAACATCATTTATAAAAATCATTCTCACCTAGCAAAAGTAGGGTGAAACCTCCACCCTTGGATCAAATCAATTTCAACCACAAGATCCTAGGGTTACAAACAAGCCCTAAATTTCCTTATGAGTTTTATTAAAGCCTTTCCTTTGTTAATTTCCCTCATTTGGTATATTTGTTTTGTTAAAAAAATTACAGGTTGAGACGAGGAAATCCATGGGAGCAAGAGGGGAGAAATTATGGAGGACTCTATAAGGGAAAAGATTTATAAGGTTTAGATTGTAGGTTTGATATTGTTTTCATTCTCATTCGAGGAAGGGGAGGGATATCTTTATCCAATCCGGTTTTATTACAAACCAATTGTATTTGGGTTTTTAATTTGGGCCAAACCCTTCCCCATTGTTATAAATGAAAAAGAATAGTTTAAATCCACCTTTTGAAAGTTTTAATGCTCATTCCAAGGGTTTTTCTCATTGTTCTACTTTCTAGAAGCAATTAGATGAATTTTACATTATACAAATTTGATTGAACCAGCTAAAATTTACACATAGGCACGAGATCCGTAAAGTTTTATCGTAAGTGACTGAACCACTACCTAGAGCAGACCAGCGATCCTGGAACTGCTGCCCTATCTGTGTGACAAACCATGGACCACCGCCCTACTGAGCGGTGGTTTTGAGACCACCACCTTAGCCTAAATGGTGGTTATGGGACCACCACTCTACACAAGGTGGCAATCCTATTTCAAAAAAAAATAGAACCTTCATCCGAGATTTTTCCAAGAACTAAAAGTTACCAAAAGGTTTAAAAATGCATTCTGAGTCTATTTAAGTACATCTAAAGGTTCCAATTTTGAAATTTAGTTCTATTTGTTCATTCCTTGGTTAAATCTACTCTTTTTAAGGCATTTTCAACTCTATTAAAGTACATCTACTTACTAGAATATTTTCATTTGTGCAACTAAATATTTTCCTTCCATTTCAAGAGCAACAGGAATCTAAATCTATTACTTTACATTTTCACTTTCTTGCTATAAAAACAATCAACATTTCTAAATACAATATATATATATATATATATATATATATATATATATATATATATATGTATATACAACTTGTTCTCTCTTTCATTTCACTACAATATACATACATTCAAATTATCTACAATAACTTTATTTTTCCATACAAGGATATTATGCATACAAGTTCAACTTCTTACAACTTCTATTTTTCCTTCTTTCTCATTTACAACTTTACAACTTCATAATGAAAGTAAATTTTATTTTCCATTTCACAACTAACTCAATACAAGCCTTCTTTCTCTTTTCAAC
Organism: Taxus wallichiana var. yunnanensis; assembly: GCA_018340775.1. Lineage (NCBI taxonomy): Eukaryota > Viridiplantae > Streptophyta > Pinopsida > Cupressales > Taxaceae > Taxus > Taxus wallichiana. The sequence goes on from CM031236.1 coordinate 125,976,084, forward strand.
ATACAAATATTTGAATGCAAACTCTTCCACACAATATTATTACAAATTCATCCACTCAAGGTGGGAAATAATACAAGAATGCAAATAAAGGAAACTATAATAATACAAGTTCCTCCACTCTAAGTGGAATACAATAAGTTTCTTCACAAGGATAAGTTCTCAAGGTCTCCAACAACACTCCAAGCTCCACAAATCCAAGAAAGATAACTCCTTCAAGACTTGTTTGATTCACAAAAATGGGGGAGAGGCAATGCTCTCCACCCAACCAAGACATCCAATGAAGAGGAGAAGTCAATGAAGAGGAGAAGCCATCCTCTTCATTGGCCCCCGAGCCCCAACCACATCACAATGGAAGATGATTTCAACACATGGCAATAACAAGCTTCCACAACACTTAACAAAAAATTTCACAATCCATTCCATCCACATTCAAACACAACAACAACACAAGCAAGAAGGATCAACAAAACAACAATATAACAATGCTTATCAAGAAAGCCAAAGGATCAAGACCTATGGGAGGCCACCTATACCTCCCAATGGGAATGGTTTCCCACCTTAAAGCCTCTAGTGCATGTCTCAAAACCCCTACAAACTCTTATGCCTCCCTCAATCTCTTATGCCTCCCTCATAACAAGAAATAAGAAGAAATGCAAGCATTCCTCATACAAGGTGGGGAACCCAACCAAAACTCCCTCCAATAAGAAAGTAAAGTCTTATGCCTCCCAAAAATAATACTCCCCATAGTCTCCTCTTACTCCAAACTTAGACAATCTTCCCACACCCAACAAGCATTCTAAAAGAAAAACAACACTCAATACGACATATAAACATGAAATAAAAGTATTTTAAACAAAGGTGGAGATCCTACCTCTCCATAGTAGAGCTTGTCCCAAGAATGAAATTCCAAGCTCCTCAAACCAAGCAAGCATCCACAAAGCTCCAACAATCCACAAGCACTCCCAAAAATCCTCTAACTCTCCAAAAATTCAAGAGTCCAAAATGATCAAGTAACCCCCAAACAAGAAAAAGAGCAACAATAAATAGAAAAGGGAGAGAGGAGGATGAGGTGGCTCCATGTAGGATGCCACATCACTCATCCTCAACTCCACCTAAGAAGTCAAACCTCAACCCCAATGCACCATAAATTGGTGGGTGAGAGGAATGACAAGATACTTGCACACAAACTAAGCCCACACCCCTAAAGGAAAAAATTAAATATTTGAAAGAAAGTGCAATAAACATTTCACCTTTTTCTCTTCCCAAAACACCTAATGGGGTCTAATTTTGACCCCCCAACCCATAGGTAGGGTTGGTATATAAATTTAAGAGGTGTGGGAAAAGTTTAACTTGTCCCACAAGCCTTCAAAAATTTCCCTTAAGGTAAAATTCGAGTTTCCCATGAAGGGTAGAGTGTACAACACTCTAAATCTCAAGCATTCAACACACAACACAAAATCCAAGAGAAAATCAAGTCTAATAAATGATCTCCTTTTGGTCACATCTTTGATTAATTAGGAATAGATTAATTTAACTCTAATTAAGACACTTAGACCCACTAAGTCAAAGGGGAGAAGAATACATCATTTTCTAAATAATAAAAACAAGTAAATTACATCACTCAAAGGAACACATACTAACATTAATAAAAAGGAACTAAAACAAAACAACACATGACCCCTTGGTCACAATTTTCCCCTAACCAAATAATTCTAACACACACACAATTACATGTTGCCATGGTGACCCTAGCTGAATTCATCTAGAATTCCAATGTGGTTGGTCTCTAATCCCCCAATGTTGTTGTGAATATAATTATACCTGCAAAATAGAGAATACCTCCTTCGGCCTCGTGGCCGCATTAAAAAATCCATGCCAAAATATGCAATATAAATCTAAAATAATTTATATATGAGCTAATATCATCTAGGTAATTACGAATCATTTACAAATTTCTAGCAACATTTCTATCCAACATTTCATCCATGTCAAAAATGATCACAACATTAATTCAATTATCAAAGCCTACTCATGGCAACGAAAGTATATCACATGTTAGAAATATATATAAATAACCATGTCCAAAACATATTCACATCAATATCAAATGTCTTTAATAATCCACATGCATCATATATGAATTGAAATCAACAACAGTTTAGTATCTCTAACATCTAGTGTTATGCTAAATCAAAAGCTAAAACAATGTCCATAAGTGTAGTCAACAGTAACAAAATCAAATTAAAAATTTGTCGAAGGGAAGTGGGCACTACATCCCCCTCCTCTTAGAATCGAATTCCTCTTAGAAGTCACTAGAACAGATGTGGGAACTACACTCATAGCAATGTCGCATCCTCCCATGTATTTGGAGTCTCATCATATCTTTCCCATTGCATCCGAACCTGGTCAATCTCTCTGCCACAAAGCCTAGGGTCCTGTGCTCTATAATGTCGATGGGCTCCACAAACACATGCCCTTGATCCTGCAACTACAATGCATTCCAATCTAGCACGTTAGAAGGATAAAAAATATATCTCCTAAACACAAAAACGTGAAACATATCATGGACGTGAGACAAGCTAGGTGGCAATGCTAACTGATAGGCCAAGGGACCGATGTGCTCGAAGATCTCACAGGGACCCACAAACCTAGTAGCAAGCTTAGAACCTCTTCCATAATGGATAGGGCTCTTATGCGGTCTGACACGAAGAAACACCTTTGTGCCCACCTCATAACTACGATATGTCCTATGCTGGTCCACATACTTCTTCTACCTTTCTTGTGCCTCCTACAATATCTGATCTGATCAAAGCAACCTGCTACTCCATGTCCTACAATAAGGTTGGCCCAAGAGAAACCCTGTCCTCTAACTTGTCCCAACTAAGAGGTATCATTCACACCCTTCCATACAAAAACCCGAAAAGAAGTCATGTCTATCAAACTCTAAAAACTATTATTGAAGGCAAACTCAACTAAGTACATATACTCCTCCAATTTAGACTGGTGTTCCATAACATACATCCTAAGCATGTCCTCCATGATCCGATATACTCACTCGGTCTGTCCATCTATCTCGAGGTGATATGTTGTGCTGAAATTGATCCTCTTCCCAAGAGCATGTTGTAAGGTGGTCTAGAAATGGGAAGTGTACAAGGGAATCCCATGTAACATGATAATCTCATCGAGATATACCCGTGTCACTACACTAGCTGTGTAGGTGGAGTACACCAGAGAAAAATGAGCCACTTTCATCAATTTATCCATCATGACCATGATGGTGTCATGGTGGTATCTTGACGTCGGTAACCTAACAATGATGTCCATGGAGATGGTGTCCCACTTCCACTCTGGTATAGCATGAGGAAAGAGAAGGCCAGCTGGATGTTGATGCTGGGTCTTCACCCTCTGACACTCTAAACATCATGACATAAACTGAGCCATGTATCTCTGAAGTCCTCTCCAATGGTACAACTATCTCAAAGTGGCATGCATCTTCTTCACCCCGGGATGGGGTGAATAAGGCACACAAAGTGATCCTCTGTCAAAATGTCCTATCTCAATCCTTCATCTCTAGGAATGTATATCTAACCTATTTTTCTTAGAAGACCATCTCGCCTCTAATGAAAATCCATCAAATCTCCTCAAGGGGTCTCGAGACACAATATCTACTCTAGTGCACACTGGTAGAAGCTGCACATGAGGACGCCGCTATAAAATCTTGCTGCGTAAATTTATACCCACTGAAGTAGCCATAGCCACATGTCTTCATCTACTCAAATCATCTCAAACTACATTCTCCTTCCCCTTCACATGCTCTATCTCCATATCGTATTCACAAAGCAACTCCATCCAATGCCGCTGACGAGCATTGAGATTGGGTTGTGTGAAGATGTGGTAAAGACTCAAGTGATCAGTCTTAAGTGTAAATATCCAGCCAAGGAGGAAATGTCTCCACCACACTATGGTTTACACAACTATACAAAGCTCAATATCATGAGTCGAATATTTGAGCTTATAATCCTTGATTTTGCAAGACTCAAAAACAACTACTCTTCCCTCCCCGCAAGTCCTACCAAAGAAGCATTTGTGCAAATGTATAACTCACCCTAAGGATATGGTACTACTGCAATAATAGGTGTTGTTGTAAGGCATTCCTTCAGTGTCTTAAAGGCCTTCTCACATCTATCTAACCAAACAAACTTCTTCCCTTTCCGCTGAAGGGAAGTGATGGGGTGCATAATCCAAGAAAATTTTTACTTGTAATATCCTGCCAAACCCATGAAGTTGTGAACCTCGGTCACACATGGTGGTGCTTTGGCCAATCCATAATAGCTTGAATCTTAGGAGGATTGACTATGATGGCTTCCTAGAAATGATGTGGCCCAAATACTGCACCTCGACTTGAATAATGCTAATGAGGCCATAAATTACCATTATTGTTTCCTTCTAAGTTACCTTTGAAAATGGATTTAAATGTAATCTAGGAACTTATAGTTTGCTTAACATAGAATATAGGATATATATCTTGTTCATTCTTTAGAAATATTTTGTTATCTATTTTTTTGACTAATCCTATTGATTATTTGGGAAAATATGCAATGTCTTATGTATGCAGGTCATAAAGGAAAGATAACTCTAGTATTGAGAAAAGTGGAATTGATCATGGATGGTATATCTAAACTCAAATTTTATTTTACATTCAGATTCCTCTCAAAACATTATGAAAGTTCAAAAAAAGAATCATCTCAATCTGAGATCGTATGTAAAAATTATAGCTATTTTAAGTTCTCTCTGGAACTCATAGTCTTAGTTCCAGAACTTGCAGAGTTAGTTCTAGACCTCATGCAGAAATAGTTCCTAAACTCGTAGGCTTATTTTTGGAACTAAGCATATTTTGAAAGATTTGGAGGAATTGTGAAAGATCATACAATCCAATGGAAAATATGAGAGAGGTTTCTGTTCATAGGAATTTTTTTTAAGAAAAACCCCATTCATATTTTCTATAGATATTACCAATAAAGAGGGATCTAACTTTTAGTGAGTTGCAGTCCGAGGAAAAGTGTATCAAATGAGCACTAAAACTTCTATAAACATAAATAGAAAATTTAAATGGAAAATCTGAGAGAGGTTTTTGTTTATAGAAATGTGTTTTAAAAAAACCTTATTCAGATTTGCTACAAGTTTTACCAATGAAGAGAGATCTAACTTTTAGTGTCTTTGTGATCGAAGGAAAAGTGTATTAGACGAGTGCTAAAAGTTCCATAAATAGAAACAAAAAGTTAAACAAAAAATCTGAGAGAGGTTTTTGTTCATAGAAATGTATTTAAAAAAAAAAACATTCATATTTGCAACAAGTTTTACCAATGAAGATAAATCTAACTTTTAGTGAACTACGGATACGAGGAAAAAGTGTATCAAACAAGCACCAAAAGTTCCACAGTCAAAAACAAAGAAAGTCAAATTGAAAATCTGAGAAAGGTATTTGGTCAAAATCATAGTTCGAGGATAATCCTCCTTTCAATAATGTAGAGGAATAAAATCGTTATGATTCTTGTTACTGAAAATAAAGGACAAAATTTGGGAGTAAATCTTCCTAAAATAAGTCGATAAGACTTTGACTTCACTAATATATCTTTCTCCATATTTTGTTAAGATGGGGATCTTAGTTGTTAGGATTTGAATGAAGATAAGATCAGGTTGTATTTTCTAAAATAAGGATTTGGTTGGACCCATAAATTATAAATGCAACCTTCCACACTCATATGTGTAATGCTTTTCTCCCAAGAAATAAAAATATGTCATTTTCTCTCAAATATTATGTAGTTTTAAGATCTTAGAAGTATGAATTAAATCCTCTTCTAAGGAATGAGTTGGCCACTCATTCCAAGGAAGATGTATCTTTGTATTTATATTTATGTTTATTCATTTGTCTTTAATTCATTATGTTGTATTGTTTTTATCTTCGTATTTTTAAAATTTAGTCTCATTGTAAACTCCGCAATTTGTTTCATTTAATTTTGCTTATTTCCCATTTAGCAATTTCAATTTATGTAATTATTCCTACAAGTGTGAAGTGTGATTTCCTTTATGCAAGTGTGTTTACATTTGTGCAATTGTGCTTTTATTTTATGCAATTTTGGTTTGTGTTTAAAGGAGTTGCTTTCGAGATCTTCTTCTCTTAATGCATAGAACAATCGGACACCATCCCTGAATTGACATTATTGATGGTGAGGATGGATGACCCTTATCATTTTGGCATCATTTTCGGAGACATGGTGTTATTAGGAGATTCAAAGTTATCTAAAATAATATTCTAGTGACAGTGAGAATATCTTTTAGGAATTATGTGACAGAATAATCAAGTAGTTTCTTTAGACTTTTATTTCCTGCAAGTAGATTAAAATTTCATTTCTACAATTAGGAATATTAGATTGTAAATATATCCCCACAAACTAACTCTATGTATAAGAAAAATGATTGTGATGTTTGATCAAGAGGTATAATGGTATGAACAAATAATTCAGATCTAGAAATGGTATAATATGATATTGAATTTGAAGTAGATCCAGTTGATGAAATATCATATGGCATTTTTTATAACCACCAGATTTCCTTGTATCAACTAACAACTCGGTGATCTTATTACACATGACCTTAGTCAAAAATGGCTTATCCATTTTGTAATAATGAAGTGGTAGCATTTCTAATTAACTTCATCCATATCATGGGATTTCGTTAGAGCCAAAATTAAAACCGACTCATAATAAATCCACCCATCCAAATAATTTTTTCATCCCATAAAAAAATTCAATCCTGAACTAGATCCATTAGAAAAAATTGTTTTCATATTTTTCAATTTCTTCATTTTTGTATATGCTTGTATAACATTAATAAATAATTATTGTGAATATCAAGGCAAGAAATTTTTGTGTATTAACATCTGAGGACTAGATCTATAGGAATTTCTTGAGCTGTTCTTTATATCATCATGCAAATTTTGGAGCACCAATTATCAACCATGGAGCATGCATATTTTGGAGGGACCCATAGATACCTTCACTTTCTCTTTTAACAACTCTCCATTTCCCGAGATCACTAGTTCGGGATTTGAAGATTACTATGGTGATTCTAATATTAGACAATTCAAGATGGGATTTGAGACCTAGAAATTGCCTACACAATTTTATGAATCTTCTTGGAGTTACAAAGTATGCTAAAAGGTTTTTATGAGTTTTCATACATTGCTTCCTATTTTACACAAGTTGTACTTTGATGAATATAGTCTGATGATGGATAAATTTTTTCTGTAATCCTTCTCATGCTATCATTTCAGAAAAAAAATGAAATCAAAAAGCTTTGATTGGAAAACTAGCTTGCTGGCCAATCAAAGGCAAAAAAACAACTTTGATTGGAAAACCAACTAACTGGCCAATCAAAGGCAAAAACAAGGGTGTCTCTTCTTCAAAATAAATCAACTGTTACATGGTATCTTCTTTCTCGACACTATTTGACCATATTAACAATAGGATGACAACGAAAACTAGAGGTATGATCAAATTATTTTGTTCTACTATTTTATTTTTAATCTTTATTGTAATTTTTTTTTATTACAGCTAGATCCACTTTTAAGATCTCTAAGGAAGGCAAGATAAAATTCATATCTCCCCTACTTATATATGAAAAATATGTGCACCTCTTTGCAATCAAAATTTTAGAGTCTAATTTATGGGAAGCCATGAATAAACAACATGCATGAGGACATGCATGAGCTTAAGTGTGGGAGAGAAGGAGAAACACGAGGTATGCATTTTGATTTTAGATATGAGACATATCAAAAGGAGATCCATATAAGAACTTGTTGTACAAGAAAGGAAATCAAAAGCAACAGAAGGATCTCCACACAAGAACCATCTGTACAAGAAAAGAAATCAAAAGAATTAGAAGGATATCCACACAATAACATTCTACAAAAGAAATAAAATTAAAAACAACATGAATGAGATCCACACAAGAACCTATTGTACAAGAAAGAAAATAAAAAACAGCAGAAGGAGATCCACACAAGAACCTATTGTACAAGAAATAAAATTAAAAACAACAGAAGGAGATCCACACAAGAACCACATTGTACACAAGAAATAAAATAAAAAACAACATAAGGAGATCCATACAAGAACCTGTTGTACAAGAAAGAAAATAAAAAACAGCAAAAGGAGATCCACACAAGAACTTGTTGCAAAAGAAAGGAAATTAAAAACAACAGAAAAGATCCACAAGAACTTGTCTTTGAACTATATATGGAATGCATAAATGCATAAGCTCAATGCAGAGAAGACTCTAAGAAGAGGAGATAATAATATAACGCATGATGACATGCATAATATTAAGTATGGGGCAATGATGAGGCCATAAATTGGCTATAAATTACCATTATTTTATCCTTCCAAGTTACCTTTGAAAGTAGATTTAGATGTAATCTAGGAACTTATAGTTTTCTTAAGATATAATATAGGATATATATCTTGTTCATTCTTTATAAAAAATTTTTATCTATTTTGTTGACTAATCCTATTAATTATTTGGGAAAAGATGAAATGTCTTATGTATGCAGCCATAAAGGAAAGATAATGCTAGTATTGCGAAAATTTGAATTGATCATGGATGGTATATCTAAACTCAAATATGATTTCATATTCAAATTTCTCTCAAAAAATTATGCAAGTTCAAACAAATTATCCTCTCAATCCGAGATCGTATGCAAAATTTATAGTTGTTTTAAGTTCAAGATGGAACTCACAGCTTAGTTCCTAACTAAGTAGATTTTGACAGTTTTAAGGAATTGTGAAATATCGAGAAATCCAATGGTAAATATGAGAGATTTTTGGTTCATAGAAATGTTATTAACAAAAATATTATTCATATTTACTACAGGTATTACCAATAAATAGGGATCTAACTTTTAGTGAGTTGTAGTTCGAGGAAAAGTGTATCAGACGAGCACTAAAAGTTCCATAAATAGAAACAGAAAATTAAAATGAAAAATATGAGATATATTTTTGTTCATAGCAATGTGTTTAACAAAAACCTCATTCATATTTTCCAAATGTTTTACTAATGAAGAGATATATAACTTTTAGTGAGCTGAAGTCCGAGGAAAAGTGTATCAGACGAGCGCTAAAAGTTCCATAAATAGAAACAAAAAAGTCAAATAGAAAATCTGAGAGAGGTTTTTTTTCATAGAAATGTGTTTAACAAAAACACATTCATATTTGTAATAGGTTTTACCAATGAATATAAATATAACTTTTAGTGAACTGTAGTCCAAGAAAAAAGCGTATCAAACAAGTGTCAAAAGTTCCACAGTCAAAAATAGCAAAGTCAAATGGAAAATCCGAGAAAGGTATTTGGTAAAAATAATATTTTGAGGGAAATCCTCCTTTCAAAAATTTAGAGGAATAAAATCATTATGATTCTTGTTAGCGAAAAGCAAGGAGAATATTTGGGAGCAAATCTTCCTAAAGTAAGTGAGATAAGACTTTGACTTCAATAATATATCTCTCTCCATATTTTGTGGAGATGGAGATCTTAGTTGTTGGGATTGAAATAAAGATAAGATCAGATTGTGTTTTCTAAAATAAGAATTTTGTTGTATGGATAAATTATAAATGCAACCTTTCACACTCAGGTATGTAATATTTTTCTCCCAAGAAATAAAGATATGTTCTTTCCTCTCAAATATTATGTAGTTTTAAGATATCGTAAGTATGATTTAAATCCTCTTCAAAGGAATGATATGGCCACTTATTCTAATGAAGAAGGATCTTTGTATTTATGTTTATGTTTATTCATTTTTCCTTAATTCATTCTATTGTATTTTTTTACCTTCGTATTTTGAAAATTCATCTGTTATAAACCTGCAGCTATTTCATTTAATTTTGTTTATTTCTCATTCAGCAATTTCAATCGATGCAAGTGTTTTTAATCCTAAAAGTGTGAAGTGTGATTTTCTTTATGCAAGTGTGTTTACATTTCTGCAAATGTGCATTTAAATTTTTGCATGTGTGCTTTTATTTTATGCAAGTTTGGTTTGTGTTTAAACGAGTTGCTTTCCAACATCTTCTTATCATAATGCATACAACCATCAAACACAACCTCGGATTGACATTATTAATGGTGAGGATTGACTACCCTCATTAAATGCACACATCTCTAGGTTCCCATAAAGATGTTGCTCATGAAGACACTAAAGAACCTGGCGAAGGTGCTCCTTATGCTCCTCACGTGTACATGAGTAAATCATAATGTTGTCAAGGAAGATGAGCACGAAGGTATATATAAAGGTCTTAAATACCCCATTCATCAAGCTCATGAACATTGCTGGGGCATTCATCAGACCAAAAGGTACCACTGTGAACTCGTAGTGGCCATATCTCATGCGAAAGGTAGTCTTATGAATATCTACCTTCGTAATCCTCAGCTGATGATACCCTGACTTAAGATCTATCTTGGAGAAAAATATGGCCCCTTCATCTGATCAAAAATTCATCAATGCATGGAATGGGGTAACGATTATTGATCGTTACTTGTTCAGCTAGTGGTAATTAGTACACAACCATAGAGATCCATCTGCTTTCTTCATAAAAATGTGCACCCCAAGGGGATACACTATGATGGATTAGGCCTTTCTCCAGAAGGCCCTTAGCTGTAACTTGAGCTCACATAGCTCAGAATATTCATCCGATAGGGTGATCGTGAGATAGACTCTGCGCCTGAACCAGTGTCTATGTGAAACTCTATCTCATGTGGGGAGGTAACCTCGATATCTCCCTTGTAAAAACATCAGAAAAGTCTCTCAAAATGAGATTTTCATCAAGGGATGGTCCACTAGACTCATCCTTAGATCTATCACTAACCATAACAGCATACATCTGACAACCTTGTCACACACACTTCTTAAGTTGCATATCGGAGATGGTGCGAATAGAAACGAGCCTCCTAACCCCTGCTATCATTGACTCCACTCCTAGATCATTTGTACAAGCAATAGTCTTATGGTAACATTCCACTCTAGCTCTATATGAAGATAACCAATCCATGCCCAAGATGACACCGTAAGAACCCAAAGGAAGGATTCAAAGATCCGATGTAGTGGTGAAGGGTCCCAAATCCACTACACACTCCTTAACTAAGGAGTCTAAAAAAAAATTAACTCCAAAAGTCATCTTAACATCCCAACTACGACCCTACCTAACTACCACCAGCTTGCAACACTCTACTAAGGATGGGTCAAAGCATACAAGTGTGTCCCACTTTGTGGCCATAAATATTTTAAAATCAACCAAGAATAAATAATTAAAAAATAATATAAAAATTTAAAAAATCGTTAAATTTTGGATGCCTGCACCTTGGTATTTATAGCCTCTTAAAATACTACATGCATGCATGTTTGGTCATTTTATATGTGTTTGGTCATGTTTTGGTTGTCGACATAGTTTGCTTTGAAAGTACAAGGTGGGACACGCTTATATGCTTTGACCCGATGGTGTAATAAAAGAATCGGAGGAACCAAAATTAAAAAAATAGAGACAAACACCACCAATACTACATGTCATCTCTATGTTCGTACTCTTGTGCTAAGCTAGGTGGTTATCAACCACAACATAAATATGATCGCCCATCCCATATCTCCAACAGCTTGTTGTCTCGAGATCTGCATCTTACCCTTGTTGCTAGGGTTCTCACGTGGGCACTCTCTCCAATGGTGTCCAAAGGATGCTGACCTTATAACAGCTGCCCAATCCTCTCTAGTGGGATGTAGCTCCATACGATACTCTATATGTTTTCGTTGTGGATCCCGACGACCCAACTATGGACTACTGAGGTCTCTGTTGATGAGCTCCTACTGACTGAGCTCTTTGTACACCTTGTTTGCTAATGTGACCACTAAAAGGAGGCCCCATACTTCGCCCCCTCTGTATGTCGAATCTCTGAGGAGGTCAATAAGGTTGGCGGGTCTCGCTATTTGCTCTGCCGAGGTGACCTAAACTAAGAATTTCCTGGTACTCTGTCCGCCACGAGGAGGAACTCACTCACTTCATTTGTTATCCCGCATCTACCGGATCCTACTCCAAACTCTCGTCTCTAGCCTACCGTGTCTTCCCCTCGTGTCTCCTTTGCAATATGTGCAGCCTCTCTGCGGCCTTTGCTAAATTTTGTGGGTAATGAATGTGTACCGCACTACCCAAATCCAAATTCAGCCCCGATGAATCTATGTATCTATACCGCCCATCCTCGCTTATAGTCGACATATACCGGAGTAAGTCCAAAATTGACTCTTGTGCTAAGCTACGGTCATAGATGCCTGATGGAGATCATGAAACTCGTTTATCCGCTGCTGAATAAACCTCCTGGGAAGGTACCTACTCCTAAAACACTCCTAAAAATATCCCAGGTAACGGTCTCTGAATCAACATGGAGATTCTACTCCTTGGTCCTCCACCAGATTCTTGCTCCATCCCTCAGACGATGGATTGCAACACGAGCTTTCATGTTGCTAGTACAAGGGCAGAGCTTGAAACATCCGCTTCAAGCTCACTAACCAGGGCTCTACCTGAAAACCCCCTGTATCTCTAGAATAATGTGATGGTAATAGCTTTAGGATCTCCCTGATATGGTCCACGATCGATAATTGACGAGCCCTAGGTCTCTCTACATGCTCCTCCCTCCGCCTAGGGCTCCGAAATCTATCCATGTGCAATGAAATCTTGTCACCATGCCCTCTCTGGGGTGACTCTGGCCTATCTAACTCCACGCGGAAGTTATTTTCCCCATCCTCCTCACTATATTGAGGAGATTCCCTAGCCTCAACTGATGGCTCCATATCCTACCTAGTAGGTCATCCTCCTAGGGACCCTCCGCGTATAGCGGCATTAACGTCCCGAAGCGTCCTGCAAAATATGTGAAGAATGGCCACTACAACCTGATCTGGACGGTGGTATACCTAGGTCTATGTGAAAATACCCCTCGTTTGGTCCACGCCTCCTGCACAGACCAAGGTGAGAGTTAGTTCATCATTTAAGGTTTGGTTTTGGTTTTTTTCTATGTTTTCTAAAATTATACAATTATCAGATAGTTTAATTTTTTCGATTTAGAAGGAAAATTTTACACTAGGTTAAAAGTTCATGTCTTATGTTTTATAGGTTTTCCCAAGGGTCCAAGCTTTCAACCCATTGATCTGATACCAAATGTAACGCCCGAAAAAACTACGTTCTAAGAACACGCTAACACCTAACACTTACCCAAAAATTGTGACTAATTTTTTTGTAACAAGGTAGAAGGATAAAATAGGTTACAAGGATGTTAACACATGGTTAATCCCTTAGGTACAATGACTAACTTACACCACTAAACTCAACCCTACGGTTTAAGAAATAGGTCTACTAGAAGGTTAACATATTTTCTAATTCATCTTTAAGGTCCATTAATCAAATATTCACTAGGAAGGTACCAAGGATTAATTTACTTAATTAAATGTTTTCTTCTCCTTAATAATGTTAATTCCTAATAAGGTTAACCTCTTACACATTAATATAAAATCATTATCTTAATAACTTAGAGTCTTTTCTATTACTAACTAAAGCTTGATAAGGACTAACAAAGGCTTAACACTCTATGGCAATTAAATGGCCCCATTCCCCATTTGCACATACTACTAAAGTTTTAAAACAACATTTATAAAAATCATTCTCACCTAATAAAAGTAGGGTGAAACCTCCACCCTTAGATCAAATCAATTTCAACCACAAGATCCTAGGGTTACAAACAAGCCCTAAATTTCCTTAAGATTTTTATTAAAGTCTTTCCTTTATTCTTTTCCCTCATTTGGTCTATTTGTTTTGTTAAAAAAATTGCAAGTTGGAGAAGAGGAAAGCCATGGGAACAAGAGGGGAAAAATCATGGAGGATTCTACAAGGGCCAAGATTTAGAAGGTTTAGATTGTAGGTTTCATATTGTTTTCATTTTCATTCAAGGATTGGGAGGATCTCTTTCCCCAATCTGGTTTTATTACAAACAATTTGTATTTGGGTTTTCAAATTTGGGGCAAACCCTACCCCATTGTTATAAATGAAAATGAATAGTATAAATCCACCTTTTAAAAGCTTTAATGCTCACTCCAAGGGTTTTACTCATTGTTCTTCCTATTGGTAGCTATTAGATGAATTTTACATTATACAAATTCAATTGAACCAAATAAAATTTACATTATCCGGAAAGATTTTTCGTAAGTAATGTAACCACCGCTTTGCCCAGAGCAAAATGATGGTCTTGGAATAGTTTCCTGCAAGGGGGACAAACCATAGACCACCTCCTTACTGAGCGGTGGTTTTGTGACCATCTCCTTACCCCGAGTGGCGATTCACGGGACCACCGCTTTGCACAAAGCCAGCAGTCCTTTTTAAAAAGAAAATAGAACCTTAATCCGAGATTTTCCCAAGAACTAAAAGTTACCAAAAGGTTTAAAACTGCATTCGAGTCTATTTAAGTACATCTAAAGTTTTCAATTTTTAAATTTAGTTATATTTGTTCATTCCTCGGTTACATATACTCTTTTTAAGGCATTTTCAACTCTATTAAAGGACCTCTACTTACTACAATATTTTCATTTTTATAACTAATTTTTTTCCTTCCATTTCAAGAGCAAAAGGAATCTAAATCTATTACTTTACATTTTCACTTTCTTGCTATAAAAACAATCAACATTTCTAAATACAATATATTCAACTTGTTCTCTCTTTCATTTCACTACAATATACATACATTCAAATTAGCTACAATAACTTTATTTTTCCATACAAGGATATTATGCATACAAGTTCAACTTCTTACAACTTATATTTTTCCTTCTTTCTCATTTACAACTTTACAACTTCATAATGAAAGTAAATTTTCTTTTCCATTTCACAACTAACTCAATACAAGCCTTCTTTCTCTTTTCAACATACAAATATTTGAATGCAAACTCTTCCACACAAGATTATTACAAAGTCATCCACTCAAGGTGGGAAATAATACAAGAATGCAAATAAAGGAAACTATAATAATACAAGTTCCTCCACTCTAAGTGGAATACAATAAGTTTCTTCACAAGGATAAGTTCTCAAGGTCTCCAACAACACTCCAAGCTCCAAAACTCCAAGCAAGATAACTCCTTCAAGATTTTTTTGATTCACAACAAAATGGGGGAGAGGCAACACTCTCCACCCAACCAAGACATCCAATGAAGAGGAGAAGCCATCCTCTTCATTGGCCCCCGAGCCCTAACCACATCACAATGGGAGATGATTTCAACACATGGCAACAACAAGCTTCCACAACACTTAACAAAATAGTTTCACATCCATTCCATTCACATTCAAACACAACAACAACACAAGCAAGAAGGAACAACAAAACAATAATATAACAAGGCTTATCAAGAAATCCAAAAGAGAAAGACCTATGGGGAGGCCACTTATGCCTCCTAATGGGAATGGGTGCCCACCTTAAAGCCTCCAATGCATGTCTCAAATCCCCTACAAACTCTTATGCCTCCCTCAAGTACCCCTTATACCTCCATATAATCTTATGCCTCCCTCAATCTCTTATGTCTCCCTCATAACAAGAAACAAGAAGAAATGCAAGCATTCTTCATACAAGGTGGGGCACCCAACCCAAACTCCCTCCAAAAGGAAAGTAAACTCTTATGCCTCCTTGCAAGAATACTCCCCATAGTCTCCTGCTACAAACTTGGGCAATCTACCGACACACAACAAGCATTCCAAAAGAAACACAAAACTCAATACAACATATAAACATGAAATTAAAGTATTTTAAACAAAGGTGAAGCTCCTACCTCTTCATAGTAGAGTTTGTCCCAATAAGGAAATTCCAAGCTCCTCAAAACTAAGCAAGCATTAACAAGGCTCCAATAATCCACAAGCACTCAAAAAAATCTTCTAACTCTCCAAAAAATCAAAAGTCCAAAATGATCAAGTAACCCCCAAACAAGAAAAAGAGCAACAATAAATAGAAAAGGGAGAGAGGAGGATGAGGTGGCTCCATGTAGGATGCCACATCACTCATCCTAAAATACACCTAAGAAGTGAAACCTCAACGCTAATGCACCATAAATTGGTGGGTGAGAGGAATGAAAAGATACTTGCACACACAAACTAAGCCCACACCCCCAAAGGACAAAATTAAATATTTGAAAGAAAGTGCAATAAATATTTCACCTTTTTCTCTTCCCAAAACACCTAATGGGGTCTAATTTTGACCCCCAACCCATAGGTAGGGTTGGTATATCAATTTAAGAGGTGTGGGACAAGTTTAACTTGTCCCACAAGCCTTCAAAATTTACCCTTAAGGTCAAATTCGAGTTTTCCATGAAGGGTAGAGTGTACAACACTCAAAATCTCAAGCATTCAACACACAACACAAAATCCAAGAGAAAATCAAGCCTAATAAATGGTTTCCTTTTTGTCACATCTCTGATTAATTAGGAATAGATTAATTTAACTCTAATTAAGACACTTAGACCCACTAAGTCAAAGGGGAGAAGAATACATCATTTTCAAAAAAAAAAAAAAAAGTAAATTACATCACTCAAAGGAACACATACTAACATTAATAAAAAGGAATTAAATCAAAACAACACATGACCCCTTGGTCACAATTTTCCCCTAACCAAATAATTCTAACACACACATAATTACATATTGCCATGGTGACCCTAGCTAAATTCATCTAGAATTCCAATGTGGTTGGTCTCCAATCCCCCTGATGTTGTTTTGAATATAAATATACTTGCAAAACAGAGAATACCTCCTTCAGCCTTGTGGCCGCATTAAAAATCCATGCCAAAATATGCAATATAAATCTAAAATCATCTATATACGAACTAATATCATCTAGGAAATTACGAATCATTTAAAAATTTCTAGCAACATTTCTATCCAACGTTTCATCCATGTCAAAATGATCACAACTTTCAATTATCAAAGCCTACTCATGGTGACAAAAGTATTTCACATATCAGAAATATATATAAATAACCATTTCCACAACATATCCAAATCAATATCAAATGTCTTTAATAATCCACATGCATCATATATGAATCAAAATCAATAATAGTCCAAGATTCTAATATATCTAGTGTCATGCTAAATCAAAATCTACAACAATGTCCATAAGTGTAGTCGATAGTAAGAAAATTAAAGTAAAAAGGTGTCGAAGGGAAGTGGGAACTACATCATATGGTTGTCCCACTAACACAACCAATAATTATTCGCTTGGGATCTCTTTGATTCATTGACACATCCAAATAAAAAAATCCCCTTTATGATCTAATTTTGGCCACTTTTGTTTCTACTTCAAACCCTAGATTTAGGGTTAATCAATCAAGTCTTAGTATTCTCTCCCTTCGATTAAGGTCCGACATCTATGATAGATTTTGAGGAATTTATTTTGCAATAGGTCCATTAACTCAAAGAACTATATTCCCAACAATGAATCATCTGTTATTTTAACAAATTATTGACTTCCATGGTTGATCTTAATGTCAGGATATCTTTCCATTAGAAACCTTATTGATTAGGTAGTATTTTATTTATCCTTGTGCCAAAGGATATTTTATTTGGATTTTTAATTCGGTAATAGACGGGATGGAATATTTACTTCTTAACCATGGTTATGTGGATCAACTTTTTTTTCTTACAATGGTGATTCCTATATTTTAACCCCTTGAAAGATTAATTTTCAACTTCTCTAATTGCAATTTCCCGAGTCTCCCTTTACATTTTGGGGTAATTATTTCCTTCAATATTTTGAAATACCCGAGGGAAGTTATCTTAGACCATTTGTAAATAAGGTATCTCAGTTAATCTCTTTATGCGTATATTTATGTGGAAATATATCTATCTAAATGGTTATCAAGGAAATAATGCTAAATATTCGGGGTTTTTAATTGAGTTAAATAATTGAAATTTTAGTGGTTTGATTTTTTATCTATATATTATTTTGATATTTGAAATTCTACTTAATCACATCTAAAAACGTAAGAGTCTCTTTCTTAAAAGAGGGGAAAATCTTGATCTACTTGGTGGAAAGAGGTTGAATTTTCACATCATGCATGTGTTTGTCAGTATCAATAATCAAAATGTGGTTAATGATTTTGATAAATTTTCAGAATCCCAAAAAAATTATGTTAATCCAAGGAAGATAGATTTGTAGTCACCAATAATGATCTTTCACTATAAATGATGGATGACATGAAATTGTAGATTTATCTTCTAGGATTCCTAGATCCTCTCTTGAACATCCTACCAAATATATTTTGGATTTTTCTCTTATGATTATTGGTTGTTCAGGTTGGGCCCAATACCCTTTGTTCCTTTTTCTTTCAAACTCTTCTTCATTGGAAAAATCACATGATTAGAATTTTGTCAAAAAGTAAATATTATTTAAAGTCTCAAAGCTTAATGCAAGGTTATAAAGGAGATTAATTGTTTTGGATCAATATTTTCCTCACTATAGAAGAATGAGATATCTAGAGAAGTTGTATAGGTTTGTTACCATGCATAAATCATGTATTTTTAAGGCTACATAGAACCTTTTCATTCTAATTAAGATATCGTTTTTACAAAATAATTTTCCACTTGGTTTTCTAGATTGTGATATTTTTGTAGAGATTTTATGAAGTTTTTGTTTTTTGTTCCCTTTTTTACCTTGATATTGTAATAAATATCTTCACGGTGATTAATAAATGGGTGAGGCACCTATTAACACTCTTTTTACTCATAAAAGGTGATAATAATATAATTCAAAACTCTAGAAAAATGTCATATTTAATTTGAAAATTCAAAATCATGCCCTTATCCAACACTTGTCGCATTTGATATATTTTCCATGAGGTTTAGAGAGGTTTTGTATTAAAATCTAAATTACATTTTTATGAATGAATATAAATGGAAAGAAAATTATTTATATATTATTGCGTTTAAGTTCTTCCACATACTTCATATCAATGACACCTAATATAAAGGTTTTTGTGCATACCACAAAGGGGTCTCAATATACTTGTACAATAATATAATAAATGAACTATAGTTGTAAAAAATAAAACATATCATATAGTGTTAGGAATATCTATGTTGTAGTGTGAACATAGAATATTATGTAAGTGATTATATTATCTAGGATACTATAATATGTGTTGTAATAAGTAATTAAATTATTGTAAATGTAATTATGAGTGGGTGAGTAAATATTGTTATGAGTTGTTGAGTAAAAAAATCATTAACAATATTAGTTTTGTGAGAAAACAAAATCTCACGTAAAATAGCATGGAGTTGTTTTAGGAGTTATGTGTGGAGATATTTATGGAGATTATATCTTCTTAAATATATGAACAACATTTCCTATTTAAATGGATGTAATAATTCCTATGAATGTAGAAAGAATAAATAGTAAGATTTCAAATTTTCTTTATGCAATTATGATATTAATTTTTCATTTGGTAACAGAGCAGGTTTGATGCAAGAAATTTCAAAGTGCTTTCATGATCAAATCTCATCTCAAAGAATATATCATATTTTTCGTTTCCAAATGTGGGTTTTTCTATAATTTTGTATGTAGAATCACATGATGGTCAAAAACTACGAGAAGACATTTCAGCAGAAACGCAGATTTATTTTGGAAGAAATATGGAGTTTACTATGTAGCTATCAAATTAAGCACATCAATTCTTCTCTTGAAAGTTTTCTCCAATTTTCAATAATGTTGAATTGTTAATACAAGTTCTTGACTTGCTTGGAGGTTAAAAGGTATTCAATATAAAATTTTAAAGTACTTGATTCAATTTTGTATTTTTTTATCAGTATTGTACAAAATAATGGAGAAACTAAATCTGATTGAAAAGTTTGAAGGAGTGATTTCTACATTGTTAGAACAAAGCAGTCATGAAGAACATGAAGAAGTACTATATGTAGGAAACAAACCTAGCTCCTCATCTAAGAAGGAAAAACATAAACCAAAGAAGGTTCCTTCACATGGAAAAATAAAATGCTTTTATTGTAATGAGATTGAGCATGTAATACCGAATCAGTAAAAGAGAGCTCAGGATCTTCTTGGTGACAAGATAGATCGAAAGCCCTTCTAGTTGAAGTAGAAACTGATTGGGAAGTCTACTCAACTGATGAAGAACTTTCATGTCCTAGTGATGAGGATTTCCTATGGTAGACTCTTTTCTTGTTGGAGGAAGGAGGCAATGGAGGAAGGAGGAAAATCAGCATCCTCTCGTCATTCACCAACGATGGGGTCGCAGATAGATGTGGTGATATTTTATTTCAGTTATGTGGTGTGTTTATACACAAGGGGGTGAAACTAGTTTCATGTTTTGATTTTAATGTGTTCACATAGACTAACAATAGTTCCTGAGTGTCTATTTGGTGTGGAAGAAGCAAACTGCTTGACTCATCTTACAGGGGCAAATCATCTACGTACGGTCCTCTGACTACCATACTTTGGTGGAAGGTACTTCGTTGGAAGGTGATCAATCGATGAAGATGTTCATACGACAAGGATGATCATTAGCAGCAAGATCCAGATAGCAAGATCCAGTAGCAATGGCTACTCCAACAAGTTTTATGTTTCCAGGAGCTCTTACCCCATATTCACACTAATGGGGCGAATGTTAGGAATATCTATGTTGCAAGTGTGAACATAGAATATTATATAAGTGATTATATTATCTAGGATAATATAATATGTGTTGTAATAATTAATTACATTATTTTAAATGTAATTATGAGTGGGTGAGTAAATATTGTTATGAGTTGTTGAGTAAACAAATCATTAACAATATTAGTTTTGTGAGAAAACAAAATCTCACGTAAAATAGCATGGAGTTGTTTTAGGAGTTGTGTGGAGATATTTATGGAGATTATATCTTCTTAAATATATGAACAATATCTCCTATTTAAATGGATGTAATAATTCCTATGAATGTAGAAAGAATAAAGAGTAAGATTTCAAATTTTCTTTATGCAATTATGATATTAATTTTTCATTTGGTAACAGAGCAGGTTTGATGCAAGAAATTTCAGTGCTTTCATGATCAAATCTGTCTCAAAGAATATATCATATTTTTCGTTTCCAGATGTGGGTTTTTCTATAATTTTGTATGTAGAATCACATGATGGTCAAAAAAACTACAGAAGAAATTTCAGCAGAACCCAGTACGTATTTTGGAAGAAATATGGATTTTACTATGCAGCTATCAAATTAAGCACATCAATTCTTCTACTAAAAGTTTTCTCCAATTTTCAATAATGTTGAATTGTTAATACAAGTTCTTGACTTGCTTGGAGGTTAAAAGGTATTCAATATAAAATTTTAAAGTACTTGATTCAATTTTGTATTTTTTTATCAGTATTGTACAAAATAATGGAGAAACTAAATCTGATTGAAAAGTTTGAAGGAGTGATTTCTACATTGTTAGAACAAAGCAGTCATGAAGAACATGAAGAAGTACTATATGTAGGAAACAAACCTAGCTCCTCATCTAAGAAGTAAAAACATAAACCAAAGAAGGTTCCTTCACATGGAAAAATAAAATGCTTTTATTGTAATGAGATTGAGCATGTAATATTGAACTGTAAAAAGAGAGCTCAGGATCTTCTTGATGACAAGATAGATCAGAAAGCCCTTCTAGCTGAAGTAGAAACTGATTGGGAAGTCTACTCAACTGATGAAGAACTTTCATGTCCTAGTGATGAGGATTTCCTATGGTAGACTCTTTTCTTGTTGGAGGAAGGAGGCAATGGAGGAAGGAGGAAAATCAGCGTCCTCTCGTCATTCACCAACGATGGGGTCGCAGACAGATGTGGTGATATTTTATTTCAGTTATGTGGTGTGTTTATACACAAGGGGGTGAAACTAGTTTCATGTTTTGATTTTAATGTGTTCACATAGACTAACAACAGTTCCTGAGTGTCTATTTGGTGTGGAAGAAGCAAACTGCTTGACTCACTTACAGGGGGCAAATGACTATCATATGGTCCTCTCATCACAGACTTTGGTGGAAGGTACTTCGTTGGAAGGTGATCAGTCGATGAAGATGTTCATACGACAAGGATGATCATTAGCAGCAAGATCCAGATAGCAAGATCCAGTAGCAATGGCTACTCCGACAAGTTTGATGTTTCTAGGAGCTCTTACCCCATGTTCACACTAAGGGGGCGAATGTTAGGAATATCTATGTTGTAGTGTGAACATAGAATATTATGTAAGTGATTATATTATCTAGGATAATATAATATGTGTTGTAATAATTAATTACATTATTGTAAATGTAATTATGAGTGGGTGAGTAAATATTGTTATGAGTTGTTGAGTAAACAAATCATTAACAATATTAGTTTTGTGAGAAAACAAAATCTCACGTAAAATAGCATGGAGTTGTTTTAGGAGTTATGTGTGGAGATATTTATGGAGATTATAGCTTCTTAAATATAGGAACAGCATCTCCTATTTAAATGGATGTAATAATTCCTATGAATGTAGCAAGAATAAAGAGTAAGATTTCAAATTTTCTTTATGCAATTATGATATTAATTTTTCATATAGTTGGTATAGGGTGCCAACAAACTCAAATAGTTTTACAAAAATTATCAAACTATATTTGATATAATATGAACAAAATATCCCTTTTTGACTGAATTTGCTATGCTAACACAATCAAATAATTTTCAAGTAATTTTAAACAATATCAGCATATTTTATGTAGACATTATCTCTTTTGACTAAAGTATATTTCTTTCAAAACTTAGGTCATATTTATATATGGAGGATTGGAATCTATATTCAATGAATTAGTGTTAATAGTTCGTAAAATAAATTTGTACTTGCATTCAATAATTATCTATAACTTGGGATAATATGCATGTATTTAGCGAGAATTCATTATGTTAGTATGAGGGCCATCATTGTAGAACCATCCTATTTATGTAAAGACTATGGTGTTTTGGGATTTATATGTTATTATAAGCCAATCCAAGAAACAAATTTATTGATTAGTTTTTTATTTATTTTGGATAATGCTTTTTTGACTGGGGGCCCTTCCTAGGAACAATAAGGCATGAAAGCCCAAATATAACAATATCACTCCAAGAAACAAAAAGAAACAATTTTCCCATGAGCAAAAGATAAACTAAGTAGGAGAAACGTTTTTCTTAAGAATAGATTTTTTCTTATTTTGATCCACTTTCCACCCTTTAGAGGCCTTCTCAATAGGAAGAATGCATTTAATAGCTTCTATTAGTAGGTATGTGTTTTTTTCCATTGGAAAGAGATGAGGGATATTTTCTTTAGTCACTTTATAAGCAATTGGTTTCAAAATTCTATTCCTTTGAATTACATCATTTGTATTTCCCTAGTTTCCATCGATTGGAATTTCTTTAAGAGGAGTCTCAAGGACCGATTTGACCCCTTCCTCTGAATCTTCAATTGAATCTAAATCTCCCTTAGTATCAAAGACCAAATGTTTAAGGAGGGCATTTTTCCACCTATTGTTTCTCTCATTTTTACGCTTTTTCATGCCATAATCAGGAGCAGTATGTCCAAGAGAGAAACACCTTCTACATATGAGGGGTAGACCTTATGGATTAGTTTTTATTGAATGAGCATTTTTAGAATTATAGAAGAAATTCGAAGATGTAAGGCATGCATTTAATGTCCAAATTGTGTTAGAAGGGGACAAATTCCATTATGGCATCACACCTATTGGCATAACAATTAGATCATATAATATATCTTATATTTTTCTATAGTGTGGATGCAAAATGCTAAGGATATCTTTTTTGACACCATGCATAATATTTTAGTTTGTAGGGTTGCAAATGTAAGTGTTATGACCATATGTAGTTATAAAAAAACAACTTATGGACGTAATGGATGGAAATAAGAGTAATAACATTGAATAATAAGTGTTACAAAATTAATAATCCAATGGTATCCTATGCAAAAATCCAAATTCATGGTAATATATTTTCCCCAACTTTCACCACTTTACCTCTTTCAAAATAGGATATATTGAAACTTATTTTAAATTATTTTTTTATTAGATAAGGTAAGAACATGAATTATGGCTCCAATATGCCTTATACAAGATGCATCATAAATGATAACAAAAGAAAAAAAATAGGGCTCAAAAAAGGTTAAACAAACTTAACTCAAACTACTACCCAGATCTAAAAATCAAGACCTCGATGTCGAAGCCGCACGAGAATGACTATGCATCACATTAGTGGAACTCACAAAATTATGTTTCTTAGTTTGGACCATTTTACAGCCATCCCCATTAACCATGGAGTCCATCGACCCCATCAATTCCTCACCATGAACCCCCATGTAGATCATTTCGGGATCACTTCCAACTCGCCCCATGACATCTCCCACCCTTCGACCTACCACCAATTTATTACCACCTAGCATTGAATTATCTACAATGAATTATTCAAAGGTAAAGTTTGAAATGGTGTCACCTACCTCCTTAAAAGTATAATATTAATGTGCCACTAGTCCATCTTGCTCATTGGGCATGCCTAGCCTTTCACCATTGAAACGGTCATGTGCGCTCTGCTCCACTACTTCGCTATGCTCGCACTAATTTTTCAAAAATTATAATATAAATATTGTAGATCTTTTTTTAGTACATCTACACTTTCATTTTAGTTTTTACATGAATTATCTATTTTTTATTTCATTTTCAATGAAATTGATCTATATTTTTTTGCTTTGTGCACCAATTTTAGTACATACATTAAAAATTGAAATTATAAATTATTGGCATTTTGAAAAAATAATCAATAATACGAAAGATTAATTATAATGTGTTTCAATTATAAAAATTTAAGTTGAGATATTGAGCACGCAACAACATTATTTTAAAATATATTTACTAACAAATTCAATATATGTTGAAAATTTATAAAATAATAATTTTGAGCTCAAACTTAAAAATACATTCTATTTTAAAAATTTAATTCTTTATATTCATTTTTAGTAATTATACATGAGTGCACCCATTTGTCTCCCCATATCCTTGTTTTCACAAATGAATTATTAGATTACACAAAAATATGGAAAAATGTACACACACACACACACATAAAGGGAGAGAGAGGGAGAGAGAGAGGGAGAGAGGAGAGAGCATTCTAAATTCAAAATCTCACATTCATATATTTACAAGTCATTACAAAATTCTAAATCAATATGTTATAATTATCGTCACTCAAAAATTATATAATCTATCATTTTCAAGAAAAACATGTCACTTCTCTATATAGCATTTGACACATATTTGTGAACATAACATGTAGAATAAGCTAAGAAATCAATGTATATGATTTTTTTGATCGGACGGGATTTATTTGATTCATAGAAGCAATTCCAAGATGCAATAAAAAGCTATATTCAACTTGAGATAATAAGGTGACTATTTACATCCCAATAGTTGGATGTAAGTTTTTGTAATATTAATCCATGAATAAGAAGAGTGAATGCGAGAATTAATTATACTAATTTAGCAACCAATAAATAATTATGTTAGCTAGAGGGATCCTATCGGTATATGAATCATGGTAAATAAGGATTTATACATAATTGTTAACCAACCCAAACAAACAATGTAAGATTAATTATTTAATTTATTGAGGATTATAAATGCATATAATATCCATATCTTAAATGAAGTAGTAAAGAATGTATTTAGAGACTTGTAATTAAATATGATTTTTTTGAAGTATTGTGAAAGCAGAGAAGAGGAGAGTAAAGATTGAGAAATAAAATATATTTTTATTTTCATTTCAAATTTTTATCTGTGGACACATATGTATATGCCCCGCAAAGCTAACATTTAACCAATTTACTTGGTGTGTTTTATACACTACGATCTTTTTGGTTATGAAAAGGATTTTGAACTTGATGGTTTAAAGTGCCAAACATGTCAAGTGAGCTCACTTATTGATTGTCTAAAGTCTTTTACAAAATTTGTATAAATTTGGCATATTTTCATTTATAAATTCTTGTCAACAATAAAAATATATAAATAATTTATTTTTTCTTGAAAACATATCATGCAACTTATAAATCTCATATATATTCATGATATATATATATGCCCTATAATGTTAAGGGGTATATTAAATATTTATATGGGGTCAAGGGCAACTATCTCTGTTCATATTTTCCCATTGTTAAAAGTTTCAAGAGGGGTAGAGGCTACCCCAAGATCTAGATGAGGGCGATGTAGACACAACACCCCATCAAGCTCATGCCCCAACCCCAACCTCAACAGATAGATAAGAATGGTTATATAGAGAGATATAATAGGAAATGCCCTCAACCCTCTATATATATAGTATGGGGCCATCCCTATATCTATAAAATTAATTTAGGGCTGAATAAAGAGTTCTAAGTGCCCTAGGAAATAGGTGAATCCAAACTCCCTCATTTAATTTATAAAACCTTTATATGTTGAATTTTTTAACAATACATAGTATAGGTTAAGAATGATTTTTATAGAATGATTTAATCATCAAAAATACACATTTTTAATTTGAACATTTATCAACTTAAATAATATTTCTAAAAATCACTATTTTCAAAATATTAAGATTTGAACTATTTTTATTAAAGTTATTTTTTATCGTCATTTTCTAAAATTATTCATTGAAAGAAATAATTGCATCTTATAAATAATACCTAAAGCAAGGAGTCTTGTAGGAACCTTAAATAACCATACCAAATGTATAGATTTTGTATTTATTTTACATAAAAAAACAATAACCAAAATCAATAATTACAAATTTTCTATCTAAGGAATGTTTATAAAACCAAAGATACTACCATATTATTAATCTTACTCAATAAGATTTAATATTATATTATCATCAATAGGTATTTTCAACAGTTAATATTTTATAACAATAATGATTATTGGTGAACAATAAGAGATTTTACACAGGATTCAAGTGCCAAATATTTCAAGTGACCTTACTCAGTGATTATCTAAAGTCTTTTACAAAATTTGCATAGATTTAGCATATTTTCATTTAAAAATTCTTGTCAAACTTGAGAAGGATATAAATAATTTATTTGTTTTCTTGAAAACATATCACGAAACTCACCGCACTTTGATTTTCAGATTCAAAACTGATCAAGATTTAAGGAAGATCTATTGTCCTACTATATTAGTTCGGCACTTTAAAAGAAATTATATTAATGTCATAGTTAGAAGCACTACAAAAGAACTATAAAAATTCTAGTTGCTTGAAACTTTATAAAAGTATTCGGAGGCATTAAAAAGAAAGGAGTAATTCAAAATGCTAAATTTGTGCAAGGAGGACATATGCACTGAAAATGACAAGATTATCGCTACAATAATTAGAATGGATGGTCATGGAGCATGCGAATATTTATATTTACTTTGTAGATGAAACGATAGTCCAGCCGTCCACATTATATCTACTTTATCAATTCTATTCCGATAACGTTCGGATACAAATATTTTATTGTTCGCCTGTGTTTAAGGCTATAAATAATCGCGTTTCTCCTGACCTAAACTCAGCTTGAAATTCAACCGTAGACGTTGTTGACGATCAAGATGGCACAGATACAGAGACACGGAGAGGAGCATCTGATTGGGTGTCAGAAACAGAAGAGGAGGATTGTTTCTGCATCCCGACCACATGAGTGTCTGGTTATGGGTGAATGTGGAAAGGTTAAGCTGGAGAAGAAAGCTCCATACCCGACTGATTCCTAGGTATAAGAGGCATATAATTTTTCGCATTCATATTCATATTCACTTTGATTATAAAATCTCCTTACTTCTCAGTGAAAACTACACCGTAGGCATGGTTCGAGATTTCTTGCTGCGACGATAAATGTCTTTTCCAGAACGCAAAACACATCGAGAAATATCTAAATCATCGCGGGAATCTGGTCGACCCTCATTCGCATTAGCGATTACCTATTTCTAAATTTATTCACACATATTTTTCATCTTACTATTAATATTTTTGATGATCAGGTCACAGTTGAAGAAGCAACGTTTTGGAAGCTCACATCTCCATATCGACCGTTTCCACCATTTCGATAGGAAGCGTTCTACCTATCTCTCACGCACGTTCGGGAGTCGTGTATTTAATTACAAATAGTCAAATCTTACAATAACAAATGTTGATAGGAAGATGGTTCTAATTGCCTCATTCCAAATATTTACCATATCCAACCTGCTAACGATCCACCATTTCGACAGGAAGATGATTCTAGTTGCCTGTTTCATGAAGATCTATCTATGGATCTTATTGATCTTCGTGAAGCTAATGGCCCTTGCGACTCTGTGGTGCTAAGCCCAACCGACTGGAAAAATCCTAACCAAATGTGGATTTTGGAAGATAGGAGCGAATATCAGGCCTAGGTCTATGTACTTTGCCTACTAAATAAATAAGACGATGCTATGGAATATCCATCGTCATTTTGTTTGTGTGTTATGTATTAGTATATATAAATATCTATTTTAGCACTAATTTCCCTGACTAATAATCGCTATTGGTCTTACAATTTCATGTTAAAATAAGTAATCGACATTTACAGTTGATTATTCAGACTTTGTTAATGGTACTTGTTTATAAGTAGATAATTTGTTGAGTATTAGATTCTATTTCATCTTCATATTCACCCGAAGTAAACAATAAGAAAACAATTTTTTTATTGGGGTTAAATTATTGTCATAAATGAGCTTACACAATTTCTGTATATATATAATATCGCTTAATATATCTGATGGTTTTAAGTAAGTCTCTTACGAATCACATATCCGTATGATTTTTTTATAGAAGCGATATATTTCACATATTTAGATTTTTAAATATTTCAAATAGAGACTAAACACTTCGATACATATAGGGATCATGGTATTTCTTACCAATTATCTATCCAAGAAAAATTAAATAGGAAATTCAAGAACTTCACTTTGTGCTTCTCTTGCCATCATCACATTTTAAGAGACCATCAAGGCATTTTTTCAAACAGTTCACATGCCTTCTGAATGCTTCAACATCTTGCATTTATGTTTGTTAGGGCGTTCACATCTATGACATCTGAAAAACATCCACAATTAGGTTTTGATGGATGCTCGTACCATGTTCTAAAGCCCCCACTTTCACATAATCTAGCAGGATGTGGGAAAAGGTCGATATGTTTCGTAACCTACCAATTGCAAATTTCCTTGAATGTTTCCAATGCCTTTTAAAAACCCATTATGTACATATCATGCAACCATGGCACTCTATGAGATTAGATTTTTTTAGGCATTTCTTTGAAAAGCATTTAATATTTGTTAAGAACACCATTTTTGACAAATCTTATAATCATAGCACATGAGTAGATCATATTCTTTGAGTCATTTCCTTAAATAGTTCTCATGCCTTGTGTATGCTTCCACATTTTAAACACATGTCTACTAGGTCATTAGCAACTTAAACAACTAGTTGCGGTGAAATACAACATGAAGCATGTCATGGTGGAGCAAACAATCTTATAAATATAGTAGAAGATGCCACAAAGTACCTTTAAGGTGTTTATAAATGTTACTACCACCAGGGGTTCACTTAATATAATTATGTTATAGCACGTTCGTTTGAAGGGTATTAAAGAATACCCTTAATTCTAATTTTTACCTCTAGTTATTCAATTGATAATACCCACTCCCGTTATATTATTAGAATGAAAATACCCCCTATTTTTTCCATGTACCTTACCCATTTTTCCATGATAATTTTATTTACCCCTTTTTATTTCTACCCTAATATATTAAACAGAAAATATATCATATTTCTCACTCAATTTTTTTCAATATGCATTTTCTCTCGAAATATATTTTGAAGCCATTCAAGACCTATTACAAATTACCTTATAAATGTAAATATTTAATCATTTATTAATATTTCTTCAAATAATTAAAATGATAAAATAATATCATTTGTGTTGAAAAGCATACTCAATCCTAGTTTTCTACCATCTTATTATTTATTGGTTAAGAATCTCTTAATTGAGATTTCTTTATTCAAAAAGAGATTATGATTTAACTTTATGACCATACTCATTAAATTGCAATGTTAAGGTATTATGTTCTAAAAAATAGGGTTCAAATGTTTTAGTTTTATATTAAAATTAAAAATCACTTTCTTTTGGCCTGCTTATCTAACCTACCCCCAATACCTGATTTAGAACATGAATAAATTAAACCCTTTCACCCCCTCATGTCTACCAATATATTGACTTTACTCTTATTAATTTTAATTACCTCAATATGAACCCACGTGCTAGGATATTGCCTAGCTAATGAACCCCCGTGGTAACTACTATGTATCATCTGTCTAAATCTACCTTCCTTATCAAGGGTAGGGCCACTCTCAAGTTACCATAGATGTGTAAGTGTAATGCCTATGTAGTGCCCACTTCCCTTAGACACCTTTTTTTTATTGATTTCGATACTGTTGACTACACTTATGGATATTATTGTAGCTTTTTTATTTAGCATGATATTAGATGTTAGAGATACTGGACTATTGTTGATTTCGATTCATATATGATGCGTTTGGATCATTAGAGACATTTTATATTGATGTTGATATGTTGTTGACATGGTTATATATATTTCTGACATGTGATATCTTTCACCACACTGTGTAGGCCTTGATAATTGAACTAATGTTGTGATCATTTTGACATGGATGAAATGTAGAATAGAGATGATTGTTAGAAATTGTAAATGATATCGTAATTGCCTAGATGATGATTTATTTCATATCTAGATGATTGTGGATTTAAATTTCATATTTTATCTTGGATGTTTTGATGTGGTCAAGACCGAAGGAGGTGTTATGTGTTTTGCAGGTAAATATATTCACAACAAACATTGGGGGATTGGAGACCAACCACATTGGAATGCTAGGTTAATTCAACAAGGGTCACCATGGCAACATGTAATTGTGTGTGTGTTTGAATTATTATTAGGGGGAAATTGTGACCAAGGGGTTATGTATTGTATTTTATTTAGTTTCCTTAATTTAATGTTGTATGTGATTTCTTTTAGTGATGTAATTTCCTTCTTTTAATTTTTTCCCTTTATCTTAATGGGTCTAAGTGTCTTAATTAAAGTTAATTTAATCTTGTCCTAAACTAATTATAGATGTGACCAAAAGAATTTCATTTATTAGACTAGATGGCTCTTGGGTTTTGTGTTGTAAGATTGAGTGCTTGTGATCTTGAGTGTTGTACACTCTACCCCTTCATGGAAATTCGAATTTGGCCTTAAGGGCCAATTTTGAAGGCTTGTGGGACAAGTTAAACTTGTCCCACACCTCTTAAATTTCTATGCCAACCCTACCTATGGATTGGGGGGTCAAAAATAGACCCCATTAAGTGTTTTGTAAGTCAAAAAGTGACATTTATTGCACTTTTCTTACATGGGTCTTTAAGTTTGTCCTTAGGGGTGTGGGCTTGGATTGTGTGTGTAAGTAATGTGTCATTTCTCTCACCCACCAATTTATTGTGCATTAGGATAGAGGTTTAACTTATGAGGTGGAGTTGAGGATGAGAGATGTGGCGTCCTACATAGAGTCACCTCACCCTCTTCTCTCCCTTTTCTATTTATTCAAGTTCTTTTGCTTGTTTGGGGGTTACTTCATTATTTTGTGCTGTTGTATTTTTGGGAGTTAGATGATTTTGGAGAGCTTGTGGTCTTGGTTGGAGCTTGTTGGTGATTGCTTGGGTTTGAAGGAGCTTTGAGATTAAATCTTGGAACAAGCTTTACTATGGAAAGGTAGGAGCTTTACACTTGCTTATGTTATTCTATTATTTTGTGTTTGTATGTTTTTTTTTTAGCGTTTGGTATGCTTGTTGGGTGCTTGGGTAGATTTCCTAAGTGTGGTGTAGGAGGGGACTATGGGGAGAATTCATGTAGGGAGGCATAAGAGTTATTTCATGCTTTGGAGGGAGTTTTGGTTGGGTGCCCTACCTTGGACAAGGAATGCCTGCATTTCTTACTTTTTCTTGTATGATGGAGACTTAAGAGAATGAGGGAGGCATAAGAGTATGTGGGAGGAATAAGAGGTACTTTAGGGAGGCATAAGAGTATGTAGGGGATTTGAGACATGCATTGGAGGTTTTTAAGGTGGGAACCCATTTCCCATTAGGAGGAATAAGTGGCCTCCCCATAGGTTCTTATTCCTTTGGATTTCATTTTTAATCCTTGTTATTTTATTGTTCTTCCTTCTTGTATAGTAGTTTGAGTTGAATGTATTTTGGAATGGTTGTGAAATTTTTGGTGTTGTGTTGTGGAAGCTTGTTGTTGCCATGTGTTGGATTCACCTCTCATTGTGATGTGATTGGGGCGTGGGGGTGAATTAGGAGGATAGATTCTCCTCGTCATTGGATATTTTGGTTGGGTGGAGAGTGTTGCTTCTCCCCCCATTTTGTTGTGAATCAAGAAAGCATGAAGGAGCTCTCTTGTGGTGTTGTGAAGCTTGGAGATTTTTTTGGAGTTTTTGAGAACCTCTCCTTATGAGAATACCTTATTACATTTCCACTTAGGGTGGAGGAACTTGTAAAATTGTATTTCCTTTTTACTTACTGTTATCCAAATAACTCTCCCAGATATTTGGATGACTTTCACCCTCACTCTATTTTTGATGCTTCACATTTCAGGTTGTGTGCCCGTAGGCCTTCTCATCCGACGCCTTGCATAATTATAGTCCTTCTGCACACTCCCCGTGCCATGTAATTATTCCGTAGATGCCTTCCAAATTGGTTAAGTCCTACGTCATTCTATCGCGCACCCTTTTTCCTTTCTGTCATCACGTGCCCTTCCTTAGTTGGATATCCGCGCCCCACTTCCATACTCTTGTTTCACATTCTAATCCCTTCCCATTTCCTCCCTTTCACATCTTCCTCCCATGTACTTACTTTCTTCCCTTCTTCCCACATGCACACCTTATTTTCTTTCCCTTGCTCCCTTCCCATGCCCCCTTTGGACTTTCCTAATATTGGCTAATTCCATGCTCTTCCTCTTACGCGCTCATTTGTACCTTATTCTGTCATGTGCCATCTTTCCTTTTCTCCTTCCCGCATACCCTGTTTCCATGTCTTCTCTCCTATTCCTCCCCCTATTCCCTGCACCTATGTATGTGCCTTCTCTCTATCTCCATTCCACACCTCGCGCTTTAACTTCTACACTTCAAAATCGATCCCAGAGTGATTTGACTTGAAGCACAACAACAAAGATGTCCGCGATAGGTGCCACGTGTCTCATTAGCACACCTTAAAAGGTATGAAAAAATTGGAGACCCCAAATGAGTGCAGGCCCTCCACAAGTTTAAACTCCAACAAGTTGCTCCTAAATGCGTGGGAAAAGGTAGAATCCGTGTTAAAGCATAAGGAAAGCACAAGGAACCGCGTGTCATCTCGGCACAACTTCAAGGGTAGAATCCAAAGGTAGTCTCCATTAAGCATAGGCCCTCCACATGTCTAAGGTCAAAGAAAATTGGATCGGCATGAGAAATGTCCAACAAAAGTCAGAAAGCCTCCGCGTGTCTCTTCTGCACAACTCTAAAGATAAAATGCAGGAAGCAGGTCCCAAATGTGCACTGGTCCTCCACGTGTCTAGGGTTAGACATAGTGCTCCACCAAATAGAAGGGACTAAGCCAAAACACAAGGGAATGAAGCAAAGAGGGTCGTGGATGATGCCAAGTGTCCATTTATCGCAACTTGGAAGAGTGAAAGGAGGTAGTAAAATCTTAAGACACGTGGGACTACCATGTGGATCTTTCACGGATAGACTCTTTTAAGTATTGTGAGCTTGCGTTAAACGCCTAGTCATATCTTTCAACCTGGGAACTCGATTTGATCAAGGGAGGACTTTTTGGGAAGTTATCGATTGATGCTACCCACCTAGTACCATAATGTTTCAATGCCATTTTGAGGCTATCACGCTTCTCACCTATGACCATAATGAAGAATGAGCTTCCTTTCTTTCCTAGCAAGGAACATTAAGGATAAGTGCATGAAGTTGGTGGATAATTCCATGGACATAAAAACCTGAAATTTAGGAACTGCGATCACGGTTTATATACCACGATCGCGAACTCCAAACCAAAAAAATCAGTCCCGCGAGTCCTCATTTTCCCCATTTTTCATTTCAAAACCGCGATCACGGTTTAAAACCACGATCGCGGTTTAGAACCACGATCGTGGAACTCTGAGAAAAAAAAGTAGTCCCGTGAGTCCTCATTTTCCCCATTTTTCATTTCAAACCGTGATTTCTCCTAGATGTTTTTCACTCGAGCTTTGAATACCACCTCAAAATTGCTCATCGACTTCTAGATCATGATAGATTCAACCATGCCACCAAGACGAGGAGGTAAGCCCCGATTTTAATCATTTTTTTTTACATTTTAGGTTTTTTTTTTGCATTTTAGGTTTTTTTTTGCATTTTCATGGGTTTTTTGAAATGTTTGTTTATGTATACAATTTTCTTGTTTTTTCAGTTGGTCGGCAAGCTCAAAATCATGCAAACCATCAAAACATTCCTCAAAACCCTCCGAACATTCCTCAAAACCCTCCTCCAAACATAGATCCACCTCCTATGGCTCCTTCTATCCCCACTGAACCAACAGAACACAAGATAATATCATTGGAAGAATATGAGAAAATAAAATTGTCATTGAGAACCTTATTCAGACTATAAGACAAAATCATGCCACAAATCCATCCCACATGACTTTAGCCAACACATTGCAAACATTGATTGGCGAAGTTGACTCCATAACCAACCAAATACATAGATGGAATACCTTTAGAGGTGATTATAGGTGGTGGTATGTAGATAAATTATCCCATGCGGCCGTAAAAGACAAAAAAAATTTAAAAGACCTCATTTGTGCATTATTTACTAACCCGAGAACCAATGCCCCCCAGCTACTTGCAAATGGTTCCCAATCCATTGGTGCCACGATGACCGAATCAAAAACAATTTTTGGGACCGATGGTGGATGGTTTTTTATTATCCACCATGCAACAACAATGAGGTTCCTCTTTATTTTTTGAAGAAATTATATTGCGAGTTCGTGCTTAATGAGGTCCCAAATTATTTTGACTTTTCTAAATTTTTTTGTCGAGGAGGTGGCTCTCACGCAGAGTAGACCTGGTGCACGCATAGGTCAACCAAGGATCCCCATGCCCCAAAACCCCATTGCCTTTATTTATCCCTCCTACAATGAAGGAGGTTGTGGAGATTGACACACTGCATGCATTGAGGGAGCTCACTGACACTTTGACCCAACATAGTGACCAGATTACATCTGGTGATGTTGGTGGAGGTGCCAGTTCTAGCGCACCACACCACTGTGGATCATGTGGTGCCATATGCACTGCGGGCGAGACATCATTTGCTGGTTCACATGATTTATTTTCTATAGATGAGATGTGGGGATGTTTTTGGAACTGGTGCCACTGATATTGGTCTTTCACAGGTAAATTTCAAATAAATATAAATAATATATATATATATATATATAATAGTTTAATTCACATGTTTGAGATTTTAATATATATGTATTTGATTGTACGTCATGTACATACATGTAAAAACTAATTTTTTATTTTATTTTAAATAGCAAGAGCCGGTGAAGGAAACATTTGGCATCGACATGCTAGCTACTACAATTGGGCGTGTTTCAAACATAAGTTTCAAGTTGTACAAACTTACATTTTTAATTTCATTTGATTGCACTAGATTATTATTATAATGTTTCACGTGTATGTTGTACATATTAATATGTTTGTCTTTTATACACAGGAGCTTGACGGTCATCATCTGCTCTGGGAACTAAGGCTACTGGCATGCCTCACATGAGTTTTACGTAGGTTAGTTTCTCTTTACACTTTGTTTCTAATTGTGGAAGTTCACGTGGATTACATGCTTTGGACCTCTGTTATGTGGTGCACAGTCATGTAGATTTTAATATTGATTTGTACATGTTTTTTGTATAGCTTATGACTGCCAGAGAGACTCCTCCATATATGCAGATTGTGGAGGCTACTATGAGATACTCGCATACAAAGATCTCGCAGATCCACTAACCGAGGTACAATTTTTTTAAATTTGTTAAATTTTGGAGGTTCATTATTTCTTATTACTTAAATCTACAATATCAAATTTTGTATGTATGTGAAATATTTAATTTGAAAATTAATTATTTGTATGTAGCTTACCCTCGTGAGTCTATTGTTGTCCTTACGATGCGTCAATGACAAATTGATAGGGATCATGACATTGCGGTAAGATTTCACATGCATTTTAACTAAATTGTACAAGTTTCTAAATTTTGAATGTATTTTAAAATTTTGGGTGTTAAAAACTTGTTGTTTATGAATGTGCAGGTTAGGTTACAGGCCTACTTAGAGACGCCTAGGACCACACGGATGAAATCCGTAGTGGCATCTCCCTCCACTACATCCCTAGGTCGTGGACGTGCTACTTCTAGTAGGGCGAAGAGAGGGAAGATGTTTCATGAGTAGATTCATAGTCCACCTGGATGTACATAGATATATATATATGGGCCATCTGGTCCTAGTGAACATGTTTCTTCATATAGTCCATTGTATATATATAGCCTTTTGCGACCGCATGTGGTCCTATATACATTATGACACACTTAGTTCGAGATGTACACATGTTATGAACTTACATATTTTTCAGAGATGTGCATCTGGAGCACACTTTGTTTGATTCTTATATATCCATGTGTGTTGGTTTTCATAACGATATTACTTCTATATGTTTGATTCATTTCATTGCATGTATGATATCCTTCTATGTATGTTTTCATAACCATTTATTAGTTCTAGATATGTATGTTTGATTTAAAATTAAAAAACCATGTCCCGGAGCACTACATGGTACAATTGTTAAGCAAACCTATTCCATTAAGCAAAACCATGCTAGGTGAACTACAAAAGGGCAATACGTAATTACTTTTTTTCTTTTAAAGCTAACACTCATCTGTTGCATATCAACTAATGTGAACATTGATAGAAATAAGTGAGGTAGAGTTCATCTTGAACTATATGAATATAACGTTACTTATGGTGCAACATTGCATGGTACAATTGTTAAGAAATTAAGGGAAGCATTTACATTGTTTTAGAGAAATTAAGGGAATCAATAGATGTACACACCTTATCTCTTTATAATTTGGTGCTATATGCCAATCAACTAAGAAGTTAAACATTCAATTTGATTATCGTTTAAAGTAGATTCACTTCTCTCTTTCATTTTCATTGTTTGTCTCTTTCTTCTTGGACTTACCATCCTCTCTTTCCTTTTATTTTCTTGTATGTATTCAAGACTTCTTTCTTTCTCCTTCTTATTTTTCCATTGTTCACTCTTTTTTCTCTTGACTTGTCTCTTGTTGCTTTGAATATCCTGTCATAAATATCTCCTCAAGCCTTTGTATTTCCTCATGTACAACAAGTATTCACTCTCTCCTTCACTTTCTTCATTTATTGATCACAACCATTACATGCTTGCCTCAAACTGAAATTTGACCTTTTCGCCACTTTCCTCTTGTTTCCCATTTCATATTGAATGAGTACCTATTTATTCTCTAAGCATTTCATTTTGCACTTCCTTTCTCCTCCATTATTCTTCTTTCGTGCTATGTTCTCCATTATGAGAATTATTTTCTCTTCTTCATGTTTCTCGTGCATGGAAACTATTTTCCTCTTATTCCTTCATAGGCTCTCACTTATTTGTTTCCTTCACTTCTTTTAGCATGCTTCATAAGTGACTTGATTGGCCACTTCACTCTCCTTCTAAAATTCCATCCAAATATGCAAACTTGAAGCTACTTGCCTTAGCATTTTATTGATAATCTTATTCATATGTTCACATTCTCACCATACTATTAGAAACAATGAATAAATGCATTTCATTCCTTTAACATGACTTACCTTTACTCACCACTTTTCACTAGTTCTTGCTTCACTAGCAATTATGGCTCATTTAATTTCAACTCCATTTAGTATTCTTGACCTATATTCAAATACTTAATCCACTATTAGAATAACAAGGGAATGCTTTATTCTTGTGAATCTTCAAAGCATGATAATTAGGGTATTAGATACCCATTAAGGGATGAAAAGTATGTAAAAAGTTTCAAGGTAGCCAAGAGCATGACCATATTACAATGCAAACATAATGAGCATGTAAGCACATAGCTGGGGCAAGCAGAGGATGGAGAGAGATCACCACAACAACATAGCTCAAGAGAGAAAATAAAGGACAGTGATGAAGCACCTAAGAGGACAGAGGCAAGTCCAAAGAGAACAAGAGAGATGGAAGGTAAACAAGTGACATTGAATGTTTTGAGTCCTAGGAAATGAACGGAGGCGAGGAGTGAGAAGTCATGCCTCAGGACGTCATGGCACCAAACCGAATGCACTAAAATATCCAAGTGGCTAGGTGAATGTTAGAGGAGGTGTTTTTTTGGTGCGCGACAAGGTCAGCTTGCTTCCGGCTACTTCTGCTTCGGCGTAGTCCCTTAAGAACCCTGAGACAAAAATATTGTTCAACTTCGACAGGTGACTACATGGACTTCGTGGCACCTAGAGATGTCTCGTTTGATCTAACACCTCGCATGTAGGGATCCTCTACAATATCCTCTCTCTCAGTTTTTTTCCTTCCTAGATCGGTGCTCTCGCTGCCCTATTGTTTGCAAATGTGTGAAATAGTGCAACTTTGAGCCACATGTGTAAGGTCACAAACGCTATATTTTGTAAATTGTGGGTTGTGACACTAAACCAAATGCACTAACATGTCTAGGTGGATAGGTGAATGCTAGAGGAGGTGTTGTTTCAAAGCAAGACAAGGTCGTTTTTCCGAGCTACTTCGCTCGGGCGTAGTCCCTTAAGAGCCCTGAGACCAAAATATCGCTCAACTTCGACGGTGACTACTCGACTCGTGGCACCTAGAGACGTCCTCGCCTCGATCCAAAACCTTGGCATAGGGACCCTCTACAATATAATCTATCAGTTTTTTTTCCTTTTCATATCGGTGCTCTCGCTGCCCTATTGTTTGCAAACACGCGAAATAGTGCAATTTGAGCCAATGTAAGGTTGTTAAATGCTATATTTTGCAAACGGTGGGTCGTGGCACCAAAACCAAATAAGCAACATGTCTGGTGGCTAGGTTAATACTAGAGGAGGTTGTTTTCTGGTGCGTGAAAAAGGTCATTGCTTCCGGCTACTTCGCTCGAGCTAGTCCCTTAAGAGCCCTGAGACCAAAATATCGTTCAACTTCGACGGATGATTACTCGAACTCCATGGCACCTAGAGACATCTCGTATGATCTGAAACCTCAGTGTAGGGACCCTATAGAATATCCTTTCATGGTTTTTTTCCTTCCCATATCGGTGCTCTTGCGCCCTATTGTTTGTAAATGCATGAAATATTGCAGCTTTTAGCCAATGTAAGGTCACAAACACTATATTTTTCAAACGGTGGGTCATGGCACCAACCGAATGCGCTGACCGAACACATCCGGTGGCTAGGTGAACACTATAGGGGGTGGTGTTTTGGTGCGCGACAAGGTCGTTTTTTCCGGCTACTTCGCTCGGGTAGTCCCTTAAGAGCCCCGAGACCAAAATATCGCTCAACTTCGACGGTGACTACTCGACTCGTGGCACCTAGAGACATCTCGCCTAATCCAACACCTCAAAGTGTAGGGACCCTATAAATATAGCTCTCTCATTTTTTTTTCCTTCCTAGATCGGTGCTCTCGCTGCCCTATTGTTTGCAAACGTGTGAAAAATAGTAGTGCGCTTGAGCGTGTAAGGTCACAAACGCTATATTTTGTAAACGGTGGGTCATGGCACCAAACCGAATGCACTGAGATGTCCAGGTGTCTAGGTGAATGCTAGAGGAGGTGTTTTTTCAGTGTAATACAAGGTCGTTGCTTCCGGGCTACTTCATTCAGGCATAGTCCCTTAAGAGCCCTGAGACCAAAATATCGTTCAACTTCGACGGGTGACTACTCAGACTCCATGGCACCTAGAGATGTCTCGTCTTATCCAAACCTCAGCGTAGGGACCCTCTACAATAGTCTCTCTCGGTTTTTTCCTTATAATATTGGTGCTCTCTCTTCCCTATTGTTTGCAAACGAGTGAAATAGTGCAGCTTGAGCTAGCCAGTAAGGTCACAAATGCTATATTTTGTAAACGGTGGGTCATGGCACCAAACTGACTGTGCTGACACATCTGAGTGGCTAGGTGAACACTAGAGGAGGTGGTATTTCTATGCACAACAAGGTCATTTCTTCTTCGGGCTACTTTGTTAGGGTGTAGTCCCTTAAGAGCCCTGAGACCAAAATATCGCTCAACTTCGACGACGGTGACTACTCTACTGACTCGTGGCACCTAGAGAGATCTCTCTAATCCATTTGACATCCACCTCACTCAGTGGCACCTAGGACACCCTCTAATCAATAGGGACACTCTCTCCTCTTTTTTTTCCTTCTCGATCGGTGCTCTCGCTGCCCTATTGTTTGCAAACGCGTGAAATAGTGTAGTTTGAGCCAGTGTAAGGTTGTCAAATGCTATATTTTGCAAATGGTGGGTCATGGCACCAAACCGACTGCACTGAAATGTCCAATTGGCCTGGTGAATGCTATATGGGGTGGTGTTTTGATGTGCGACAAGATCATTGCTTCTGGGCTACTTCATTTGGGCATAGTCCCTTAAGAGCCCTGAGACCAAAATATCGTTCAACTTCGACGGTGACTACTCAGACTCCATGGCACCTAAAGAACATCTTTTCTAATCCGACACCTCTATGTAGGGACCCTCTACAATAACCTCTATCAATTTTTTCCTTCCTAGATCGGTGCTCTCGCTGCCCTATTGTTTGCAAACACATGAAAGAGTGCAATTTTGAGCTAGTGTAAGGTTGTCAAATGCTATATTTTGCAAACGGTGGGTCATGGTACCAAATCAAATGTATCGACACATCCAGGTGGCTAGGTGAATGCTAGAGGAGGTGGTGTTTTGGTGCGTGAAACTTCGGGCTACTTTGTTCGGCGTAGTCCCTTAAGAGCCCCGAGACCAAAATATCGTCCAACTTCGACAAATGACTACTCGAATCCATGGCACCTAGAGATGTATCATCTATTCAAACACCTCAGTAGGGACCCTCTACAATAGCCTCTCTCAATTTTTTCCTTCCCAAATCGATGCTCTCGCTGCCCTATTGTTTGCAAACGTGTGAAATAGTGTAGTTTGAGCCAATGTAAGGTCACAAACACTATATTTTTTAAAACGGTGGGTCATGTCACCAAACCGATTGTGCACACACATGTAGGTATTATAAACACTTGGGAGGATTCTTTTTGGTTCTCTAAGCACCAGGTGCTTCTGGGCTACCTCCTCCGGAGCCAAGAACCCCCTCCATGGGTACATAAATCATTGTTAATTGCTTCTCTTTTCTTGTAAAACAATGAAAGCTTCTCTTAGCTTCGAGAATTTAAAATTATCTACTAATAGTGCCAACCACGTGAAGGTGGAAGCTTTTCTAGCACCACTAACCTAAACATAAAAGTGTTAGTCAAAGAAATTTAAGTTTCAAATCAAAACCATACTAGATATATACAAAATACACAAATTTAAAATAAAATATATGAACTTAAATCTATCTAACTAAAAAATTTATATATATCAAAGAAATTATATATACCAGACATGAGCATTGTAAATTCATTCCAATGAACCATCAGGATCGGATCTACTCTGAATAGCAGACAAGATTGCTTCATGATCTGACTCTCGAACCTTCCAAAGAATCTTGTTATTAGGCCTTCCTCGATATCTATACAACTGAATATTTGTCACTAGAACTAGATGTGAATATAAGAGTATTTTCTTGTGTGTCTCAAAGTCTTCAAACACCCAAATAGAGGAGTTTTTAATGGATACCGTCAAGCCAAGTTCCAGTAACTACCACTAACCCTGTAGGATACTCAATATCTTCACCATCTATAATAGGAGAAGTCAACTTCTTTCTTTCCTCAATGCAACGACATAAGAAATAGTTTGTTCCTTCTTCATTGTCTTCTGTCACAATAACTACAAACACATGTCCTAAAAAAAATAAAGGTCAACAACTCAAATTTAAATTACATATTAAAATTTCAATGGACATAACTCAATACAAAAATTAAATAAATAACCATAAATACCTTGTTCCACCAAAATCAAAATTTCATCAAAGTCCTTGGATGTTACAACTTCATCTATAGAAACAAGTCGTAATGCTTGTGGAGGTTGATAACTAGGAAGTAGAGTTAGAGGCCTACAAATCCATCCATCCACCCATTCTTATGAATCACACTCAACAATGACAAATTCGATACAAGATGCACAAAAACATGTCAACTTTCTTGTCCATATGGCCCACTGAAGTAGCGTTTGAGCTACAAAATGAGTGCATATCACTGACCCAGTGAGTGTCATACAATCCTCGTAGTTAGAAATTTGTTGTTCCTCTATCAACCAAAAATATCTACGGACCGTGGAATTTTCTTGAGAACCTCGGGCCATGTTGTCAATACACCATTCCACTATGCTCTTTGCATCTTTTAATTTAGCACCATCTTTGTACTTCAACTCTTCTCTTGCAAGAGCTCTTTTCACACATGCCCCTACACCATCATGCTCTCCTTTTCCATGTCCAACCTCAATGAAACTCCAAATATGTTCACACACCCATCTTGACATGCATTCTTCTCATCCAATAAAACATTCGTGCATTCTTAAACTGAGACGTGTAATTATCTAACCATATATAATGTTGTTTGAAGTGGATGTCCCTATCAGACAAGTTTCCATAAAATAACTGGAAACACCCTTGCACAAATTCAGTAGAATGAGTACGATCATCACTGATATAAAAGTGGTACTCTCTTAAAAAATTTTTGATCATTCTCTGTACTGTCAGGAGAATGTAGAAATGCTATATGCACAAAAATGGCAACTTGTATTGAGTTGTAATATTGCGATTGAACCTCCATTTGTGGTTGTAATGTGTAATTCTCTACAAAATCGACCACTGAAACAATAGTACTAATAGGAAATGTGTCCTTGCATATCTTGAACTATTCATCCAACCATCGAGCTCTATGTGTATGCCTAGCATACTCATAAACAATTTCATCCTTAAATTTTCTCAAAAATTGGAAAACAAGCATTTGTTCTCAGAACTAGCTCACACCGTTTAGACTCTTTTCCATCTTTCAACTGGTATGCAACTAATTTATATTTATCAAACTCAACTAAATTATGTCCTATTGTACCTTCAATTTTCTCATGGATGTAACTTTCCAATTTAGGTAATCCGCCGCATGTACTACAACTTCCATCTAAACAATCCTACTATAAAAAAATTGTCCAACTTCTTTTTCACAAAATATAGTAGGAATGAAATCCCTAAAGATATTGGTGAACTTGAACACCACATTCGATAACATAGTTTCAAATGAAAATTAGAACGAATACGTAAAAATTTAGCATAATGCATCGCAAATTCAACATGTTGCCTACAACAACAAGTGGTGCGAGTGTGGTTGATTTTCACATAGAATGGTTTCAACATTTCAAAAAAATGTTGACTAATTTTAATTTCTAGATTCTCTTGTTCAAACTTATGAAAAATTGAGTTTGAGTCATATCTAAGAAATGCTTTGGATGTGGTTCACGATTAGTAGAA
This sequence comes from Taxus wallichiana var. yunnanensis, assembly GCA_018340775.1. NCBI lineage: Eukaryota > Viridiplantae > Streptophyta > Pinopsida > Cupressales > Taxaceae > Taxus > Taxus wallichiana. The sequence continues at coordinate 126,020,005 of CM031236.1, forward strand.
CCAACTCTCCATTTTATAACATCTCTTGTATTAGGTGAAACTCTAGTGTTATCATGCCAAAATTGAATAACAACTTCTCTTATAGCATTAGAATTATTTTTGTCCTTACGCGGTGCTCTAGTAGAAAATGCCCAAAAATCGGCATTATTGAGTGATCAAGGATATTACATGTCTTTCAATTACTTTCATTAGAGTTTTTCGATTAACTTGCAACATTCAACTTGTTTGCATAATCAAACATTGTTTTTTTATTGATTCACTTACAACACTAGTAGCAAGTAAGTACACACGCACACACAATATTACTATCCCTAGTGTGTCTCTCTCACACAACAAAGGTGATATATGCATCATGAAGGTTTTCAACAATCAGTAGAGGTTTGACCACGTATATTAGATGTTGTCAATCCTAAGGTGTTTAATGTAGGTCTCATTTTAATCAATTTCATCAAACTAACCAACAATTGACATCTTTGGGAATCATTTAAAATTTCAAAATGATTATCCCAAATTTCAGTGGCTTTTCTTCTAATTTGTCATTCGTAAAGTTTGTCAGACATTGGTTTCAAAATGTTTTCATCAATTTCAATAAAAATTTAGGTTTCTTACGTAAAATCCTAGGAGGTGTTTTTGTCAATTTTGCCTATCTACAGCTTTCAACATGAATTTCTTATTCACATTTTCATTGTCTCCTTCAATTTCAACATTTTCTACATCATGAGTATTTAATTCTTCTTCAACATTGACAATAAAAACATCTTCATCATGAGTATTTAATTCAACTTCAACATTGACAGTAGAAACATTACCTAGTTCTTCATTGCTTATAATAGTTGGGGTTGAAGATGAACCTCTTCTTGATTCACGAAGATTCCGTATTCGCTCAACATTTTGAATTTTGTTGGCCTCTAATTCGTTTGGTGTTTTTTTACTTAATGACTTCCTTTTTTGACTTCATTTCTTGTCTCCCATGATGTTTTGCTTCCGGTGATAAGAAAAACGTGCATAAAAAGACACATAATTTCAGTAATTCATATGGTAAGGTCAGAGAGTAAAAATCACATGGTAATTCAGACATTGGGATGTGTGTAAATATGATTTATGAACCACGAGTGCACTTTATAAACCGCATCGTGGTTTCTAAAGTGTGCTCGCGGTTTGTGTTAAAAAACCGCATGATCGCGCTTTATAAACCGTGATCACGGATCTATCTGCCAAACCTAAGCCTCGGAAATATTTGTTTTTCCCCAACCAAAGCTATGGAAGGTCATTATGAAGTGTAAAAGGTCAAAAAACCTCAAATTTGCTCTTCCAAAGACTTGAACCATGCTAAAAAACTGAAAACATTTCACAAAAATGGTGCCATCGCGTAGGGGAGATGTTAGCTTCATAGAAATATTGATTTTAAAGTGAATAGAATAAGATAAATATCATTTTATAATTTTTTATTAACAATAGGTTTTTAAGACATATTTTCCCGTGAATGTTCATGTCTACGTTTAAGACTGTAACTTTTGTTTCACTTATCAAAATGTGATAAAACTTATACCATCCCAAGCGTGGAAAAATTCTATACACGTTAAAAAAAATTTATTTTGATATTTTTTGATATAGTTATGGTGGGCAAACGGAAAGCGCTCCGTTTTCTAAATATTTTTAGACCACTTTCACGGAAAAAATCATTAAAAAAATATTGCTCAAAAAATACAAAATAAAATCCATCCCAAGATAGACAACTACATCTAAATTTTCACCAAATGAAAAAAAAATAACAAGATTTCGTCATCCAAATCACGGGCAAAATGGACTACAATCTTATAAGTTTAAAAAAATAAATCCAAGTCATATAATTTTAAGTGTTTAATATAGCTAAACTTATCCATTTTGTAAAAAAATTAGTATTTTAGTAACTAGATTCTAGATTCTACGATTCATATTTATATACATTTTTCTAATTCCATCATTGTTGCAGGAAAATTTCAATGCTTTCTAGGGTGGTTGGAGTAGGTGAATTCAATGCATTATTGGGGTGGTTGAAGCAGGATTTGAATTTTCCCTCCTTTCTCTCTCATTCTTCCTATATATTGTAAGGAGGGGCATTTTTCTAAAATTTGGTCATTCTTCTCTCCTACCTCCCTCTCTCTTTCTTCCCTAGGGTTGAATGTGGAGTTTAAGCCTCCTCTCTTGGCTTTGTAATGGCATTTTCTTGCCTCTTTCCCACTGATGATGTACTGTGTGAACTCATGGAGTAATAAAATATGTTTTGTGATGCATTTTGTCCATCCTTATTTTATTCTCTTCTAATATCTATTGCAGGTTTTGAGAGCTTTGTTTAATGGATTTGAAGTGGTGTTTTGTGTGAACTCTATCTTTGCTCTGTGATGCATCTTTCCATCTTCTCCATTTCTCACCTCTCTCCATTTCAGCAGCTTGAATTTTTATCAACACCCCCTTTTCTTGGTGTTATCATCTCTATAGTGTAGGATTTCTTTATTTTCATTGTCTCTCCCCCTGTCTCCTTGGCATTTTTAGATTAGAAGTAGATAGTCACATTTCCTTCCTTAGAAGTAGTTTAGAGTTAGGATTACGAATAAGAACCAACATTTTTGAAGGTCTATTTCAAGTAGCAAGTCCCACAACTTGGAGATAGTACTTGTATGACGGAAAAGTGACAAGTGAGCTTGGGAATCTTCAAGTAACTCTTCCTCGCACCCGACCTCCTGAGGTCATGCCGAGACAGCCAGTGGGGATGGAATATGTGTGGGATACAGACAAACTAGTTAGGCAATCTAATGTCTTCTACACGCACTAGTGGAAATTGTGAATCTAAGGCAACGAAGGCCCTTCTAACCTGAACTGATGTGATAGATCGATCAACAAGGATGACTACTCGAAGGCTCCAATCAATATCGAGCTCTGGCATGATTCGGTCTATAGGTTGTGGAATACGTGGAAAATGACCTGGGATAGTTTCGTGTATGTCTCCAGATAAGGTCATAGGGTGGATGGTAAATATAGTTGACTCTATGGGTGATTCTCTGGCCTAGTCTAGAACTCCTTAGCTTCGTTAGCTACTATGTCTAGCAAGGATAACTATTCGATGATGATAGGTGGAAGTGGAGTAGATCTGAATACTAGTGTACGTAGGCCAGTATCTATGTCTGATTCACCCATGGATTCGTTGGGCTGTGGGATTTGTGGGTCACAACCGTATATTCGTGGTTGTTGCAGTCTTGCTATGGTCATGTATGGAATCAGTCCCTAATCCCTAGTATCCAATGTAATCATATGCTTTCTCAGCTTCTATATTTAGAATCAATAACTGTGTGATCTTCTCAGAATATCTTACAGTTGTTCGTGCAACCTGAATTCTTAGGCTGGTATCTATATCTATGAGGGTGTCTCCTGCGTCGCTGTGGGACCAAAGGATCACAACCAAACGTTTTCTCTCTTTCAAACCCCTCCACAGTCATGCGGGCATGTATCTAGGGTAATCTGTAGTTTGGTTGACTTGACCAAAATATGTGTGCTTGGTCGTCTTCTATGTTTAACCCGTGCAGTTGGAAACTGATTTGTTGCAAGTTTACCATTGTTCGGAAGACTTGGATCCTGAGATTCTGATCTATATCAGTTATGGCTATGACGAGATTGGGTTGGGGCATGATTGGCTCGAATATGTATTCTCTGGGCTCCCTAGGTCCCGTGATTGTCATACAGAAGCAACAATGTAAATTAACTACAACAAAGTGAAATTTAACTACTTTGAGTATATCTATAGCATATATGATTTCTCTATTTTTGTATTTTCTGATGAACTATTCGAATGAATTTAAAGAGTAACTGTTTAACATATCTAGAATTGACAGCTAAAATAACAAATTAAAACAAATAAGATAACCGAGTATAGCTATTTGTCTGTGCAACTGTGAATCTATTCTAAATAATGAAATATTTGATCTAGTCTATTTGCAAGACTCTCGATCCTACCTCAGAAGTGAGGAATGAATCATAGTCTCTCAGAAACTATCAATCCCCACAACTTCCCCGGCAATATAGAAAGTGAAATTGACTGAAATAAAGTGATTAACTGCTCTATTTGATATGTTTCTAATTTAGAACTTTGAAAGCTAGAACCTAGATTCCGCAGTAATGTGACAAATCTGATGGTGTATGTGATCTTTTCCCCTAAGTGTGATCTCCTCATTCCTTCGTGTTCAGTGTGCATCCGAAAAGCGTGTAATGCTAGCATCAATAGAAGTAGATATTGGGACAAAGGAAACTCAAGATACAGATCAATACAATGCGAGTAGGAGAGGGATAGCACAAGAGTACGAGATCTTGGCTTATGCAATTCCTAGCAGGATTTATTGTGGGTCATGCAACATAAAACGCTTAGAACCCGAAACTATCCTTCTTGAAGAACAAAACCTACAACTTTAATGGCTTCCTATTGAAAACAAACTATTCTACTCCAATGGATTGGATGAAATATCAACAACACTTGCACAAGATGGATATGTGGCTTCCTAACAACAAAACAATACTAACTAAGCATGCAATGAAAGAAACTAAGGACTCTAAACAAAATGAAAGACTAATCTATTGCAAAGAGAAATTCAGAGGAAAATTTGAGGGGCCATTTTCTTGAGCACAAGCCAACTATTTATAGCATTTGCATTTACCCAAGGTAAAAACCAAATAGAACTCTTAAACTATAAACAATGGCAAAACACTATTCCAAGGAACCAAAATCATTAATGCAAGCTTATGGCGGTGAAAAAAGCTAGTGAATCATTGATTTTTACGTGAGTCGTGTTAAAAGAGATTTTTACAAATTGCGTAAAGGACCACCGCCCGAGCGGGCGGCGATTCAGAGACCGCCGCCAAGCGGCGGAGGCGCGCGCTTGGCCATCAAGAGAAGAAGGCCAAGAAAAGAGGGGAAAAGGGAAAAAAAAAGCACGCAGGGGCTAGGCGGGGCATGCGGGATGTTAACGAATACTTGGAGAGCTTTTCCGGATCCCGAACACCTTGCGAGGAGACTTGTATCATCATTGGGGCACGTATTACGTTGTTTCGACAAACAAGCATACCCTACAATTTTGGGTACGTACATATATTCCCCCTCGAGAAGCGTTTTAGCCATAATGAGGTGCAAAATGGTGGGTCCGAGTATGGCGGTCCCGAAATGGGAAGTTTAGAAGTTATACCTGATACGTCCGTGTGTTGAAATGATGCCGTCCAAAATTCCTGCCACCTGCAAAACGAAAAGAGAACTCAAGTGCAGATAGACACAATAATTTGGAAAATAAATGCTAAAATAATAGGAAACGAGAACGTACCATTCGTGCGGGGATAAGAACTTACCTCCGTCGGTGCTCCAAACCTGCCTAAAAAAGCATTTTAAAACAAGTCAGGTTTGCTATATATACGAAAGTGGGCCCATTTTCCTATTCATTTACACGAGTTGATTTGATTGATTCTGAGCTCTGGAACCCATGGTGATGGTTTCTTGCGCGAGTAGAGTCAAAACATTCGTGACGGGATAGTGATCATGCCTCCGCGAGCGGAACATCGACCCGCGAGATCATAGGTTAGTTTTCTTCAATTTATCCTTTTTACCCCCTTAATTTTAAAATGCTAAAATCTTTGTCATGGGGGGGTAATTTTTGAAAATGTTAGTGTTAAAAGGTCCATCTAGGGGGCGCCTACTGGGTAGGCTTTGTTTTTAGCCAAAACGGTCCTTTTTAGTGTTTTTAGGCCTTTTAAATTATAAAACCCACGTGGGTTTTCGACCGCACGATCGCCACCACCTGCCTGGCGGTAGTTACATGACCACCACCCTTAAGGCGGTGGTTACAAAACCACCTCCCTACTCAGGGCGGCGGTTTTGCACAGAATGCCAAAAGAATATTTGTTTAAGGTTGTTTTTGTGTTTTTAGCATTTCTACGTGTTTTCATGATTTTTCTAATATCACTCGGATGCTAACTTGCTTTGTTTTGTGTGTTTTTGGGTGTATGCAGGCGAGAGAGGAGTATATCCGGTGGAGCCGAGAGAGGGAGTGTGACTGGCTCCCAGGAGTACTAGATGCCCTTTCACAGGATGAGGAGGACACTCTTCAGAGGGCGGGATACTACGTATCTCGCGTGTTCCACATGTTGCACCATCCAGTCACATTCTTTGTGACCTATTCTCATATTGGGATGCTGATCGGAACACCTTCCAATTACCAGGGGTCCACGGTGAGTGGACCATCACTTTGGAGGATGTTTATCACATTCTGGGGGTCCCAATCATTGGGAGACGTCTGACCCTTGAGACAACAGGCTCACGGGCCCAGATAGCACAGTGGGCCACATACATGGGAGATGCAGTCATCTCCACGGGTTCGAAGAAGGGGGTCAAAGTTTGATCCATTCCTAGTTTGCCCATCCCCTTGCTTCGCCAGGCTATTATGGGGATCCTTGCCTTGAGATTGATCGGGGACAAGGGAGGAGATACACTGTTATACTGCTGGTCCCTCATCATTGTAAAGATAGAGGGACACGGTTGGATATATGCCTGGGGAGCAGATATTCTTGGGACTACCTACCATGATTTATACAGGGTAGTCCATTTATAGGGGCAGTCCTTGAGCCACCCGACCCTAGTCATGAGTTGGGTTTACGAGCACTTCATTCCTTATGGTAGAGGTGTAGAGGTGAGAAATCCCGGAGCTGTAGGGCAGCTTAGATGGATAGATATGTTGGTGCTCCGAGCACCTCATCAGCTAGTTGCTTCACTGACCACCGCTGACATGGAGGCCACACCGTATCAAACTCTTGTAGGTATATGGGACAAGGAGGCTCTTACTTTGATCTCCTGCTCCACTACAGGGCAACTTATTGACAGAGTGGGATGAGTGGAGATACAACCCTTTGGCCGAGTTCCTCGGCCAGTTGGCCTACCCTACATTGGCATGCTTCCCCCAGTAGCACTAGTATACAGGTCAGTTTGAGAGGCCAGAGGGGGTCCTAGAGGCTGGGGTTTGATATTGGTTACTCCTGGCATTCCTATTATGGCCAGGAGGGTAGTACGTGCCAGAGGGAGAGCCGGTGCGCCTCAGGCACCCTTTCTTCAGATTCATCAGGCCCCGCCCATAGTAGAGATGCCCCCATTGACATAGACTCCGAGTCCAAGGAGTTTACAGGGGGAGAGACAGAGGAGGACAGCGATCCTGAGTGGCATGTCACTCAGGGATATTATCTGAGCAGCGAGGGCCGAGCAGAGTGCGCAGAGAGATTTACTCGGTCTTGAGGAGCCACCCTCCCAGGGCCATGGCGGGGAGGATGAGTCTGTTACAGGATGCTACGTTGCTCCAGTCACAGGAGCAGCCCTCTGGGCGTGGCGACATCCATGGTGAGTGCTTGACCACTGCGATCCATCCTGGAGGCTTGGTGATCCGAGTAAGTTACCATCCTTCCTTTTAATGTTTGTTTTTAGTTAGGATTTCCTTAGTTGCTATCTCTCTTTTGTTTTATCTTTTATTTCTAATCTCTTGTTTTGTTTCTAATTTGTTTTCTCCTTTGTTTGCAGAGACCGCCGATGAGTGGCGGGACTTGATTCGTAGGGTATGCACCGATACCCTAATGATCCCCATGGAGAGGACCCGTGTAGAGTTGTCTGTGGATGCTTTGGGGCCCTCAACACAGGTAGTGGTAGACATATCGACATCTTTTCCCAGGGCCCGGCATGTGGCCAGGATGGTATCGACTCTCCGTACGGAGCTAGCGGGGGTATAGGACAGCCGAGCGCTGATGAGGAGTCATTCTCATGGCGAGACTGCGGCTGCCCCTCGGGATCCTGAGCCCTCCGTGCACTCAGAGCACCAGCGTAGCCGGAGTCCTAGGCGTGGGTGTGTGCCTTCAGAGGGGTCTCATAGGGATTGAGAAGCCACTTGGCTCTCCTAGATTTTGTATGATATATTCTTTTGTATATCCCGGCTCTTTGAGCGTTTTGACCATGCTTAGCACATGATGGCATTGTATAGAAACTTTGATCATATATATATATATATATATCTTTTGGATCAAACTTTTGGCATTTATGGCTTTGTTTCCTTTCCAGTTTCCTCATGTAAATTATGATGTTATGCATGTATGCTCTTAGAATGTATGTAATGGAGAACAAATGATGCAAGTGTTTTATTTTCTTTTTGTATTTCATGATGTTGATATATGATAATGTAGATACAATGTGATTTTGAATCTTAGTTTCTGTAAGCAATTTTGGATACTTCATATTTGTTTTGGCAAAGTGGTGAAGATAAACTGATATGATGAGCAGATAAACCTGCCCCTACTCCTAACTCCACGCAACTAGTAAGATGCGAGGGCTCATCACCGAGAGTTGGGAAGGGCGCAAGTTATGAAATGTGTTGAAATGATAGTGATGAAAGATAGACAAAGCTTTGGCGGAACCAAATTAGGATGCCACAAGCCTACTCCACTCGAGTGACTTCATAGTTTTGGGATGCAACTTGCTTTGCGGTTTATCTAGACTTAGATCCGTAGATGGCCACATGGTAGACAAAATCTGGGCTTTTAGGATTTTGAACTCTCTTGGAATTTTGGACATCCGATTCATTTGTTTTTGACTCAAGACTTCAAGATTTGAATTGTTTGTTTATGACCTTTTGCATTTGTTTGTCAAGAGGACCCCCTACACTTTGCCCCATGCTACTAGTAAGAAGCATGGGTTTATCACCGTGGGAAAGGCATAGGAGAGTAAGGGAATTTCCATCCTTTCCCAACCCTACATCACTAGTAAGAGATGCAAGCTCATCACCAAAGGTTGGTGGGGCAAGGAAATGTGTAAAATTAAAATTTTCTGTTTGATCAATATTTGACTTGTTTACTTGAGTAAAATGTCAGTATGTGCTTATTTCCAAAGAGATATACATATGGGATAGATGTGACACCATGAAGCTTCTAGAACAGACCATAGGCAAGACACCTATCCTAAGAAGAAACCAAAAGTGAGAATAAACCCGTAGATCTTGGCATGGTTACCATTAAGACCTTGTCATATCTAGCTTTATTTGATGAAATGATTCCGAGATAGTTTGATGATATCATGGAAATGGAGAAGTATGATTAGAGTGTTTATGCCAACAACATCATGAGTTTGTAATGAATTGCTTTGAGAACAAATTCCTTGATCACATTTTTTTTTGCATAAAACAAGCGGACAAAATGATCCTAATCTATATGAAGATGCAATGTAGATGTAATTATAAATAGTGCTAGTTGCTTATGCGTAGAATCGTTTGAGGTGTAGGGAATTGACTGTTTCACCAAATTCCTCACCTTCCAGTGTACATAAGAGGTATGCACCATTTCCATAGTCCTTCATGACTTGGTATGGGCCGGACCATTTGGGTCGGAACTTCCTTCCTTCACCGGTCTTTTTGTCGATCCGGATATCTAGCCTTAGAACTAGATCACCTTCATAGATGTCGCATTCATAGACTTTCTTATTATACTTCCAAAGCACATCCGATCAGCATAGACTCGTGACGTTGTCAAAGATCTAACCTAGCTTCATCTAGGATTTCTAGTTGGGAAAGACGTGCTTCTCTATAAGCGTCTTCATCCAGGATCCCTTGTAATGAAATGCGGAGACTGGGTATTTCAACCTCAAGCGGGAGAACTGCTTCTACCCCAAATACTAGCGAGAAAGGAGTCACTCCTGTTGGTGTTCTTATTGAGGTTTGGTGGGCCCATAAGGCCGGATATAACTTCAAATGCCAATCTCATTTGTTTTCTTTCACTATTTTAAGGAGAATGGCTTTTAATGTTTTGTTTGTTGCCTCAGCCTATCCATTGGCTTGAGGGTAATATAACGAAGCCGTATGATGGCTTATTTTAAATTTATTGCACAATTCGCAAACTTCATCATTCTTAAAAGAAGTTCCATTATCTGAGATAATGATTTGTAGGACACCGTACCTGCAAATGATTTGGTTCAAAATGAACTTGGCGATTACAGAACCCGGTACAGTAGTAAGAGGCATAGCCTCTACCCACTTGGTAAAATATTCGGTGGCCATGATTATAAAATTATGGTTGTCGGTGGATGAGGGAGAGAATTTCCCTATCAAATCTAGGCCCCATGTGGAAAAGGGCCACGGAGTAGCGATCGGTTGTAGAGCTTGTGCTGGCATGTGAATCTCGTGGGAGAATTCTTGACACTTATGACATCTGCATACAAACTCTACTGCGTCATGTTCTAGAGTGGGCCAGAAATAGCCCATTCGATGTATTTTACGAGCGGTGGCATGGCCCAAAGTAAGTACTTCACATCGCGTAAAGAATGATGTGAAGTACTTCCGGATGGTCACAACGCTTCTTGGCCTTAGCCAAGAAGTCATCTACGTATGATTCCATGATTTTATGAATTAGATCGTGAAATATATATGTCATAGTTCGCTGGTATGTAGCACCAGTGTTCTTGAGACAAAATGGCATAACAACATAGCAATAGGTTCCCCAAGGAGTTATGAACATGGTTTTAGCTTGATCTTGTTCAGATATTCTGATTTGATTGTATCCCGAGAATCCATCCATGAGAGACAAAAGTTCAAATCCAGCTTGTTGCATCAATAATGACATCAATGGATGGAAACGAGAAGTCATCTTTAGGACACGCTTTGTTAATGTCTCGGAAATCTATGCAGATGCGTATCTTCCCATTTTTTTAGAATGGGAATGATATTAGATACCCATTGAGAGTAATCGACTGGTTTGATGAATCCTACTTGGAGGAGCTTTATCACCTCCTCTTTCACCATGAGAGCTACCTTAGGTTTCATTGGTCTCGATTTTTGTTTAATTGGCTTTGCATCTGATTTAGTGACGAGGTTATGTACCGCAATGTGTGGTGCAACTCCTGTCATTTCTTTATAACTAAATGCGAAAGCCTTCTGATGTTCTTTGAGGATTCAAGTGTGTATTTCTACTTCTGATGGAGTTAACGAGGATCCTAGTTTTAAGATCCTTGGTTCATCCTCTGTTCTGATGTTAATATCAATTGTTTCTTCGATCAAAGAGGTGTTACCTTCTTCAAACTCGTGAGGTTGAGGTAAATCTAAATCGTCTCCATTCTCGACTGAGTATATGCTAAGTTCCTTTTGTGGGAGAAGCTCCATCATGGGATTCCCGTAATAGGAAGATGAATGTGGGATTAAGGACAAATCTATCACATGATGGGAGAGATGTAATGCTGCATAGGCATTTAAGAAATCAAGAGTGGTTGTATCACTATCAATGTGTGTTAGGATAGTAGATTTTTCCTCATCTTTGTTCATTAAAAGAGGGCTTGACATTGCTTTTACCAATGGTTCATCACGAAGGGATACCATGAAATGGGTATCCTCTAACTTACTGTTTAGAGTGAAGCATGATGCTGAAGTTGCTATTGAATCAGCGAGAAGATTTTTCTCTCATGGGATTGCTTCAATTGATATGAAGTCAAACTCCTTGCTTAAATCTAATACATACTATTTTGTAAAGTTGTAAGTGCTCGGCTTTCATTTCATATATCTCAGAGACTTGGTTCACTACCAATTGTGAGTCTCCTAAGACTCTGATGTTATCAACACCGATTCTCTTAGCTAAGATGAGGCCAAGGAGGAGGGCTTTGTACTCAGCACCATTGTTTGTGCATTCGAAATTTAGTTTAAAGGCAAATGGTAGGACTTTTCCCTCGGGAGAAGTAAGGATTATACCTACCCCAGCTCCATAACGACATCTAGCTCCATCAAAATGGAGAGTCCAATATTTAGCTGGGAGTATAGATGTTGGGATATTTGTTGTGTTAACATCTTCTACCTCTACCATGCAGAGATCTACCGCTGGGAGAGAACCGACACCTAGGGAATATCCCACGCCTACAGAATCAAATGGTAGGAACATTGGTAGATCTTGTTCTAATAATTCAACAATTTTTGTAGTAGTTCCTAATGATATTGTTTCTACAGTGTTAGCCTCATCTTTTGGGGCTAGGGTTTCCTCGGCTAGGCTCATAGTTTCAAAATATGTCGTAGGTACCAACTTTTCTCTGGTTTTGCGTCGGTAGGTTTGTTAAGTTGGTTTGTTGGGAGTTCTAACTCCGATTGCACGCCTAGTCTTTTCTTTAAGTCAGCTAAGTGTATATCGAATGGTTTTGGATCACCTTTGGCTATGAATATCTTCCCTAAGTGTAAAAACCTTACTTCTTGAAAAAGCGTAGAATGGATTGCCTTCATGCGGTGTATCAATGGTCGGCCGAGGATCATATTATAGTTAGTTTCCTGATCTATAATATAAAACTCAGTCAGGATGGTTTTGGTTCCTAAGGTGACCGGTAATATTATAGTTCCAACCGAGGTGGCTTTAAGGCTATCATAGCCTCTTAGTGTGTTTCAAGTTGTGGAACAATTGGTTTCTCCATACCCTAGCTTTTGAAGAAAAGAGAAGGGGACTATGTTGACCGCTGCCCCATCGTCTATCATTACACGCTTTACATAGTTGTTATAAACCCATACTTACAAATGTAAGGCTGGATCACCTCGCGTGCGATCTCAGCATCTGTCGGCATTTTGTTTATTTCAAATATGAATTCGACATCCCTATCCGCCTTGCCCGAGGATGAACATCAAAGTCTATATGATTTACCTGTGTTTCAGGAGGTGGAGTGATGTTAATTAAATGACCTAAACCTAATGCTTCTAAAAGAGCAGCCTGTATGGGAGAGTTCTTTAGTAAGTCTAAAAATGAAATGTGCGAGAAGGTTTTTGTTAGGTCGTTAATTAAATCATAGGCACCCACAGGTTTTGCTACTACTTGTTGGAAGTTATCTGTCCCTGGCAGGTGGCTTGGACTTGGCTGAGAGAAATACTCTCGTGTCCTTGTTACAGCTTCGATGGGTAGTTCGGCGTCTAACTCTACTAAACCGACTATCTTAGGTCGTGGCTAACTCCCTAGTTGTGGCGCAACTAATGGATTTAGCGAAGTTGAAGCTTCATGATCATTGTTTCCTGTCATTATGCTCTTGTTTGTCCCAGTTAGATTTAGCCTATTGTTATCGTGATTTGGGAGCGGATCATTAAAGATCTTCAGGGGTGTGTTTTGAGGGGAAACTACCCCTGAAAAAGTATTTGATGCTGGTGACGTAGAATCGGCCAAGAACATATCCATGAAAAGTTGTCTTTGTTTATTTGGCAAGCATTGCATGAACTTATTGTAGTCACGAAACGTTCTAGTGTCATGGCCCCAAATTTTGTGGAAACCACAATACGAATTAGGACCCTATGTGGGCTTTTTCCGTTGTTGTTGTTGTTGTTGTGGATGATTAAAATCCACTGTATTGATTGTCGGGGTAAAGTTGTTGTTTCGTTGGTTGTTTATTTGTGATGGAGTATTGACAAAATTTACCTTCTTAGGCTGGTCGATTACTCCATCTGTTGTTACACCCCAATTTTTATTAAGGATTTTAGGTCCTTGATTGACGTTCGTGGTAGTAGGATAAGTTGTAGTGTTCTGGTTGGAGGTGATTAACCTCCCATTTTCTCCATATGTTTTGCGACCACTATCAATTTCCACTTGATCTATTCGGAGAGCGCTCTCAAGTACTTCATCGTAAGTTCTTAATGGGAACTTCTGGACTTCTTCCTTCACCTCTCTGCTAAGAGAATGAAGGAATAAATCGCATAGTTCCATCTGATCCATGTTTGGAGCACTTGCCGAAGAATAAAGAACTATACGCCACCTTTGGATGAAATGGGTGACAGATTCGTTGTGTTCTTACTTGATGTGTAAGAATTCCCTGATTCCTGTCCTTAATAATTTGTTCATGTCAAAGGCCTTGATGAATTCTGACATGAGTTGCTTGAACGAATGGATGGAAGCCTCAGGTATTCTATAATACCAATCGAGAGCGATGCCTTCCAAGGTTTTTGGGAATATTTTAGCAACAACCCCATCCCATGGGAGTAGTTCTCGAATGGCTGTAGCGTAAGCCTTGATATGTGCATTTGGATCTCCCTCACCTTTGTATTTGGGCAAGTCGGGAAGAGGTCTTGGAAGCATGATGCTTCGTATGGTGAAATCTAAGGGCTCTTTCAAATATTCTGAGTAGGTCCCTATCGCATAGGTTTCGACCATTGATGGTGCCTGTTGAGGGAGTGGCGGTGGAATGGGTTGTTGACATGGCATAGCGTACATGTTAGCGGGGTGTAAGGAAACCCCTGTGTTTGAGGAACCATGCTGGGAGAGGAGAACATATCCCCTTGTGGTGATTTGGAGTACATGTTTAAGTATGAAGGGGTATTGTCCAAAAATGGATTACTTTGTATTAGACCGGGAGGAGCGGTGTTAGGAATGGCAGCTCTTGTTGGGGTTTGTTGTGAATACTGAGGAGTCATGCCTAACATGCCTACTCCTGTGAGGAGGTCTACTTGGCTAGGATGGTGTGGAGGATTGGAACTTCCTGCCTGCATAAATTGTGAATTTTGACTTGCTTGGGCAAGTTCTAACTCCCTAACCTTTTCTACTAGAGTTGAAATGACTTCATTTGGTGAAGTCCTGATACTTTGCCTTGGCGGAATTTGTTGTATATCATGGTGTTGTATAGGCATGTGATATCCTGCTATGAACTGATCACTGCCCTGCCAAGTTTCTCCGAGGGTATTTTCTGTATGCAGTGGCATAGAGGTATTTTCTCGAAAAAAGACCTCGGGTTGTGTTTGTAAACCTCCTATAGGTGGGTACATACCTCGAGAACGTTGTTCATTCCTGGCATAATGTACCGAATGTTCATCATCTAAACCCAGGTATGAGTCTGATTGTCTACTAATTTGTGGTCTAAGTAGTACCTAAGGAGACAAACTTGATTCTCCTGTGAGCGTCATATTGTTCGAGCCTGAAGGCTCTGTTTTCCGTGTTTGAGCGAACTGATCCAACTCCTCTATTCGGAGGGATGAGGTATATCTAATCCTTGGAGTTTGTGTTGACAACTGGTTAGTTGAGTAGTTATCACCCCATACTGAGAGTGAGGGTGATGATTGTCTATTCTGTTGGGCGTAGTATGCCTCAAGACCCAAGAGGGGTCTGCCATATGCATCGAATCCCGACATATTCAGGGGGTATATGAATACCCGCAGAATAATGGGAAGGAGTGAAGGTGATGGTAAAAGCTAATGAGGTAGTAAAGATGAAAGAGTTGTTTAATTTGAAAGAACTAGTAGAAATCTGACTCCAGAGCAGAAAGTAGAAAATTTCACGTTGGGTTCACCAATTTTGTACGATGGAAAAGTGACAAGCGAGCTTGGGAATCTTCAAGTAACTCTTCCTCGCACCCGACCTCCCGAGGTCATGCCAAGACATCCGGTGGGGATGGAATATGTGTGGGATACAGACAAACTAGTTAGGCAATCTAATGTCTTCTATACGCACTAGTGGAAATTGTGAATCTAATGCAACGAAGGCCCTTCTAACCTGAACTGATGTGATAGATCGATCGCGAGGATGATCGCTCAAGGCTCCAATCAATATCAAGGTTTGGCGTGATTCGGTCTATAGGTTGTGGAATACGTGGAAAATGACCTGGGATAGTTTCGTGTATGTCTCCAGATAAGGTCATAGGGTGGATGGTAAATATAGTTGACTCTATGGGCAATTCTCTAGCCTAGTCCAGAACTCCTTAGCTTCGTTAGTTGTTGTGTCTAGCAAGGATAACTGTTCGATGATGATAGGTGGAAGTGGAGTAGATCTGAATACTAGTGTACGTAGGCCAGTATCTATGTCTGATTCACCTGTGGATTCGTTGGGCTGTGGGATTTGTGGGTCACAACCGTATATTCGTGGTTGTTGCAGTCCTACTATGGTCATGTATGGAATCAGTCCCTAATCCCTAGTATCCAGTAATCATATGCTTTCTCAGCTTCTATATTTAGAATCAATAACTGTGCGATCTTCTCAGAATATCTTACAGTTGTTCGTGCAACCTGAATTCTTAGGCTGGTATCTATATCTATGAGGGTGTCTCCTACGTCTGGCTATGGGACCAAAGGATCACAACCAAACATTTTCTCTCTTTCAAACCCCTCCACAGTCATGCGGGCATGTATCTAGGGTAATCTGTAGTTTGGTTGACTTGACCAAAATATGTGTGCTTGGTCGTCTTCTATGTTTAACCCGTGCAGTTGGAAACTGATTTGTTGCAAGTTTACCGTTGTTTGGAAGACTTGGATCCTGAGATTTTGATCTATATCAGTTATGGCTGTGATGAGATTGGGTTGGGGCACGATTGGCTTGAATATGTATTCTCTGGGCTCCCTAGGTCCCGTGATTGTCATACGAAGAAACAATGTAAATTAACTACAACAAAGTGAAATTTAACTACTTTGAGTATATCTATAGCATATATGATTTCTCTATTTTTTTATTTTCTGATGAACTATTCGAACGAATTTAAAGAGTAACTGTTTAATATATCTAGAATTGACATCTAAAATAACAAATTAAAACAAACAAGATAACCGAGTATAGCTATTTGTCTGTGCAACTGTGAATCTATTCTAAATAATGAAATATTTGATCTAGTCTATTTGCAAGACTCTCGATCCTACCTCAGAAGTGAGGAATGAATCATAGTCTCTCAGAAACTATCAATCCCCACAACTTCCCTGGCAATATCGAAAGTGAAATTGACTGAAATAAAGTGATTAACTACTCTATTTGATATGTTTCTAATTTAGAACTTTGAAAGCTAGAACCTGGATTCTGCAGAATAGTGGCAAATCCGATGGTGTGTGTGATCTTGTCCCCTCAGTGTGATCTCCTCGTTCCTTCGTGTTCACGTGGATCTAGAAAAGTGTGTAATGCTAGCATCAATAGAAGTAGATATTGGGACAAAGGCAACTCAAGATACAGACTGAATACAATGCAAGTAGGAGAGGGATAGCGCAAGAGTACAGAGCTTGGCTTATGCAATTCCTAGCGGGATTTATTATGAGTCATGCAACATAAAACTTCCAGAACCTTAAACTATCCTGCTTTAAGAAAAAAACCTGCAAATTTAATGGCTTCCTATTGAAAACAAACTATTCTACTCCAATGGATTGGATGAAATATCAACAACACTTGCACAAGATGAATATGTGGCTTCCTAACAGCAAAACAATACTAACTAAGCATGCAATGAGAGAAACTAAGGACTCTAAAAAAATGAAACACTAATCTATTGCAAAAAGAAATTCAGAGGCAAATTTGAGGGGGCATTTTCTTGAGCACAAGCCAACTATTTATAGCATTTGCATTTACCCAAGGTAAAAACCAAATAGAACTCTTAAACTATAAACAATGGCCAAACACTATTCCTAGGAACCGGAATCATTAATGCAAGCTTATGGTGGTGAAAAAAGTCAGAATCATTGATTTTTACGTGAGTCGTGCTAAAAGAGGTTTCTAGAAAATGCGTAAAGGACCGTTTCCCTAAGCGGCGGCGGTTACAGGGATCGCCGCCCTATTCGGGAGGTAGTTTTGTCACTTTGAAGAGTAGAAGGCCAAGAAAATAGGGGAAAAGGGAAAACAAAGCAAGTGGGGGCTAGGCGGGGCATGCAGATGTTAACGCATACTTGGAGAGCTTTTCCGGATCCCAAACACCTTGCGAGAGACTTGTATCATCATTGGGGCACGTATTACATTGTTCCGTGAGCGCAAAGTACCCTACAATTTTGGGTACGTGCATAAGTACTGTGTAATGAAATCACACCGAGAGTCTCAACCCGTCGAGTTGCAGGACATTCAAGGGTGTTTTGATTTTGAATGAATAGTTCTAGCACACATGGTGGGACACTGGAGTTAGATTTTTCTCATCTTTCCAAGGTGTCTCATTATCAAATAGAAAATCTTAATCCATCATGGGACCTACACATCAATAGTTTTGGCACGCCCGGTGGGAGAAGACTAAAGATCTTTATATCTTCATCTCAAAGCAGTTTGATGTGTTATTGCTTTGAGAGATATAACCTTTGGAGGCAATTTTCAACACATCCGACAACTCCATCTCGGTCAACAACCCACATCTCCAATGTTGTAGACCTTCTTCCCATCCATTTCCACCCATTCCTCATTCCACATATTTCATCTTCTTCCATCCCATGAAGTTGTGCAATCATGACTTCATTCCCAACTTGGAACTCACACTTGCAGCAACAATAGTGCAGTCCACCTCCAATGTATTTCTCAACTCCTCCAGACCACCATTATGATCAAATTCAGAACCATTATGCTTACCCATATGAGAAGTGTCAAAACCATTTTTTCCATGGAGCTTATAAAGACCAAGGGTGTGCATACGATGGTAATAGTTATGTGGAGAATGTTGATCTGCTAGAGAAGATTTAAAGAATGGAGGCTAGCAGGATGTAGTCAAGGGCTACCAAAAAAATAAAACCTTTCAAAATTGGTCAGGGAACATTTTCCATGGGAAGGCCCTTTTCCAAGACATTATAGCCCGTAGCAGAAGCTTGAATTCATGGTCAAAATGCTGCCCCAACTTGCACAATGGACTGAGGAGATAGAGGCCTATGAGCTTGGTGCTAGACAACCTTGTCAATGGGTAAGTCCACCACCTCATAGATTTTCTTTTCCTGTTTCTCAATCAGTATCATCATAGTAGTTTCAGAGTCTAGTTTCTCAATTGCTGCCCCAAGTGATGATTTCCCTTCTTCATCTTCTAGTCTCCCACCCCATCTTAATTCCTCTACCCTTTTCCCTTCCAAATCCAAGTCCCCTCCATAAGATCCAAAAGCAATACCTTCCCCTTCACCACAAATAAACAAATAAACTAGTGGAGACCCCACCCACCACTCCTCCTACTCTCCCGAGTCCATGTCAGGAAGAGACTCAAAAATCCAAATCAAAGAGAGAAATAAGAAGAAGAGCCAAGAAAAGAAGAAATGATTAGAAGCTTGGTGAGCTTGGCTCTTAGATTTGGGATTGATAAAATCCCCTTGATGGAGAAACCCATGGAGGAGGCTGAGGTCAAGCCACAAGTGGTGGAAGCTTCAGCTGTAGCACAAGTGAGGGAAGAAGGAGCTACTCCAAATCCAAAAGAAGAGGAGTACATTCCAGTTATGGAGGAGAACCATACAGTTCCAGAGGCTTCAAGTGTAGAGAAGGCCATAGAAGAACCTTTAGTTCTTCCTCCCACTTCATCCCCTTCAAGCTCTAATGTCAAGAAGAGTTTGAGCTTTCAAAATTCATGTTTGAGGATGAGGGGAACCATGGTGAGAAAATTATAGATCCGAAGGACACCATGGAGGAGGTCAAGCACACGTAACAAGACAACGAGGAGGAAGATTATCTGTCTAACTTGGAGGATTGCTTTAATGGAGAGGATCCAATGGATATTACATTATTTTCTCCTCCATTATCCACCTTCTAAGCACATGAACCTACTGTCACGAGGGAAATAATTCAAGTGTAGTAGCATGCATTTCACAACAACCCTCTGGAACCAAGGTTGGAGGACCCTACTCTTCCATGTTCTTCTTAGGCAGAGGAAGGAAAAGAGCAAGAAGATCCCATCTCTTCCACATCATCCACCCAAGAGGGTCCAGAAGAAGACTTCAGTCTTGGAGTTGAATTTCATAACAATGGGCATACCCATCGGATCAGACCTTGTCCAATCACATACTTGGCTTCATTGGAGCTAAGGGAGAAGCCAAAACTGGTCATGTCCATTTCAAGGCATGAGGATGATATACAAAGCACTAAGGGTCACCATCAACACCTCTAGGATTCCAATGCCAATTAGCTTGAGGAGGTATTTTTGATTGATGTTGATACCTTGATGATTTGGGTGGAGGATCGGCCTCTTGTTAGTTTTTCACTCATAATAAAAGCCATGTTCAACACCAAATCATATACATGGCTGCCTATTTTGAGAAAGGGAAGCTACTTCTCCCGTCATCAGTAGGATTTGTTTAAGTTCCCTTTACTTTTAGTTAGCATAGAGTAGTTAGGTTTTCTTTCAGCAGAAAAGTGATTTTACACACTCTGCATATCCCACTTGAGATATGTATGATTTTCAGTTTTGAATAGTGTGTGTTGTGTTGTTTTGTTACTCATGCATAGTACATTGGAGGTAGCGGTTGGGGAGATCACCCTAGTTCCAATAATGTTTCAGGTGAAAGCTCCAGTGTCAATAAAATTTTCTACTCTAAGAAATATCACCTTCAAGATTTTCTTATGAGAATTGAGAGTGCAGAAAAGAGGTAGGTTCACTGGTCACAGGTGCAAGCTTCACTTCTGTGTTTCGAGCACAAGATTAATATCATGCTATCATTCATGACTCCATGCCCAATGAATACTTCCAAGGCTATTAGTCTCTTCATCTAACAGAAGATTACACCAAAAGTCGCTAAATTCTTATCCAAATAACTCTCCTAACTATTTGGATGACTTTCACTCACTTTGGCTTTGATGCTTCACATTTCAAGTTGTGGGCCTATAGGCCTACTCATTTGACACCTTACATAGGTTGAAGTCCTTCTACGAACTCCCTGTGCCATGTAATTATTCCGCACACGCCTTCGAATTGGCTAAGTCTCGGGTTATCCTATCGCACGGCCTCTTTATTTTCTATCGTCACGCATCCTTCCTCGCTGGATATTCACCACCCACTTCCATACTCTCCTTTCACATTCTACTCCCCTTCCAATTTCCTCCCTTTCGCATCTTCCTCCCACATGCTCACTTTCTTCCCTTCTTCCCGTGTGTGCGTGCCTTCTCTTCTTTCCCCTAGTGCCCTTCCCGTGCGCCCTCTTCGAATTCCCTAAGATTGACTAAGTCCATACTCTTCCTCTTGCGTGCTCATTTGCACCCTGTTCTATCGTGTGCCCTCTTTCCTTTTTTTCCACCTACATGCCCTATTTCCATGCCTTCTATAGGTATGCCTCCCCATGTGCACATACCTATGGACATGCCTTCTCTTTTTTCTCTTCCACGCCTTGCACCTAACTTTTCACTTAAAAATTGAGCCCATAGTGAGTTAACTCAAGAAAAACAACATGTCCACGGAAGGTGCCACATGTCTCATCAACACACCTTTAAAGGTACAAAAAAAGTAGAGACCCAAAACGAGCACAGACCCTCCACATGTCTGAGATCCAACAAGTTGCTCCTAAATGGGTGGAAAAGGTAGAATCTGCCATTGAAAATTCTAAGGCCAGTGGAAGGATCTGCGTGTTAGCTTGGTGCAACTTCAGGGGTAGAATCCAAAGGAAGTCTCCAAACGATTGCAGGCCCTCCACATGTCTAAGGTCCAACAAAGTTGCACCGTCTATAGAAAATTCCAACCGCCAGCAGAAGCCTCCACATGTCTCTTCGGTGTAACTCCAAAGGTAAAATATGGAAGCAGGTCCCAAAGGTGTGCTGGCCATCCATGTGTCTAGGATCAGACATAGTGCTCCGCCAAATAGAAGGGACTAAGCCAAAACACATGGGGGAATGAAGCAAAGCAGCTCACGGATGATGCCAAGTGTCAAACCGTTGCAACTTCAAGAGTGAAAGGAAGCATTGAAATCTTAAGATGCGCGGGGCTGCCATGTGGATCCTACATGGATAGACTCTATTAAGTATTGTGAGCCTGTGTTAAACACCTGACCCTAACCTTCGAAAACCATATCTTTCAATTGGTAACTCGATTTAAGAAAGGGAATATTTTTGGAAAGCTCTCAACGTCTGCTACCAACCTACCACCATAATGTTTCAGTCCACCATTTTGAGGCTGTCATGCTTCTCACCCACCACCATAATGAAGAATGAGCTTCCTTTCTTTCCCAACAAGGAACATTAATGGAGGCATGGGCTCTGTCAGGGAACCCATCATTGTTGTAGGTGAATTTCAATGCTTTCTGGGGTGGTTGAAGAAGGATTCAAATTTTCCCTCCTTTCTCTCTCATTCTTCCTATATATTGTAAGGAGGGGCATTTTTCTAAAAGTTGGTCATTCTTCTCTCCTACCTCCCTCTCTCTTTCTTCCCTAGGGTTGAATGTGGAGTTTAATCCTCCTCTCTCAGCTTTGTAATGGCATTATATTACCTATTTCCCACTCGATGATGTACTTTGTGAACTCATGGAGAAATAAAATATGTTTTGTAATGCATTTTTTCCATTCTTATTTTATTGTCTCTTCTTCCCTCTCATCGTTACAGGGTATACTATACACACTTCGATGTCTAATACAGGTTTGTATAGCTATGTTTAATGGGTTTGAAGTGGTGTTCTGTGTGAAATCTATCTTTGGTCTATGATGCATATGTCCATCCTCTCCATTGCTCACCTCTCTCCATTTCAGGAAGTTGATTTTTTTATCAACACCTCCCTTTTCTTGGTGCTATCACCTCTATAGAGTAGAATTTATTTATTTTCATGCTCTCTCTCTCTCTCTCTCTCTCTCTCCCTATCTCCTTGTCATTGTTATATTAGGAGCAGATAGTCACATTTCCTTCCTTAGAAGTAAATTAGCATTAGGATTAGGAACAAGAACCAAATTTCTCTGGAGGTCTATTTGAGTAATGAGTCCCACAACTTGGAGATAGTGCCCATGTTATGCAATCACACAGAGGGTCTCAACCCATCTAGTTGCAGGCATTCATGGGTGTTGTGATTTTTCACTAACACTTACATTCTTGTATTATTTCCCACTTTGAGTGGAAGACATTGTAATAATCTTGTGGAGAAAATTTACAATCATTTTTTTGGTTATGAAGGTTGTATTGTATATTGGAAAAGAGAAAGAAAGATTTGTGTTGTAAAGTTAGTATTGTGAAATAGAAAGGCAATCTTATTATATTTGTTTGAATTTTTAAATATTGTGAAGAAGAAAAGGAAGGATCTAAGAATTGTATTAATGAGAATGATATATGCATAGAAAACTTGAATGTATAACAAATTTTTATAGTTTTTTTAATATCTAAATTGTAGTGAAAATGAAAGAGACAAAAAAATTGAAGTATATTGTTATTTGAGAATGTTGTTTTTGTAGTAAGAAAATAACTATGTTATAGGTAGATATAAATCCATTTTTCTCTTGAGATTGAAATAAAAAAATTAGTTGAACAAAATGGAATAGATCTTGCAGTTGTCATTGCTTCTATTGGATTTGAAAATTCTTTAAATGAATTGTTTCAGCTAATGAATGAATAAATGGAACTAAAACTTACAACTAGAAACTTTAGGTCTATAAAATTAAGCTCAGGACATATTTTTAAACATCTTAGGGACTTTTTTCTTTTATGAAATCTTGGAATTTTAGGTTATGCTTTTAAGAAACAGGACCGCAGCTCAGTGTAGAGTGGCGAGTCTCATAACCACCGCTTAAGCAAGGCAAATGGTTCATGGTTTTTCACCTAGGTAGGGTGGTGATCCTAGGAATTTCATCCTTCTCTAGGCGGTGGTTCTATCACTTTCGATGGAAATCTCCAATTTTGTGTCTCATGCAAACTTTAACTTTTTCTTATTAAAAATTTAGGCTTGAAAATTTACTAAGGACACCTCCAAAGCAAATGAATAATGGCTAAATCCTATTAGTTAAAGAAAATGATCTACAAATGGTAAATTAAAAGCACTCATTCTCATTTATATTGATGGGGGTAGGGTTTGCCCCAAATAGAGAACCCAAATACACATAGTTTTGAAACAAAAACAAGATTGGTAAAGGAAACCCCTCCCAATCCTTGAATGAAAGTAATAACAACAATAAAACTACAATCTAAACTAATCTAAGCTTGATCTCCTTGTAGACTCCTCCATAGTTCTTCCTCTCTTGCTCCCATGGCTTCCTTCTCTCCAACCTGTAATTTTAACAAAAGAAAATAGACCAAATGAGGAGAATAGGGTAAGAAGAGGTTTTAATAAGAATTCTTAAGGATTTTTAGGGTTAGTTTGGAACCCTAGGATCTAGTGGTCACATTTTATTTGATCTAAGGGTTGAGGATCAATCCTACATTTGTTTGCTAAGAATGGATTGTAAAACTATCTTTCTCCTCTGCTCTAGAACAACAACATGAATTCTTCCAATTTTGATCACAACAAAGGCAAGGGAAAGGCAATGCTCTCCACCCAACCAAGACATCCAATGAAAGGAGAAGTCATCCTTCTTCATTGGCCCCCGAGCCCCAACCACAATGCAATAAGAAATGTATTTCAACTCATGGCAACAACAGGGTTCCACATCACAAAGCAATCTTTCAACAAGCACATTTCAAATTAAAAACATAGTCCAAAAAAACAATAGTTTTACACATCACTTACACATTTAGTACAAAATCCAACAAATTCTATAATTACTTTTGTATATCCCAAATTTTACTAATTAATTTATTTTAACAATATGATTACTCACATTAATTCTCCACAATTAAAAGAATAATGAAAGGGGGTAAGTGCACCACATAATAAACACATGCAAACATTAATAAAAAGGAACCACATAAATAAAATACACATAACCCTCTTGGTCACATTCAAAGGTAATCCCCCATGGGAATCCCCGATAAAAAAACACACACAACAAAATTAGTTGCCATGGTGACCTTGTTGAATTCATATATAATTCCAATGCAATGGTCTCCAATCCCCGATGTTTGTTGTGATATTTTTAACCTACACAATACAAATACCCCTTCGGCCTCATGGCCACAAAACATCCAAATGAATATAATATAATTTTAAAATCATCAATATATATATGAACCATATCAACATCCGTATAATCAACAATGTCGATTCTGAATTTCATCAAAGAACTATATAATCATCAATTTTTAATTCAATTCTCTCGGTCTACTCAATATATCCAAATATCACATGTCCTAACAACATCCATAAATATATATATATATAACCATGTGCAATAGCATGTCAACATCTATATAAAATGTCTCTAACAATCATCATGCATCATATATGAATCAGAGTCAACAATAATCCATGATATGACATCTAACACCATACTAAATCAAAACTATAATAATTTCCATGATATAGTTAGCAGACCATGATCAATATAAAAAGTGTCAAAGGGAAGTGGGCACTACATCCCCCTCCCCTTAGAATCGACTTCCTCCTGGAAGTCACTGGAAAGAGAGATAGGAACAAATGCAATAGAAAAAGATCACTCCATTATGGGATTTCTTTCTTCAAACAAGTGTGGGTCTACAGAACCCAAGTTTTGTCCAATGCAATTCAGCAAGAAGAAGGGAGATTGCAAGGGATGAGTTCTAAACTTTCTGCATGCAAGGCTACAAACACTTAAATCTAGAGAGTAAATTTACGCTATCAACCAAGATACCACACATAACAATATAACATGAAGAGTTCAAAAGAGTCTTAAGAGTAACCACCAAGTAGAGGAATAATAAGGAGAATTCCATGAGTTTGAGAACGACCACATAGTTTCCCAAGGAATACAACATACTACATTAATAAAATTTAAGGTTTCTACACATTTAAGCCATGATTTCAAGGTTCGTTGTCTAGACAAGGCTAGAAAAAATCAACTATGACCAAATTTGCACGAGGAACAAGTCTACTCAAGGTCCCACAATTTGAGGATCACACAAGATGAGGTGAATCAACAAGGACACCTAAATCAGCAAAACATTTAAAATCAAGGAATTATTCCAGGAAAACACTTCTATAACTCGAGAGGGTATAATTAACTTTTCATGGTAATAAAAGTGAAGTCAAGACCACAAGTTTTCCTATAGTCTGATTTTTACAATTTTGTTTTAAGAATCAAACACACTATACCAACCAAATTTAAAGAAGTCAATTGTTTAGCAAAAGAAATTATATATATATATATATATATATATATATATATATCTCCCTTAACAACTAACATATCAATACAAGCACCATACATTATAGCACAATGGGATTTATTTATCTTATTTCCTACTCAAGCTCAAAATAACCATAAAGAGAGCACAAGAAACACCAAGGAGCACTCAAGGTCGCTAGGGAGAAGAAAAAGTAACACGGGGTCTAATTACAATCCAAGGGTGCATCGTATCAAAAGCGAATAACATCATCTTGCACTTTTCATCCTAATGGAAAAGGGGAAACAACAACAAGGTGACCCAAGAAAATATGAAGAAAATAAGACTTCCCAAAGTTATTTTATATCCTTAACATATGTTGCCTTAAAATTACAATAACTTAGGTCTCCAAGGACAAGACAACACGCAAGGAGGTTACTTCTCAAACAACAGATGATTCTCAATTCAAAAGGACTACAACTCACATTTTTCGAGCTATGGGACAATAAGGGTATGATTACCCAAAACTCACACAAGAAAGCACATACATCTATGAACAAGAAGTACTAAGCAACTAGAACACATTACTATCCACCAGGTGTTTCACAATTTTAGGTAGGCGACAGAACTACAGGTTCAACTATACATTGCACTCAATACACATAAATCTTACTTATTTTATAACTCAACTAATAAAGTTAAAATTTGTAGTTTCTTTTTTCTTTTTCTTTTTTTGCACATTCCTTTACGGGTTTTCTTAATTAAACTATTCCCGATTTATTCCGATATCTCATGTTTGTGTTAAAAGGATCAGCACTAAGGTGGCCATGATATCTCACCATTTTATACAGCACAAAAAAATATTTATTCTACTCCTAGGGAGGTAGATGGAAAAACTTTTTTTTATCTTTTTGTTCTTCTACATGGATTTTATTCCTTTTATTAATCTACTAAGGTTAAAGCAAGGACCATTTTCTCTTTCTATGTTCTAGTTTATTTGTTAAACTTCAAGGTCAAATCTCCTTAATTACAGTTTTATGATGTTTGGGTGAGTCAATTTATCAATAAAAATTTAATGAGAAGGAACGGTAAACATATCACACTATTACTTTTATGGGAGAGAGAGGTAATTCAACACATCACATTTTTAATTCTAAGGAAACAAGGGACGTTCAACATAGAAAGCACATTATTAATTTGGTAAGAACTAGGAAACAATCAACCAACATGGATCACAACAATATTTCAAGATTTTTCCACTAATTACAAGTATCATAAAACATTCCTAGTGGGTTTCTACAAGTTCTCAAAAGAAGTTACGAGGAAGACCCATTAAGGAAGCATAATTACTTTTACTGATCTACTAGGGTTTAACACTGTTTGTTGTTTTGGTGAAAATATTTTACTCACCTGATAAGATAAGGAAATTTTTCAAATATACACCCATATTACCCTAGGCTACCACCAAGCAAGCAATCAAAATGAAAAGGAAATATTTTAATTAGAAGAAAACCAAATACTCATTAGAAGCGTCAAATATAAGTAGCCAATCAACCATCTTATTCAACATGGCTTTACGACCAAGAGTTACAGTTTCACAAGAGAATCACATTATAAAATACCACCGAGATTAAATTATCAAGGTCTAATTACACTATCATCACCAACGTCATGGTCCAAAAGACTCAAATCATCCATAAGTGTCTCCATGTAATCCAAAATTAATAGGTCATAGAGTATTATTCATAGTAACTAAAAAAATTAAGGAAAGGGTAGACTTATTTATAGGTCAAGAGGGAAACCAGACACTAAATTTACACATAATACTCGAATGGGATTAAATCTAACCATAATTACCAAGATTCATACAATCCACAAGTCACTATTTTATATAATGAAATAAGGAAATCCTGATAAAACTTAACATGCCATCGAAGAGAAGCCACTAAAAGACAAACACTTTTCCAAAGAACATCCACACAAACCTAGCCAAAATCAATCCATTCTTAACATAATTCATCAGCCCACAATTAAACACCTCTACTCCGACGAGGTTCAAGCTCTTATCAGATTATAAGAGAATCACCACCACCGCCGATAGACCGCCAACTAGAACTCACAACACAACAACCTTTCTATCTAGTAAGGTCGAGCAATGAAAATTCACTCTAAGATCATATACACACTCAAGGTTATGTGCATCCAAAACCAAGGCATAACTTTAAGAACCTAAGAGGACATTCAAGACACCAAGGGTGTACCCCCATATGACAAAATGTCACAATACAAGAAGCATATAACCAACTCATCATGTAAGAGGGAACCACGTAACGTTTAGCTAAATAGCCAACAACATAATGAGCCCTGAGTCACCAATCAAAATAAAATCCAAGAAATATCTACAATCAAGGAAAGTGGCTAAGTAGCCACATTTCAAAGTCTGAAAATTCTCACAAAAATATAAATAACTAAAAGAGCCTCAGAGCTTCTCAATCCAATCATAAAATAAGATGCTGGTCCTTGATAAAATAACACAAGATTACGAATGTAAAACATAAAAGTTAACACCACATTCACTCCACAGCCCTTCATGACCACCAATAGGGGTACTCGCCTCAAGGTCAATTCTAAGGACACATACGTAGGATTGGGTCCAAAATGACACTCAGACTTAATGTCCACTCTCCCATATGGGTAACAAAATGGAAAAACTGACAACCAGACCATTTTTCCTAACCACTAAAGGAAGGAAGCTCTAAACAACTTTTAATTAACTCTTCTCGACCCCAGATCACAATCACTATTGTCCAACCACAAGAATCACACCATAAAATTTATCATTCCAACCACTCCAATAAGGAAGGGTCTTAAAAGGGCTTAACACATCATACAATTAAATAAAGATTTAGGACTTTTTAAAAAACGACACATTTTCAAAAGGGAATCAAGTTTCCACTACTTATAAGTTCACAAAGATCAATTTAATTTGACATTCTTAGTTACCTGTGTTTAGAAAAAATGCCACTAAGCATACACAACAACCCAAACCACTTATTATGTTATTATCATTTTAGTTTTGGTAGTTCAAATAAACAGAGTAATGTAATATTTCTTCATACGCATTTCTTTTTCAATTTTCAAACAAGTTTGTTTTCTTAGATTCAAAATTGTGCTAGGTGTACAGATTCATGTCTCAAGTTTTCTAGTGTGTGCAAGGGTCCAAGCATTGAACCCGCAGCACTCGATACCAAGTGTAACACCCGTTAAAACAACCCGCTTCAAACCCAAAAAGAACCTAGGATTAGTTAGGCAAATTATGGAATAATTTTTTTTTTATTAAAAGAACCTACAACCATGTTACAAGGCAACAATTATCCCTAACAGGTTGTGGAACAATTCAAATCTACTAGACTATATTTTCCTTTTATTAATAATTATTAGAGGTCATAAGGTCCAAAATTTAGGGTTCAAAAGGGTTCGAGAGGGTAAATTATCACCACACCCACTCTCTAACAGGATTAAATTTTCAACTTTATTTTTCTCATACTTAACACATTCAAATTTTTCTTAAATTACTCCCATTGGATAGTAAATTTCCTCACCTTTCTAGTGATATAAATAAGTCCTCTTAACTCCTCATATTTTTCAAGTTATGGGTCGGCGAGCCTTGGGGTGAAAACTTTCCCCAAGAGCGGGCTGCGGGGCCCAGGGTGAATTTTTTCCCAAAAGGTGGGTTGGTGGGCCACGGGAGAACTTTGGAAAAATTTTACCACGCTGGGAAAATTACATTTGCGCCCGTACTCCCACGGGTCCGCAAAGGAAACGTGGCACTCCCTAAGGCAAGCAAGTGCGTGGAAAACAAGGAAAGGCGGGCGGCGGGAGACATTTGCAAATTTTCCCGCACGGGGTGAAAAGTCATCTTTGCGTCCACTCTCCCATGAGACCGCAAGGGACACATGGTGCCTCCTAAGCCAATGTGGAGAAGGTGGGGCGGCGTGGAGAAAATTTACATAATTCCCAAAGAGCTAAGAGGGTAAAAGGAACCGCGCTCCACGGCACCTCGCGATGCCACATGGCAAGCCCCGATTGGGTCAGGGCCAACAGAGCAAATAAGAAAACTTGGAAAAATTTCCAATTTTTTTTTGAGATACAAAGGACATAAAGGAACCCATTCCTCCTTCGATGCCTCGTGACGCCATGTGGCATCACTTGATTGGTTGTGGAGTGGCAAGGGAAAACTTGAAAATTTTTCCCAATTTTTTCCCAAAGCACTAAGTTAAAAGGGGATCTGTCCCACTCACGGCACTGATGGTGCCATGTGGCAGCCTTTGGTTGGCTCCATGCTAGTGGGGTGGTGGAGAAAATTTTGAAAATTTTCCCAATTTTTTTCCTAAGTTCCAAAGTAAAAATTCGGGCACGTGTCCATGAAGAAATTTTTTCCCAAAATTTCAACGCCAAGGAAGAAAAATTCATAACGCCATAACTTTTGATACAGAGCTCGATTTTGGGAAAACATGGACTTTATGGAAATCTATCGAAATTATCTTTGCATAGATCTCATTAATTTTATATTTTGATAAATTTACGGGGTCAATTTTAAGAAAATGACCTATACGATTTTATAGAGCGAACTGGTAAATTTTAACTTGATATATTTATTCAATTTTATCTTCCTCTTCTCTCAACATGTCAAATAGACATGGGGGATTGTTCTAAATGGATTTAAGAGAGGATTTAAGGTTCAATTTGTCTAAATGATTTGCAATTTGAGCATTTCCATTTCTTGATAGAAAACAACCGCAAAACAGCTTGAGCCCGATTCTGCTAAGTTTTGAGATATTTCCTTAAGTTTTTTATCCCAAATTGAATTCATCTACATCATAAAGCATGTTCAATTTTAAGGTTTCATTTTTATTTCTTGAATTGCGAGTTCAAACTGTTTATTTTAGATAAATTATTTTCCAGGATGAAATACAAAATAGAGATCAATTTCTAAAATATTTATTTATCGTTTTTCACCTTCCAAGTATGGAGATTCATTTCCATTCTAGTCTAATACATTTAAGTGATTTGATCAAACCATTTAAGAGCCAAAATACAAATTAGAGATTTCAAATCGCAATTCATGATCAATTTCAATACAATAATGTAAATTGATAAAGGTAGTGTAATATTTTATTGATTTCAAATATAAAACTTGACATTCTTCAATTTATTTTCTTCCTTCCAAAATCATTTATTGACACAGGGAAGAATAATACATTTTCTTTTCACATTCTCGCACATTTCCACTTTCAAAACAGAACTTCCTAGTGCTTGATAAACACAAATTTTCAATTTCCACTTGCATTCAAATACAACATCTTTCCATTTCATACATTTACAAGGTCATCCACTTCAAGTGGGAAAGGTTACAATGAGATTTCATTTCACAAGAGATCACAAACTGCTCTTTTCTTTCTCTCTCTGCTCTAGAACAAGCAGCATGAAGTCTTCCAATTTTGATCACAAAAAGACAGGGAAAGACAACGCTCTCCACTCCAACCAAGACATCCAATGAAAGGAGAATCCATCCTTCTTCATTGTCCCCCCGAGCCCCAACCACAATGTAATGAGAAATGTATTTCAACTCATGGCAACAACAAGCTTCCACATCACAAAGCAATCTTTTATACAACACATTTCAAATTAAAAACATACTCCAAACAAAATAGCAGCTTTACAACCACATTAAATTCATCACACAAAACTTAGGCTTCACCATGCAAGCCAAAGGAGCAAGAACTATGGGGGATGCTTCTTATGCCTCCCAAATGGGGAAATGGGTATCACCACCTGAGTACAACCCACCAATATATATATATATATATATATATATATATATATATATATATATATATATATATATATATATATATATATATCATTTCAAACCTTGTCATGCCCTTATGTGTCCCCCAAGTACCCCTTATTCCTCACATTTCCTTATGTCCCCCCCCAACCTCTTATGGCACCCCATAACAAGTAAAGAAATGCAAGCTATTTCTTTGTAAGGTAGAACCCAAATCTCAACTCCCTCCACTCTTATACCTCCCTAAAACACACTTGTGCCTCCCACAAAATAAACCCCATAGTCTTCTCCTACACCATTCCTAGGCCATCTACCCAAATATCCCACAAACATGCTAAAACATTCACACAATAACATGTACATTCATAAAGAAAATGAGTATTTCAAGAGCTAAGCTCTTACCTCTTCATGACGGAGTTTTCTAAGTTCCAAAACAGCAAGCTCTATCCCAATCCAATCAATCCAAACAGACAAGCACAAACATGTCACAATCTTACCAAGATCCTCCAAAGCAAGGGCTCCAATCCACAAGAAATGTTTTCCCCAAGGAAGCATTCCAAAAGTTCAACAACCAAAAACAAAGCAAGGAGTTCTAATTTTATAGAAGAGGGAAGAGAAGAGGATGAGGTGGATCCATTTAGAATGCCACATCACACATCCTCAACTCCAACAAAAATTTAAATTCATTCTCCAATGCACAATAAAGAGGTGGGTGAATAATATGACAATAAACTTACACACTCCAAAAATCCCACACCCCATAAGGACAAAAATTAATAAAATGTAAGAAGAGTGAAATTAAAACTTACAATTAGTCATTTCAAAATGCATAAATAAGGTATAAATTCAACCCTCCAACCATAGGTAAGGTTGGTATGCAAATTTAAGAGGTATGGGACAAGTTTAACTTGTCCCAAAACCTCCAAAATCACCCTCCAAGGACAAATTCGGATTCCCAAGGAGGTGGAATGTTTCATACTCCAAAATCTAACTTACACAACTCTTACACATCACTTACACATTTAATACAAGAGCCAACAAATTCTATAATTACTTTCTTATATCCCAAATTTGATTAATTTATTTATTTTAACAATATGATTACTCACATTAATTCTCCACGATTAAAAGAATAATGAAAGGGGTAAGTGCACCACATAATAAACACATGCAAACAATAATAAAAAGGAACCACATTAATAAAATACACATAACCCTTGGTTACATTAAAAGGTAATCCCCCATGGGAATCCCTAACAAAAATAGCACACACAACAAAACTTGCTACCATGGTGATCTTGTTGAATTCATCTAGAATTCCCATGCAGTTGGTCTCCAATCCCCTGATGTTTGTTGTGATATTTTTAACCTGCATAATACAAATACCCCTTCGGCCTCGTGGCCATATCAGAACATCCAAATGAATATAATATAATTTCAAAATCATCAATATATATATGAACCACATCAACATCTAGACAATCAACAATGTCACTTACAATTTCATCAACAACTATATAATCATCAATTTTAAATTCAATTTTCTCGGTCTACTCAATATATCCAAATATCACATGTCCTAACAACATCCATAAATATATATATATATATATATATATATATATATAACCATGTCCAATAGCATGTCAACATCTATATAAAATGTCTCTAACAATCATCATGCATCATATATGAATCAGAGTCAACAATAATCCATGATTTGACATCTAACACCATACTAAATCAAAAATATAATAATGTCCATGATATAGTCAGTAGTATCATGATCAATATCAAAAGTGTTGAAGGGAAGTGGGTACTATAGAAAAATTAAAAATCAATGTGTGAGTGTGGTTATACTACTCTTGACAATTAACTCATGTAAAACTAATCCAAGTGCTAGACTACATTCTCTTGATCAGAAACAAGCCTCGTGTAGTTCTCTCAATGAATGTGTAAGTTTGAAATTGATGTTATCCAACCTCTATGTGTGCCCTTGTGTCTCTTAACAAAAAGATAGAGGGATATCTATGGAGTGGGTAATGCACCCAACACGGTAGTAGTGTGATATCGCGTGCCTTAACTTCTAAATCAAATACTTTTATCCCTTTAAGTTTTTGACAATCCCTACGCTTATTTTTCTATTATGATTAGATGGATCTAGGATATTTTCATACTTGGAAATGGACTAAGCAAGAATATTTTACCTAGTTAAGTGTTTTGTACCTATGGTAGTGACATCTCTAAATGATGTGAAACTTATTTTGGAAAATTTTTGGAGAGATATGAGTGATTTTATATCAAAATATTTGTAATAGGAGCCTATAAAAGTGTCAAATGAGTTATGGAGTGATTTAATTTATTATATAAGTTTTCTTAAGTGAAATTTCATATTGAGACAGATTGTAAAAAGATGGAATGACTCATATAATATAATCAAATTGAATATATAGTATCAATATAAGAGAGGGTAGGACCTTACAGTCAATAAGACCGTAGTCCACTATGGCCCTAATTTGTGCGGTTTTGCCGAGGCGGTTCGTGAGATAAAACCTAGAGTTTTTGAATGATGACTAAGGATGAATTCCTAAGTTTTTTTTATTAATATTTCCTAGATGAATGAAAAAATACGATTTAGACATGAGAAATTCAAGAGAAAAATACAAATATTTATTGATTGAGCTTAGAAAGTGAGCATTGTTTAAGCAATGCAACATAGCCAAACTTTTCATTCGCAAAGGATAAGCTTTATCAAATTTTTGTGACTATAAAATATCAATACATCCATTTCCAACAAATCTCAATCTATTAAAAATAAGTATGTGTGAATTTTTGTGTATAAAATATTTCACTAGAAAAAGTACCCTTTATAAATTTATGGTTCCCTTATAAAATAGGTTTTATCACCCTTACATAAACAAATTTTCCTACCAACAAGAATTGTTTTGTGTCATAAGATACTAGTTTTCACTCATAGCCTCGAAATAAAACGACACAAGCTTACAAAAAAATTGGTTCATATGGTTTTCTCCTTTGTAACCTTTAATCATGTGAAACCATCTATTTTTTAAATTAAAGGCTTTATAGTGTATGGTTAAGGCATCAAATAACATTTCTTTAATTTAGTGTTAATGATAGAGGTGTATTTCATTCCGCCAAATTTGTTTTCGGTAAAAATTGTACTTTATGAATGATTATGTAGTACCTTTTACACTATCATCCTCTCCATTAGATTCATTACAAAAATAGAGATTTACACATCACCAATTTAATGTTGGACTTCAATAGCTCTTTGAAATGAAATTTTCCTTCATAGTTTCACTCGTACTTAGCTATCCAATTAGACCATTAAAATAAATCATCTAAACAAGCACAAGTTGGATGAAAGATTTTGTGTTGTGCTAAGAGGTAATTATGGGTAGCAGATTTGCATTGGTATGGAAGAAGATAGACAAGGGAAGTGCTAGATTTTGTAAGGCCTTGAGGCGTTTTTATTCATTTTAGATGTCAAAATACAACTACTTTTAAAATATGAACATCATGATTGAAAGGTGAAAAGATAATTTAAACGTCAATATGACATGTATGCTCAAATATATATAAAGAAAATTTTCAAACTAAATGTTACATTTTTATTATTTGTAAATGGTTTTTTTATGGGGACCATACCCTAGTACATCAAAAGGGTAAAAACGTAGATACAACAATAAAGTGCGAAGGAAGATCGTATAAGAACCTAGATAATCAACGAATCACAAAGAAAAGAGAAAGTGAAACTACACAACAGAAACAAACTAGATCAAAGAAGCCCGCAGCCAACACACAACCAACCAACAACCTTGATCTTAGGAAAACACAATAGGCCTCCAACCTAGATAAAGCAATAAAAGCAAAGCACATGACAAGACACATAAATTTTTAAAAAGGATGGTGGGTTTTAGCTTGGCATGTCCTTTCTTTATCGCTTTCCAAAGACCACAAATCCTCGTTACCTTCTTCCATGAAAATTAGAAAAAAAAAAACTTCAAGAAT
Source organism: Taxus wallichiana var. yunnanensis (assembly GCA_018340775.1). Lineage (NCBI taxonomy): Eukaryota > Viridiplantae > Streptophyta > Pinopsida > Cupressales > Taxaceae > Taxus > Taxus wallichiana. Next base: position 126,055,740 of record CM031236.1, read on the forward strand.
CTTGATAGAAATGTGACCCTCAACAAGGGGTAACAAGGCACAATCCTTCATAGGTTTAGCAAAGCCCTCTTGGGAAGAATAATCCTTCACCGCTTTAGCAGAGGGTGAGAAGATTAGAGTTATGTGACTCCTTTTCTAGAGGGTTCAAGAATCCTTCTTCGTTGTCTTCCCTTGAGGGGATTGATTATTCCTTAACCGGATTTGATTGGTGCTTGATCATGAGATGTTCTAGAAGAGATTATTTCCACCGCAGCTGGTTTTTCCTTATGTCTAGAATACTTGCAGTCATCCGAAAGATCCCTGTTTGAAAGCATCTCTCGACATCCGAAGTCTAAACCATCGTAGTCTAACCTCTGCACCCAATGTCTAGAATTGATTTTCCAATTAATTTGTGTTGGAAGGGCTTGAGAGGTGTCAAGATCTTCTAAGATTCTAGCAAAAATTGTATGATTCTTACTAAAGGTTTTATCATCAACTTTCACAGAGGATCCTAGAGTATCACCTATAACAATAAGGCATGATTTGTTCCAGAGCTATAATGGGAGTCTTGGCAAGTGAACCCAATCTGGGAGGTATCAAAGGAGTCTAACTAAATGTTACATTGCATATTATGAATTTGTGAGATTTATGACAATTAATGTAGCCAAAAATGAAAACTCGAATAAAAATAATACAAATATGTTAATATATTATTAATAAAATATAAACATATTAATATCTCTCTCGATAAAATAGATACATCTATTAGTTTTGATTTTATCGTATTTTTCATCGTTTGATTTCTTACAAATATATATTAAACTACAAACATTTGATTTGAGATTTTGTAAGAAAGTTGAAACTTGATTGTTGAACTTAGAGGTCTTAAAGTTGGCCGATGAGACTCATTTTCTCTAGAATTGCAAGCTTGCACTAGTGAATCCTTTCTTTCAATTTTACATTTTTAAAATTATATTTTAAAATAGCATTTTAATGCTCTCACAAACTTTAATGGTATTTCTAGATCTTTTATTTGATAAGTGAAGATATATTTGATTAGTTTAAAATTGATATTTGTAAGAAGTGATTTTATCTCTCGATAAACTATGAAATTGATTAATGTAGCATTGTTTTTGTTGGTTTATAATTGTACAACAAAGGCCCAAAGATTTATAAAGATTAAGTTTGTTATAATCAATTACAGAATCCCACATGAATTTGTAATTATAATGTAATTTAGAAAATATAAAACATAGAATATGCACTAGAGAAAAAAACCCACCATAAAAGTTTATGTAAAAGCTTTTTTTAATAAATACCAACATTAGTTTCAACTTAAAACTTTTATTATCAATTAGCTACCTATTTTCTATGTTTATGTTCTTCTCTCTACAAGGAGAAAACATTACCTATGGATCATCACTAAAAGGTCAAATATTTATAAAATAGTTGTTTATCTCCTATCTCCCATATAAATAATTCAAATTAATCTATATATTTATTAATAATATATATTAAATTTTTAAATAACATTCAAATAATTTTTGTAGACCATCACATAAATTTTCGGTGACATATAACCTTTAAAATCCAGCACTGGACTAGGGGTAGAGTTAAGTAAGCAGCTGGCTTTGATACCAAGTTGGGAAAAAAAGCTGGAAAATATATTCACACTTTAAAAGTAGGGATTTGATCTTGAACTTGACGTTTCAGCCTCAAGTCTTATGGGGTAGCACTTCTCTTATTTAAAGATTCATTGAATCTGTGGACAGTGCTGGAAGAAGTATCCGGAGAAGAATGTTCTAGAGCAGAAAATTCTAAAAAGTCGGGATTTAAAGAAGACAATTCTAGAAAAGGAAGATCTATGAAAGATTATAACGTGCTAAAAATATCTTAAGGAAATAGACATTATTTTCAGCATTGTGGGAAAAATAATCCTCACATATCCACATTAAACTGCTTTAGAAATGGTGTATGAAATCCCATCCCCACAAAAACACATTGGTTAATGCGAGAAGATTTCAAATAGTTCATGGATGAATAACTCTCTTCTTTTATCTTAGAGATGACTTACAACCATTTATGTTCATGAACATAAAGAACTTGTTTTTCATTTAAAAATTTCAGATAATTTGTGAAGCGCCTCTCCCCACAGATTTGAATTATTTAAAACCCTGTCAGCGACTGTGTCATTCCCAATAACAGAGCAAGAGTTGTAATACATGTAAAACTCCTTATTTAGCAGCAAACACATCATCCACAAAAAAACAAATGGTAGACATCCTTCATACTCCAACAACATTTAGACATAAGAGCATTTTCCAGAAACCCTCTCAGCGACTCTGCCATTCCTGTCACCTGACTATGAGAGGAAAACAAAGCAACAGCTGTAAAACTTGTTGAGCTCCTTATTTAGAGGCAAACACAACACCCACAAAGGTGATATATTGTGCTGTCATTTCGTCAAATAAATGGTAGACACTCTCCACATTCCAACAATTACAATACATTTCCATTAGAGTTTTTTTAAAGAAAGAAATCAGGGTTTAATCCACTTTCACTCATTATTAATGGACTTCTATGGTTGTTCCAGTTCCACTAATCTGACACATTCTCTGCGATTTAATATTTACACGCTTTAGTTTTGATTCTCTTCTTCTAGTTACAGCAATCAAAGAAGGTCTTCCCAACTACATTTACGCATTTTATATAATAACAGCATTCAATGAGCACATGAAACATTTCTTTAAATATCCTTTAGACCTCCACCAGTGTGAGCCAGTTTGTCAAACAACTCACGTAACAACTCTGTAAGGCATTTTGTCAAATTACTCAGGCGGATTGTATACATTTGCAGCGTTTGATATAAAATTCAACCACTGCATTGCAGGTTTTTCTGAGAATCCTTTGCAAAATAATTTGCTTTATTATCAAGATATAAACGCACGTAATAACATATAACATATGAACAAATATACCCTTTCAATTCTACTTCGATGGATGTTCATACCTTGTTCGAAAGATTTTATTATTTTCAAACATACAACAAAAATTTTAACCCATTAATTGTTTGACGGGTTTCCCCTTTTACTCGCCTATTATTTTGGCGTAAGCATTCTAAAACTTAATCTTGACAATGCTTTATCCTCCTTGGCAGAGGGTGATTTTCGTTTCCCATCCGAAGCAGATTTAACTTTATGAAGCCGTCATTTTTGCCAATCATATTGTTTATTTCAACAAGGATACGATCCATCTGATATCTAACCATCAATTTCAGTTTAAAAATTGACTCTTAACATGGCACAATTGACATCGTTATAACTTTTACAAAGTGTCATGATGTTAGAGGCATAAACAAGAAAAAATTTCTTATCTTACTGATGGCTGAAATTTTAACTTCATACCAGTAGTGCAGAATTTAAATGCAATGGTATTGTACAGACAGAAAAGACTCTTTCCTTGAAGCAACTCTACATAAGAGACATTGGCCTCTATTAAAATATTAATACTACCAAATAAATGAACTCTGCCATTAGTTGACTGCAGCAACACATTGCAGGCAAGAAAAAGCAGGGGAAGTACTATTTCTAGTGATCAAGTGCTTAAATTCATGAATATCCACAAATCCATCTCCATTATAATCCACACTCTCAATCATGTTCTCGCAGCAACTCAAATCCTTTCCCTCCACAAATCCCAATATGCAGAGCACATCAGCCAGCTCCATTGCACTGATAAACCCATCTCGATTTTTGTCAAATACACAGAATGCCTCACAAATTGCCTGGTCGTCAACCTTCACATTATCAATTTCCTCCTCCTTGTCTGAAAATATAACTCTATAAAACTCAGCAAACTCCATTGCACTGAGAAAGTCATCCCCACATGCAGAGACGGATCTTACAGCTAACTCCACCTCTTCCTTAGACATTTCTAAACTTAATCTCTTCAAAAACCTCACTATTTCATCTACACTAACTCTTCCATCACCATCTTCATCTAATACTCTAAACATACTTGCAAGACATTCATCCTCATCATCTACATAATCCTTACTACACATTTCAGGTGAATCAAAATTACTTGATCCAAAACATAGATTAGTACTAATATTGTTATAATTCTCTTCTTTCAATGTAATTTGTCCATTCCTCGCATCATCCTCTGCTACCAAGAATTGCTCACTCTTCTCATCTTCTTTACTGGGATGATGCTCTCCATTGCTGTTGATAATGACATCATCATTACCTATACCAACATTATGAAATGCATCAATGTCCATGCTTTTCTTAGGACTGAAGAGACAACCGCAATACCACTTACAGTCAATGATAGATCCATGCATATCAAAATTATGCAGAGAATTCAAGATTGAAGCCATCTTTCATAAAATCCCAATGGCTTCTTTACTACCAATCCAACTCTCGTTTCCTTTATAAGCATTACAAATTTATAACATTTCTTGATATTGGAGCAGAATCTATGAGTACCCCACACACCAGATTTAAGCCTTACAATTTTCTGTGATTACAAATGCTGAAGGAAGGTGGGAAGAAGGTGCTTTGATGCTTATCATTTGTACTTTTGTAGCCTTGCTGTATGTCCAAATTTTTGTCCATTTGGTCTCTAATTAGAATAGTTTGTCCTTTTTCCGTAAATAAGATGCCATGCTAATAATTGAAACAAACAAATACCCGTGCAACAGTTAATAACTGGTAAACGAAGGAAGCGTTCAAAATCGCTTTTAATGGAAGGTAGGCGAGAAACTTGTTTCTGAACTGCTTATTACCGTCTTAGGAAAGGGGCAGCAGAAAATAGAAAGCATTGGAACAACCGTATAAGTGTGGGCTCCAAAAGGAAGGGATGCGATGAACTTTACTTCAAGGAAAAATAAATGCACATGAAAGTGAAATGTGTGATGAAAATGTCGAAGGGGATCTGTTAAAAAACAAAACAAAATATGTGCAACCTTGTATAAACCGTGTACATTATGTTGTTTGAATAAAAGGAGGTTGGAACACAATGACTCAAAATATTTAACTTTTAGATACTTGTGTAGATAAGTTAAAATATACACTTATTGCCTAGAGGTGTGCCCACACATATCTTAATACCTTGAGTTCTTCGAGAGCCCATAGTCTTTTGTGCAAAAGTTGTACTCTTTTGCGCTTGCCATTCTTGAGTTCTTTAATGCCCCTGTTAACATCAACATAGTTGGGCATGCATTCATGGGCCTTGAACTATTTTCTTTGCAATGAGAAGACCAAGTGATCTAGTAAATCCTAATCAAATGGAGTTGATCCCTTGACTGATTACCTACAAGTTAGAAGAAATTAACATTATTCTCGAGCAAGTTGATGAATCTTTATAGTGATGTCTTCATTTGTAGAGGCATCATTATTCCATGGGGATTAACTAGTTAAACGTAGTGCCTATCACGTGTGTTTGTAGGATATGAAATAATACATCTATTTCCAAATCTACATATTAATATTTGATTAATAACATTCCTCCCAATACAAATTTTCAACTCCAAACTACCCATTTTCCCTTTGACATTGTTTATATCCCTTTATTTTCACCTATTGAATTCAATATCTTACATTCTCACAAAATGTAGAATTACATATCCCCTTAAAAAGTTCATGAAATTCATATTTCAAAATTACAAACACTCAATATGTGTAACTTAATATTTCTCATCATTTATTTTTTATATACATTTGTCACATCAATAAAAATTTGTATAATAATGTGAAGGGTCGTATGTGATTACATTCATGACAGCTAAATTTATTCATCTTCATGACATCCATTCTCCTAAAAAAAATGTATCAAATGAAAAATTAAGCTTTAGCAATGATATTATGAAGGATGTCCTCAGACGCACACAAAAATTACATGGTGCAACATTTGAACACAACACGTGTACAATGATGAAAAAGTTACTTCCAAAATGAAAACGATATCCAAATCCTTCCCACTCTCCTTTACATTTCCATCTTGACTAATTTTAGCTTCTTATCCCCGCTTTTGGACGCTTAATTTTCTATCAAAGTCATTTTTCTAGCCTTTTGCATTGTCCTTTAGAACAGCTTGCACAACCGCCGAACCTACCCCTGCTTTCTAGAGTGAAGGTTACACAACCACCGCACTAGTTACGCAACCACGTCTATTATATAATATCTTATTCATAAAAATAGCGATGGTCTTGTCACCATGTAATTGACAATTAAAACACATGTTTCGAATGTGTGTTGTGATTGCAATTTGATTTTATCCCAACTCACTTGGTCAAATTGGCTAAAAATAGGCTCATTGAATGGTCTTGGATTTCTCCTTCTTCTAAAAATAGTCTATTGAGTTCTTCCCATTTGGCTAGGTCATCCTTTCTTGATCAACATGTGTTCTTGACTTCTTCTTCTCTAGCAGGTTATAAATATAGCATTTTTATTTGTATCACGAGTTGGCAATTTTGAATTTTGAGAAGTGTTATGCTTTTTGGATTGGTTTTTGCATAGAAAATTAGTTCTTTATCTTTCTTCCTGGTACTCACATTCTAGGTACATTTCATGCACTAGAAAAACCACTTAGTTTTCTTTATTTATTACTATTATCTATTTCCTTTCTCACCCATGGAACTCAAAAATTAGAAGGAGTTTCAAGCTAAGGATACACTGGATACATCCTTAACATCATTAGGACAAGATACCACAAAGACTAAAGTGACCGTGTTGGGGATTTAATTCATTTATGTCAAATTTTTAATAGAGGTGTTAACTTTAAAATCAATAAAGTTAATTTCAATATTGTTTAAAATGGAAGCTAACATCACTTCAGATGTATGTTTTTTATTTCCGTATTTATTTTAAAATACTTCTTCAATGATGGTTTCCTAGATAAATTCTTCTTGGCTTATCAAAATACTTCTTCCCACCTTATCCCTATGGATCTCGCTTGGGAAATTTGTTGAAGGAAGATGTGAAGAAATATATTCATTTATTTTTTTCATTTCTTTAAATTAGTTAAAAGGTAATCTTGTCAGGGAAAGTTTGTTCAAAAAGAGGAAATTACTTCTAAGAAGCTTTTCTTCCCGTAAAACATGTGGCAAGATCTTTGTTATAGGAATCTTCACTTCAACAAATTAGTAATATTTTAAATGCTTCCACATTAGATTAATTTTTCAAAACAACCATGTAATTAGTTTCATTTTAATTAGAAGAAGCAATAATTCTAGTTTAAATCATTTTGTCTATTTCTATAGAAATATATTTTTATTCTATTTTAAATCATTTTGAAATGTACAAAAACATTAATTAGCTAATTAATTTTAAATATTTTCTTCCAAAATGCTTTCCAAATCACAAAAAGATAGGATAAAGTAATTGTATTTATTTTATTCTATTAATTAGGAAGGAATTTGATAAATTAAAATGATTAAGTTTACTTGTCTTTTGTTTAAATTAGATTTCTTTTTGTTATTTATTTAGTATTAGGATTTAACATAATCTAGGAATCTAAATAAAAATGATAAACCTAGTCATTAAGAATTCACAAGACCGAGTTCATAGCCTTTGATTTTCCTTTGATTGCTTATTTGGTCTCCTTTATTAGCACTCACAAGTCGACAACCATATATGAACATTTCCATTCTCGCTCAACCTCATAGGAGGATTTTTGAAAAATCATCGACTCATTAGGAATTGACTAATATCGAGGAGATATAGACTTAGGATTGTGTGTATTAGTTTTTCTCTCTACTTCCTTACCCCCACAAATTTTAATCCACTTGATGCATTAAATGAAAAATTATCCATATCCGAGAAATTTTGGGCCAATCATGAAAACCGAATTAGAAATCCAAACCCATAGTTTAGTTTTCTTCATGAATTGTCTGTGTTTTTATATGAACCTCTTTCGAGAGGAATTTTTAGAGACAAACAAACATTTTCTACAATTCTATAGCTAGTCCAAGTATATTCAAGATAACATTTATAGATCACAAATTGCACACAATAATTATCCTCGATCGTAGCATCCCACGCACAAAGATCAAATGATTTTTCTCTCTCCTTCATGAATAATTTTTGTACTTGCAAGTTGATTGATTATGAGTTTCTTGGCCTTTCAATATTCATCCTTAGCCATCCCATCTTATTTATATTTATTATCTTATACTTATCCACATCCGTTACGCCTATCACATTCGGATATCTTGGCCCGACCTCGTGAAGCCGAGTTCCCAAGAAATCTCATATCATTTTTCAGTATGTACAAATCAAGTGAACCTGTAGTGCTCACTTCCCTTTGACACCTTTTGATACTAATCATGACACTATTGACTATATCATGGACATTATTATAGTTTTGATTTAGTATGATGTTAGATGTTCGATCATGGATTATTGTTGACTTTGATTCTTATATGATGCGTGATGATTATTAGAGACATTTTTATATATTGATGTTGATATACTATTTGACATGGTTATATTATAGATGTTGTTCGGACATGAGATAATTGGATATTTTGAGTAGATCTAGAAAATGAAAATTCGATAAAAATTGATGATGATATAGTTGTTGATGAAATTGTAAGTGATATCGTTGATCGCCTTGATGACTCGTTGTGATTCACATATATATTGATGATCTTGAAATTATATTTATATTCATTTGGATGTTTTGATATGGCCACGACGCCAAAGGAGGTATTTGTATTTTACACGTTTAAAATATCACAACAAACATCGGAGATCGATACTAACCACTTTGGAATTCTAGATGAATTCAACAAGGTCACCATGGAAACCGTATTTGTTTGTGTGTGTTTGTTTTTGTTAGGGATTCCCATGAGGGGATCGCCTTTAAATGTGACAAAGGGATTTTATGTATTTTCTTTTATTTGGTTCCTTTGTTAATGTTTGCATGTGTTTTTTTTTCAGTAGTGCATCACCCCTTTCATTATTTATTAAATGGTGTGTTAGTATTATGAGTAATCATGTTGTCAAATTAATTAATTAAAATATGTCATAAGAAAGTAATTAATAGAGTTGTTGGCCTTGAATTAAAGTGTTATAAGAAATGTGTACGTGATGTGTAAGAGATATGTAAGTTGATTTTTTTAGTAAGAAACACTTCATCTTGTTTGAAATTCAAATTTATACTTGGAGGCTGATTTTGGAGACTTGTGGGACAAGTTAAATGTGTCCCATGGCTCTTAAATTTGTATACCAACTTTACCTATGGTTGGAGAGTTAAATTTAGACTTTCTTTATGCTTTTTTGTAAGTCCCGTTGAATGTTTTACTACACTTTTCTTACATGTTTTAATTTCAGTCCTTTGGGGTGTGGGTTTGATTGGAGTGCATAAGTAAAATTGTCATATTATTCACCCACTTATTGATTATGCATCGAGAATGAAGTTGACTTTGGTGTTGGGCTTGAGGATGTGTGAAGTGGCATCTACATGGATCCACCTCATCATTTTTCTTTCCTCTTCTATTTTTTGAAATTCTTTATCTTGTTTTTGGGTTTCTTCACTTTTATCACTTCATTTTGGGAGGCTTCTTTGGGATTTTGAGAGCTCTTGCTTTTGGAGAAGATTGGAGATTGTTGCATGCTTGTGGATTATTGATCTTAGACTGCTTTGCATTAGAAAGCGCTTGTTGTTTTGGAACCTTGGAGAAAACTCCATCATGGAGAGGTAGGTGTAGACACTAAAATTAGGTCACACTCCCCTTTGGTCCCTCGACAAATAAGCACCCTTTATTACATTTACCTAGCCATGACCCCCCTTCACCCCACTAATATTAATTTAATTAATTTAATTAAATTAATGCATTATCCTCACTATATTTATTATTTGAATATTTTATTTAAATAATATCCACACATACACTTCACTTAGACACCTCATCAAACCAACTCAACCTAAGACCTATTCTTAGTAAGTTGCCATAACTAACTAAGACTTACCCAAACCCTAAAAATCAATGCCTACATTCCCTCTAACCACATTCCCGCATGGTCACAGGGAAGCTTCCGCCTAATCCGTGGGATAACGACACGAGATCCAAGGAAATCAAGAGGATATCCCTAGTTTAGTAAACCTAGGAAATCCCACCTTGACCGATGCCGGTTACCCCTAACCATCACCGGTTAAGCCGACCGCCATTGGTTACCCTTTTAACCCCTAAACTACCTTATTCTCAAGGTTGGAAAACATTGGGAGAAAAATTGACGAGCAAGAACACATCTCAGAGAGATAACACATCTTTAGAGAGCAAATTCCAACAAAAACTTGCATGCAAGGAAGGAGATTGAGCATCTTCTCCTACACAACCATCCCATCCATGATCTGATCTATCGAAGCAAAGAGGAGTGTACATGCAACCCATGTGGAAGCTTGTTTCATTTGGTGATCACTTGCAACCTTCAAACCCATCATCAACACCTCCATCCCTCACACACAGAATTTAGGAACGGAATCCAAGTAAGTATAACATCATACTTTCCTGGTTTATTTCATTTCATCATCATTTTATCATCCATTGTTTATCTTGCCCCCTATTGACCTTCTCCAACATTTTCACCTCCATATACCCATTAAAACCTTGTAAAAGCCTACTCCAGTAACCCAATATTTCACCCCGACTCACCAAATTCCTTTGTGTAATCACAAAGGAGACCATAGCTTGTTCTGTGACATTTTCAGATCTCATAAGAACTAAAGATCTGGTTACACCTAACCACCGTCTGCTACCCCGATCGACACTCGGTCTCTCGTATTTTCTCACATAGCCTAGAACAAAGACCTACCCACTTAATTTCATTTTCACCCTCATTCACATGTGATCTACCTAAGACCTCTATCAAACCTGCAGAGACCCAAACCAATCATTTTACCTTTGATTCTCTTCTAGCTTAGCTTGTAGATTAGATTTATTTCTTATTGTGTTTTAAGTGAGATACCTAAATCATTTTGAATAACAATAGGATTTACTTTTTTACAACATTAAATTGTTTAAAATAAAGGACTAACAACCATCTAGAAGTATCACACTTCTCGTATCTAGCATACACTAGGCGCTTCACTCCCATATTGTTTAATTCCTTCTCGGTTGTCTTTTTTTCATTATAGGTATTTCCTCCCAGCCAAACGGAAGCTCTCATGATCACCGTGGATCCGAAAGTCATACGCGCACAGTAACCCATCAACTAACATTTGAACAGGTATTCTTCCTACGCCCGTTACCCTATCTGTTTCATCAACACTTCAAAGAAACGATCTAAGAATTAGGTGAAACAAGAGGGAGCTTGGCTCTTGAAATGCTTTTATTTTATTTTTTACATACATGTAGATAGTTGAATGGTTGAATGTGCTATTTTATTTGTTGGTTGGTTGGGTAGATGGCATACGAGTGGTGTAGGAGAAGGCTATGGGGTTTATTTTGTGGGAGGCATAAGTGTTTTGGCGAGGTATAAGTTTAGAGGGAGTTGGTATTTTGTTTCCACCTTGTAAAAAGAAACAACTTGCATTTCTTTACTCGTTATGGGGTGCCATAAGAGGTTAGGGAGGCATAAGAAAATTTGAGGAATAAGGGGTACTTTGGGAGGTATAAGGACTCACAGAATTTAAAATGTTATATTTTGGTGGTTTTTTCCCGTGGTGATACCCATTTCCCCTTTGGGAGGCATAAGTAGCATCCCCCATAGTTTCTTTCTCCTTTGGATTGCATGATGAAGCCTGAGTATTGTTTGTTATGTTTTAATGTGGTTGTAAACTATATTCTTTTTTTGAACTGTGTTTAAATGTGATATTTACATGTGTATGTGTGGAAGCCTGTTGTTGCCATGAGTTGAAACACATATTCTATTGCATTATGGTTGGGGCTCGGGGGCCAATGAATAAGTATGGCTTCTCCTTTCATTGGATGTCTTGGTTGGGTGGAGAGCATTGCCTTTCTCTCGACTTTTGTTGTGACCAAAATTGAAATAAATTAAGGATCTTCATGTTGTTGTTCTAGAGAAGAGGAAAAAGATAGTTTTGATAGTCCTTATTGGGATCATTATTTATTGTAACCCTTTCCCACTTTGAAGTGGATGACCTTGTATATTATTGGTGATGGAAAGATGTTTTGTATTGGTTATGAAAGTTGTAATTTGAAATGTGAAAGAGATGTACTTTGTTTTCTGTTTTGGATGAAAGAAAAGAAAGATTTATATCTTTGTAAGTTGTATTTGATCAATGGAAAAGAAATTTGTAAAAGAATCATACAAGTCAATAGAATTTATTTAGTTCTATTAAGATGATATTGTCTTCATTGGAAATCTGTGTTTGCAATGTATTTGAAATCTCTGTTTGGAAAATTGAAAAGGGAATACGTATGAAGAGAATATATTACTCTTTTCCTTTGGAATGCATGATTTGAAGGAAAAAAATATTGTAGTGATTGGATTAGAATGAATTCATAAATTTATGTTGGTAAATGTAAATGGATCAAATCAAATTTGATGTTGTAGAACTCTGTTAGAGAATTTTCAAACTGACAATTAGTTTACTCAAATGTAAAGAATGAGCCTGCAACATTAAAAAGACAAAATGAAACATTGATTTGAACTTACTATGACAAAAATGACCCTAATAGACCTTATCACTTAAGAATTTTTTAAAGAACCTTTCAGAATCAGGCACAAAAAAACTTCTCACAATCATTTTGCTATTAAATTGAGAAATTTTGAATTGATCATCAATAAAAAAATTAACCCTTGAAATCCATCCTAAATTTACCCAAGTGCAACCCTCCATGTTTGTTTGGCATGTTGAGAAAGGAAGGAGGTCGAATTGAAAAAATTGTATAAGTCGAATGTTACCAAATTTCATTTTATAATCTTGCAGATCATTTTCTAAAAATTGATGCTTAAAACTTTATCCAAATTAAATTCTTAAGGTTACTATGCAAATAGGACATCGAGAGATTTCCATAAAGTCCTCATTTTCTAAAATTTGAGCTTCCTAGCAAAATTTATGGCCTTCTGAAGTTCACGGAAAAGGCAAAGCTTCATGCACACGTGTCTTGCACGTCCAAAGCTTCTTGCACGTGCATCTTGCGCATCCAAAGCCTCTTGCATGCCCATGAGAAAATGAGCCTTTATGTGCCTATCTTGCATGCCCATGAGAAAATGAGCCTCATGTGTGCCCGTCTTGCATGCCCATGATAAAATGAGCCTCTTGTGTGCCTATCTTGTGCGCCCATGAGAAAATGAGTCTCTTTCATGCTTGTCTTGCGTGACTAGAAGAGAATGAGTTTCTCTAGCGCCTCTCTTCCACGCCTAGGGAAAATTTTTCCACGTGCCTGATAAAAAGATAATCTATCTACGTCCTAGAATAATTTCTCCTCCTAGTGTTGTGTAGGATGTTTTGATATCTATTATAATGGACTCGAATTTTATTGGGAACAAATTTTTTAAAAAATTATTCCTTAACTTTTCCTAACTAAACCTAGGTTTTTCTTGGTCTCGAATTGTTGTTTTTAGATGGGCATTGCACTTGGTATCAAAGTCTTGGGTTCAAAAGCTTAGAACCTTGGGCACACTAGAAGACTTGAGACACGAAATTTAAACCTAGTACAATATTAAACCTAGCACACTTGCAAATCTAGAGAACAACTTTGTTTGAAATTACGTAATTAGTGAACATGGAAAATTGAGTAAAACCAAAAAAATAAAATAACTCTCGCCTTGGTCTGTGCAGGAGGTGCGGCCAATAAAAGGGGTATTTTCACATAGATCTAGACTTACGACCACCAGATCATGTTGTAGCATCTATCCTACCACAAAATTTACAGACACTCCAGAATTTTAATGTCACTCTATGCGGAGGGACCGTAGGAGCACATCCAGTCAAGCATGATAAGGTGACATCCATTGAGGCTCATGCATCTCCTCGGCATAGTGAGGAGCATAGCAAAGAGAACTCCCACATGGAGTCATTCAGAGCAGAGTCACCACAGAGGGGACAGGAGACCAAGTTTCAGGACACAGAGATAGGTCTCGGAGCCCTAGACTTAGAGATGAGCATGCAGGGAGGTCTAGGGGTAATCGACTACAACTTCGGACCACATCAGGGAGATCTAGAAGCTACAACCATCACATTGTTCTAGTGACATAGGTGCATTTTAGGTAAAGGCCTGGTTGGTGATCTTGAGTGGATTCTTCAAGCTCTGCTCTTGTTATAGCAACATGAAATCTCATGTTGCAATCCATCTACTAAGAGAGGGAGAAGGTGTCTTGTGGAGGACAAAGGAGCAGTAAGCTCCATGTTGATTCGCAGACAGCTCCTTGGGATATCTTTGAGGAGCAGTTTAGGAGTAGATATTTATCATAGAGGTTCATACAATAGAGGATAGATGAGTTTCATGACCTCCGACAGAATCTCTTACAAAGGGATGAGTATGAGAGTTGATTTCTAGATCTACCGCAGATGTTGATTACATGTAGGATGAGCAGTACGGATCCATAGCTTCATCCGTGGCCCGAATCTAGACATTAGAGGTTGAGTGTGGATCCATTTTCCACATACATTAGTTGAGGCCATTGAGAAGGCATATATAGTAGAGGAGACTCAGGGGAAGACCGAGTAGGCTAGATATCGAGTACGGAGTCAGATACAAAGAGATGCAAGACAACAGATCAAGGGGGTCAAAACCTCCTCCTCATGGTGGATAGGGTTCAAAGACAATCATCTTATAGACTAGATCAGCAACAACAACAGTCCCGCCCACCTTATAAACCTCCACAGATATTTGATGTACACAGAGGTTAGAGTATGGGGCCTCCTCCTAGGGGTCCCATCAGGACACAGGGTGCCTAGATGGCTTAATTAGTAGGAGCTCGCTGGAAGAGACCTCAATAGTTCGTATCCGATCATCAAGATCCACACCACATACCTCTAGAGTCTCGGCCGACTTGCTACACATGGGAGAGGATTAGGCAGTTGTTTTGGTTGTGGTGTTGATGGACATTTTTGAGATATTTCCCTCAAAACCCTCTTAACAAGGGTAAGAAATAGATCTCAGAGCCTACCATTGGTGACATGGGACGTAGTCATCAGATCTATGCAGCGGTTGAGAACCGCCAGGATGAGCATCAGAGTACAGTTATTGAGACCACAGGTAACATTGGTGGTATTCCTACCTCTATTTTGTTTGATCCTGGTTCTTTGGATTATTTTATTACACCATCTTTGCTAGAGTGATGCATGCCGGTGAAAGTTACGCAGGTCTTAATTAGGACGTTGAGATTTCTTTGGTAGCCAATATTTCAGTGGACTCCTTAGTTAAGGAGTGTGTAGTGGATTTGGGACATTTTACCATTTTCTCGGATCTTTGTATCCTTTCGTTGGGCTCTTATGGAGTCATCTTGGGCATGGACTGGCTATCTACACATAGAGCCAGAGTGGATTGTTACCACAAGATCATATCTTGTGCAGATGATCTAGGAGTTGAGTCAGTGATCTTAGGGGTCAGGAGACTTGTTTCCATTTGCACCATCTCCGCTATGCAGCTTAAGTGGTGTGTGCGACGAGGTTTTCGTATGTTTGTTGACACAATCATTGATAGATTTGAGGATGGGTCTAGTGGACCATTTCTAGATGACCATCCCATTTTGAGAAAGTTTTCAAATTTCTTTCCAAGGGAGCTATCAAGGGGTTACTGCCCCCACGTGAGATATATTTCCATATAGATCTTGTTCTGGGAGCATAACCTATCTCATGAGCACCTTACCGTATGACCACACCAGAGCTCTATGAGCTCAAGTCAGAACTAGAGGGACTTTTAGAGAAAGGCCTAATCCATCCTAGTGTATCCCCTTTGAGTGCACCGATAATTTTTTTTTGAAGAAGGATGGATCCTTGCGGTTGTGTATTGATTACCACCATCTGAAAAAGGTAACGATCAAGAATCAATATCCACTTCCACGCATCGATGATTTGTTTAATCAGATGAAAGGAGTCACCATTTTCTCTAAGATAGATCTTAAGTCGCTATCATCGCTTGAGGATTACGGAGGTGGATATTCATAAGACCAATTTTCCTACGAGATATGGGCACTATGAGTTCACAATGGTGCCTTTTGGTTTAACGAATGCCCCCACAATATTTATGAGTTTGATGAATGGGGTATTCGCGACCTTCTTAGATCACTTCGTTCTCTTATTCCTTGATGAATTTTTCATTTACTCGGGCATGTGTGAGGAGCACGAAGGGCTCCTTCACTAGGTTCTTCAAAGTTGTCTTTGTGAGCAAAACTTTACGAGAACTTGGAGAAGTGTGCATTCTTTCAAGTGAGGTACATTATTTGGGTCACATAATTTCTGGGGAAGGTATCACAGTCAATGCTTCTAATATTTGAGCTATTATGGATTGGCTAGTACCCATTGGTGGGACAGAGGGTGCGTAGCTTCATGGGATTAGCAGGTTATTACAAGAAATTTATTCAGACTTCTCTCAAATTGTGCACTTCCCATCACTTCCCTTCAACTGAAAGGGAAGAATTTTGTTTGGTCAAATAGATGCAAGTAGGCCTTCTAGACACCTCAAGGAGTACCTTATGACAACACCTATTCTTGTAGTATCGGATCCACAAGGTGAGTTTTTCATATGCATGAATGCTTCTTTGGCAAGACTTGGAGGTGTGTTGATGCAAGACGGAAGAGTTATGGCCTTTGAGTCTAAAAACTCAAAGATTATGAGCTTAATTATCCAACTCATGATCTTGAGCTTATTCGATGGAGAAAATTTCTTCTTGGTTGAAGATTCACACTCGTGACAGATCGATTGAGTCTTTGCCATCTCTTCACGCAAGCCAATATCAATACTCGTCGTGCATTGGATGGAGTTGATTTGTAAGCATGATATGGAGATAGAGCATGTGAAGGGGAAGGAGAATGTGGTTGCAGGCATGGGCCTCAAAGCAAGTAGAGATATGTGGTTATGGCCACTTCAAGTGTGCACATGTTTGTGGTGTAGGATTCTTCAAAGCAGCTTCCTCTTGACAACTTCGCATTGCAATGAGAGTGGAGATCAAATCCCGCAGACCCCTTGAGGGGAAGTTTGATGGTTTCTATTAGAGGCGATGGAATTCTCAAGCACAGATTTCAGATATATGTTCCCAAAGATGGAGGCTTGAGAAAGGATATTCTCGACAGAGTCACATCATGCACCCTATTCAGCCCATCCCGGAGTGAACTAGAAGATGTACGCTACATTGAGATAGTTGTATCATTGGAGAGGACTTCGTAGATACGTGGCTTAGTTTGTGTCACACTTCGTTTAGATTGCTAGAAAGTGAGCGCCAAGCATCGCAGTATCCATATGGCCTTCTCTTTCCTCATGCTATATACCGAATGGAAGTGGGACACCATTTCCATGGACTTCGTTGCTAGGCTACCGATATCGAGATATCACCACGATGCCATCATGGTCACGGTGGATAAATTAACAAAATTGGCTCACTTTCCTCCAAAGTGAAGACCACTTATAAAGCTAGTGTAGTGGCACGGGTTTATTTGGATGATATTATTAGGTTACATGGGATTCTCGTGGATGATTATTTGTGACCGTAATCCTTTGTATGCTTCCCATTTTTGGACTACCATGCAAGATGCCCTCGAGATGAAGATCAATTTCAGCACAACATAGCACCCGAGACAGATGGATAAATGGAGCAGTGAATCATATTTTAGAGGATATGCTCAGGATGTACATTATGGATCATCAATCGAGATGGGAGAAATACCTTACTTGGTGGAGTTTGCTTACAATAATAGTTTTCGAGCTCTATAGGCATGGCACCTTTTCGCATTTGTGTAGCGAGAGTGCATGACACCTCTTACCTAGGATAGGTTAGTGGATAGGGTTTCTCTTGACCAGCTTTGTTATAGGACATGGAGCAGTAGGTGGTTTTGATTAGACAAAGACTGCAGGAGGCACATGATAGGTAGAAGAAGTATGTAGATCAAATAGGAATGACCGTGTTTTTGATGTGGGTATGAAGGTGTTCCTTCGTGTCGTGCCACATAAGAGCCCTATCCGTTATGGAAAAGGTTGTAATTTATCTCCTATATTTGTTAGTCCTTTTGAGATCTTAGAGCATATCGGCCCTTTAGCCTACCATCTAGCGTTGCCACCTAGCTTGTCTTACGTACATGATGTGTTTCATGTTTTAGTCCTTAGGAGATATATTGTAGATCCTTCTCATGTGCTTGATTGGACCTCATTGCAAGTGATGGATTAGGGGCAAGTTATGGTGGAGCCCATTCACATTATAGATCACAAGAACATGGGCCTTCAAGGTAGAGAGATTGATCAAGTGTGACTGCAGTGCAAAGGGGATAGATATGATGAGACTACAACTACTTTAGAGGATGCTACTTTACTACGAGTTCAATTACCACATCTGCTCCAAAGACTTCTAGGAAGAAGTCGAGTCTAAGGGGAGGGGGATGTAGTGCCCACTTCCCTTTGACACCTTTTTGATCACGGGTCATGATAGTGTTGACTATATCAAGGACATTATTATAGTTTTGATTTAGTATGATGTTAAATGCTCGATCATGGATTATTGTTGAATTTGATTCATATATGATGCACGATGATTATTAGAGACATTCTTATATATTGGTGTTGATATACTTGTTTGACATATTTATATTATAGATGTTGTTTGGACTCGAGATAATTATATATTTTCGATGACCTAGAAAAAAAAATTAGATTAAAATTTATGATGATATAGTTGTTGATGAAATTGTAATTGATATTGTCGATTTTCTTGATGATTGTTGTGATTCACAAATATATTGATGATCTTGAAATTATATTTATATTCATTTGGATGTTCGATATGGCCATGAGGCCGAAGGAGGTATTTGTAATTTGTACATTTAAAATATCACAACAAACATTGGGGGATTGGAGACGAACGACTTTGGAATTCTAGATGAATTCAACAAGGTCAACATGGCAACTGAATTTTTTTATGTGTATTTGTTTTTGTTAGGGATTCCCATGGGGGGATCACCTTCAAATGTGACCAAGGGATTTTATGTATTTTCTTTTATTTGGTTCCTTTGTTAATGTTTGCATGTGTTTTTTTGTGGTGCATTGACCCCTTTCATTATTTATTAAATGGTGTGTTAGTATTGTGAGTAATCATGGTGTCATGTTAATTAATTAAAGTATGTCATAAGAAAGTAATTAATAGAGTTGTTGGCCATGAATTAAATTTTTTTAAGAAATGTGTAAAAGCGACGTGTAAGAGATATGTAAGTTGATTTTTTTAAGTAAGAAACACTTCATCTTGTTTGAAATTCGAATTTATCCATGGAGGTGGATTTTGAGACTTTTGGGACAAGTTAAACTTGTTCCATGCCTCTTAAATTTGTATATCAATACATATGGTTGGAGAGTTAAATTTAGACTTTCTTTATTCATTTTTGTAAGTCATGTTGAATGTTTTACTACACTTTTCTTACATGTTTTAATTTCAGTCCTTTGGGGTGTGGGTTTGATTGGAGTAAGTAAGAAAAATCTGTCATATTATTCGCCAACCTATTGATTATGCATTGGAGAATGAAGTTGACTTTGTTGTTGGGCTCGAGGATGTGTGAAGTGGCATCCTACATGGATCCACCTCATCATTTTTTCTTTCCTCTTCTATTTTTGAAATTCTTTATCTTTTTTTTTTGGGTTTCTTCACTTTTATCACTTTATTTTGGGAGGCTTCTTTTGGGATTTTGAGAGCTCTTGCTTTTGGAGAAGATTGGAGATTTTTGCATGCCTGTGGATTGTTGATCTTAGATTGTTTTGCATTGGAAAGCTTGTTGTTTTGGAACCTTGGAACAAACTCCATCATGGAGAGGTAGGAGCTTGGCTCTTGAAATGATTTTCTTTTATTTTGTGCATATGTAGATATTTAAATGGTTGAATGTGATATTTTATTTGTTGGCTGATTGGGTAGATGAATTATAGATGGTGCAGGAGAAGGTCAGGGGTTTATTTTGTTAGAAACATAAGTGTTTTGGGGAGGTATAAGTGTGGAGGGAGTTGGGATTTGGGTTACACCTTTGTAAAAAGAAATAGCTTACATTTATTTTCTCGTAATGGGGTGTCGTAAGAGGTTGGGGAGGCATACGGAAATGTGAGGAATAAGGGGTAATTTGGGAGGTATACGGGCATCTCAGAATTTGAAATGCTATATTTTGGCGGTTTGTTCCTATGTGGTGATACCCATTTCCCTCTTGGGAGGCATAAGTAGCACCCCACATAGTTTCTTACTCCTTTGGCTTGCATGATGAAGCCTGAGTATTGTTTGTTATGTTTTAATCTGGTTGTAAACTACATTATTTTTTGGACTGTGTTTAAATGTGAAATTTTCATGTGTGTGTTTAGAATCTTGTTGTTTCCATGAGTTGAAACACATCTTCTATTGCATTGTGGTTAGGGCTCGGGGGCCAATGAAGAAGGATGGCTTCTCCTTTCATTGGATGTCTTGGTTGGGTGGAGAGTGTTGCCTTTCCCTGCTTTTGTTGTGATCAAAATTGAAATAAATGGAGAATCTTCATGTTGTTGTTCTGGAGGGAGGAAAAATATAGTTTTGATAGTCCTTGTTGGGATCATTATTTATTGTAACCCTTTCCCACTTTGAAGTGGATGACCTTGTATATTATTGGTGATGGAAAGATGTTTTGTATTTGCTATGAAAGTTGTAATTCGAAATGTGAAAGAGATGTACTCTGTTTTCTATTTTTGGATGAAAGAAAAGAAAGATTTATATCTTTGTAAGTTGTATAAGAATCATCCATGTCAAAATAAGTTGTTTATTTATGTTAAGATGATATTGTCTTCATTGGAAATTTGTGTTTGCAATGCATTTGAAATCTCTGTTTGGAAAATGTAAAAGGGAATACGTATGAAGAGAATATATTACTCTTTTCCTTTGGAATGCATGATTTGAAGGAAACAAAATATTTTAGTGATTGGATTAGAATGAATTCATAAATTTATGTTGGTAAATGTAAATGGATCAAATCGAATTTGAAGTTGTAGAACTCTGTTAGAGAATTTTCAAACTGGCAATTAGTTTACTCTAATGTAAAGAATGACCCTGTAACATTAAAAAGAAAAATGAAAAATTGAGTTGAACTTACTATGACCAAAATGACCCCAATAGACCTTATCACTTAAGAAATTTTTAAAGAACCTTTCAGAATCGGCAAAAAAAAATTCTCATGGTAGTTTTGATGTTAAATTCAGAACTTTTTAATTGATCATCAATAAAAAAATTAACCCTTGAAATCCATCCTAAATTTACCCAAGTGTAACCCTCCATGTCTATTTAGCATGTTGAGAAAGGAAGGAGGTCGAATTGAACAAAATTTTATAAGTTGAATGTTACCGCTTTTTTTTTTAATAATATTTCAGATCTTTTTCTCAAAATGTACCATTAAAGTGTTATCAAAATTAAATTCTTAAGGTTTTTGTACAAATAGGACATCGAGAGCTTTCCAAAAATCCCTTTTTCTCCAAAATCTTAGTTCCCTAGCAAAAGTTATGGCCTTCTGAAGTTTGCAGAAAAGGCAAAGCTTCATGCATGCACATCTTGTACGCCCGTGAGATTCTTGTGTTCACGTCTTACACACCCAAAGCCACTTACGCATGTGTCTTGCACACCTAGAGCCTCTTTCACACACATCTTGTGTGCCTAGAGCCTCATGCATGGGCGTCTTACACACCCATGAGAAAATGAGCCTCTTGCATGCCCATG
The DNA here is from genome assembly GCA_018340775.1 of Taxus wallichiana var. yunnanensis. Lineage (NCBI taxonomy): Eukaryota > Viridiplantae > Streptophyta > Pinopsida > Cupressales > Taxaceae > Taxus > Taxus wallichiana. The sequence goes on from CM031236.1 coordinate 126,077,549, forward strand.
AGAAAATAAGCCTCTTGTGTGGCCATCTTGCATGCCCATGAGAAAATGAGTCTCTTTCGTGCTTGTCTTGCATGCCCGGGAGAGAATGAGGTTATCCCATGCCTCTCTTCCATGCCCATGGAAAATTCTTCCGCGTGCCCCGTAATAAGATAATCTATCTGCAAGCGTTAGGGATGACTTTCTTCCTCCTAATGTTGTGTAGGATGTTTTGATATCTATTATAATGGAATTTGGTATTCTTATTGGGAAAACATTTTTAAAAAAATTATTGCTTAAATTTTCCTAACTAAACCTAGGTTGTTCTTGGTCTCGAGTGGTTGTTTTTAGATGGGCATTTCAGAACCTAACATGCGTGACTAGTTTCTTCTAGATTCAATTTTAATCCCTTTATGTTATTCCACCTTCTTCCTTTCCCATTATTTTACATGTACATAGACACCCCCAAATATATCAATTCAATACTATAATAGGCATGTTGTAGGCCTCAAGGTTTATTATATTCACATGAATGCATAACAATAACCCTCTTTTTATTATTAGGTTGATATTTATTCCCAAATCTCACCTCTACCACATGTCTCTTCCATCCAAACATCAAATCCTTCCTATAGTGTTAGGTTTAAAGAGATTGATTAGTCATTGACCGATAACCTTCTAGCTCTAACAACATGACATTGACTAGGTCTTTTCCTATGAGTTTAGACTAGGCAATAGATCAATATGCAATTGAATTTCTTACCATCTTACTTGTAACACATTGATGAGATCTTGGAATAATTTTGCCAAAGAAATGACCAAATCATAACCATAGATGAATATTTTGGTAGGATGTAAGTGTACACTTATACCCTCTTTCAAAACAATGTTTCTTATATCCCTCCAAAGTAAAAGAGCATGCATTCAAATTGATAAACAGTGAATGAATAATTCATAAAGGGATATCTCACATCCCCTCCACATAATTTGTAACACACCAAAAATACCAACACAAGGACAACACAATGAAATACAGGATAATTTTTTTGACTTGCTTGAAGATAATACGACACTACACAAGTTCTCTAGGGAATACAACCAACCAAAGACATGCTTTCCACAACACGGACCCACACTAGTTACAGATAGACATGAGGCACACACTAAGGACACAATGGTTCATCTAAAGTATGCAGTCTTACAACAAGGTCTTCCCACAGAAGGTTTCTTTAGATTCATGTTTTAGCTGTAAGTGTTTTTACATTCTTTACTTTTCACAGAGGAATCATGATAGGAGAATCTGAAAGTCATGTCTCCTTTGAAGAATTTTCCCCTACCTTGATAATGTTAATAAACAGTGAAAACCAATTATTGGATGGTAAGAGGTTGCTTCATTAACTTGATGAACTAGTTCATTGGTTAGGAGGCAGTTTGTTTATCAAAGCTCTCAACTTCATCAAACTGTTTTCAACGTTGTGCTCTTAAACATATATGTTTTACATCTTTTAAGTGGTCATACTTATTTTATTTTATTTTTACAGTACATGACTGTCTAACTCTTGGATTCATCATTAAGATCTTATTAGTTATTAATAAGATTTCATTGGGGTCAAGAGTCTAATCAGAAAAATTAAAGGTTTCACTAGGGCTTCACTTGAAGAGATAGAAATAAGTATATTGTTTACATTTTCAATGGGTAAGACAGATCGAAGAGTTTCTTAGTCAAGTTCCCTCTATTTTTTTTTTAATAATCTTATTATCTTCCAAGAATTCAATCATTGATTTCACCTTAAGACCATTATGAGGATTTACCACAATAAGAAATTGTTGATTAGTTTACGCGGAATCACAAGGTATATTTGTTTCTCTTGTTTTCTTTATGCTAGGTTCCAAAACATAGTCCTTTACCAAACGACACAAGACCAAGGTAACTAGAGCGATGCAAGATGATTCAAGTTCGGATAATGAATTAGGTTTGACAATTCAAGGATAAATCATATTCTGAAAAGTGAAAATTCAACAAAGGATACGCATGTCAAAACAAGTTCATTTAATCTTATTGACAATAATATTTCTCAAATTGACTTTCAAACGATAACAACAACCTACAAGAGAACAATACAAAATTATAACACAATGCCTTCTAGATAGTCTCCACAATTTCCATACCAATGATGTAAAGCAAAAGAAAAACATTCGTACAACAGCAGTTCCTAAGAAGGATGGAATCCACTTTCTACACGTGTTTCTTTTTCTCTCTCTTTTTTTTCTTTTCTACTCAGGAAATCCTCCTGCACATTTGTTAGCACATGTCAGTTCGCAAGAACTGAGCACGATAAAAGCTATATCATTAAGACATTATGTTGTTATCTAACTGTTTCAAGGAAGAAAAGTACCGTTGAAGAAGAAAACAATAATTCAAGAGACTAAACAAGAGCAATTAAAGAGCTGTCCAAAAGCATAAACTGTCTAAATATAAGGGATGGCACTAACTCTATTCAATTAACATTTTCACATAGGAGCAGTTAATAAACATCATAGTGAAATTTCACCCATATCACAATAATGACCATCATTAACAAGATAACATTTCGAAACAAAAACAATTACAGGAAGAGGGTTAATTTCAAACGTGATCTATCCCTATTTGTTTAAGTTAGTTCACCAAGCCAAGGATTCACTATGCCACTGGAAGATCCCAAACAATCAATCGACAAGAGAATATCTAAACCAACATGACTTATTAATATTAAGATGATGTGCCTATAACAGTTAATTTTATGTCAGTACAGAATAAATAAATTGGACAGAAAAGGGGTGAAATGCACAAATGACCTCGCATGGGTCACATCCTATCCTAACAATCCTTCTATTAGACTTTCTTCTAATCAAGAGAATGTCTTAAGAAAAAGGACAAACTTGACAAGACCAAACATATCCATTATAATTCTTACAGGTGGGTTACTCAATCATTCACAAGAACACAACACAAGATACCTAGCTTCCAAAGGATCTGTCGTCGACAACAAGTTGACTTAAACCTTTTTGGTCAATACATAACCATTCTACTACAATGACGGCAAGGAGGTCGTATCACAACGATCATCACAAAACCCAGTCAAACAAAGAGTTTCCAAACACACCAACCTATGAGTCACAGGAGAATGAAATTTAAGCATCTTTACGGAGCAAAACGTAGGGTAATTTCTTATGCATAAAACCAACATCCCAATTTTAAGATTTGAAAACTTCCTCAATAATGATCCAGTAGATCTCATATCCTCCAACATGTGTGAAACAAAAACAAGGTACGAAAAAGAGTATTTCCTCTAACATTTTAAGCTATCCAAAAGAAATGTGAGTATCGTCAAAAGAAAACATTCCATAGGTTCAGCTACATTCCTCAAGACATACAACAGTCACCAAGGGAGAGAAGGTGGTTCCAAAGACAACAATCTCCAAACGGTGAACTTGAATTGATATCAATTATGAAAATCAAACATGACACTTGAAGAATAAAAGTATTTCTTCGAGCGATTCAAAACAAAATAACAAAAGCAACTAACCTAGTTGAAAGTAATATCAACTTGGCTCAAATCGATAATCAGTCAAGCTAAGCACACACCAAGCCAACCGGGAAGGGTTACTAGAACCTAAAACAACTGAAAGAAAAGGATAGAGACAGGAATAGCATCATTCACCTATACACGATGCACTCGCAGTACTCAATCACCAATTGCAAAAACCCAACATAGACCAGAACTACAGATCTCGAGCCGAAACAAGAATAAGAACATAACAGGAACTATAAGGTTGAGTCCAACGACAATGTTTGGTAAAACATTCAAATCGTGAGGCCAACGCATAAAACTCGAGAATTTTCATTACAAGACCCCCGCCTCTTTTGTTTTATTAGTCCTAAGAACAAAGTTCACCCAACTAATATTTATTAAAAACCCAGAAAACAATATAAGGGCTTCAACCAACGCGATCATTTCTAACGCTAAAACAAATACAAACGAGCAAGGAAAGTGGAAACCAAACAGTATACCATCACACGAGACATTAATACGAAGAGTAGAGTTATTTAGTGATTCAATTAAATAACAGCATAAGAATTAATGGTATAGAGAATATCGTGCTGATTAAGCTCCCATGATCGATAACAAGATGGACGTGGCTGCAACGGAACTCCAACCAACGCAACTTCTCTTCCTCGGCTGCTTTGAAGGTCCAAACTCTGTTAACGGCCATGCTCTTGACTTCATAACATCAATTGTATAGTCCGTAATGTGCATCCCTGCCCATATACTGATGGGGTAAAAGTTAAAGCCTCGTTTTACAATATCATGGAGATGCTGTGACATTGAACTGTTTTCGAGAAACTTGTGCAAGACTGGGATGATAAGCTGGGGGGGGGGTTTGGAGGAAAGGAAAAAGAAAAAGGAGTGGTGAAAAGATGTTCTGAGAGAGAAGGGCTTTGCAATCAATCCAGCACTTCAGGGACACTCTGAAATTACATGCCTGTAAATGTTTGCCAATGGCTACAAATGGCTGGACACCACCTCGCATACCTACAACCAGCATTGCTATTTGAAGTGGTGGAACATTTCGTTTCTCCCCATCCTCCTCTTATATATCGCATGGAGTTTAAATGCTAGAACCAAAGTTGAAGATAGTGAAGGTTGATGGCAAAGCAACAAAGCTTACAATAGCAATGCCAATTGTCATCAGTACAGCAGAGATAATAAGCTGCCTCTTCAAAACAGGTTCAATTTCCTTAACCGCCTTGATCTCAAAGAAGTCGGTTGCAAACAATGTTGTGATTAAGCATATCACAATACCCATTGAGCTGATAAGCAAAGGATAGCACATGGAAGTGAAATCATGAGAGTTGCCAAAGGATGAAATGGATGCCACAACAAGAGCAGCACAAGAAGATTCAGCATAGGACCCAAACAAATCTGAGCCCATCCCAGCAATATCTCCAACATTATCACCAACATTATCAGCTATAACTGCAGGGTTGCGAGGGTCATCTTCAGGTATGTTCTGCTCAATCTTACCAACTAGATCAGCACCAACATCAGCAGCCTTGGTGTAAATTCCTCCACCAACTCTTCCAAAAAGAGCCATTGCAGACCCACCAAGACCATAGCCAGTAATGGCCTCAAAGAGACCCTCCCAATCATCTCCGTAGTAAATCTTGAAAACATTAATGCTGATGTAGAGGACAAGAAGTCCATTGGCAGCAAGCAAAAATCCCATCACAGCCCCAGACCTAAATGCAGTAATGAAAGCCTTTCCAACACCCTTCCTAGCTTCCAAAGTAGTTCTGGCATTTGCATAAGTTGCAATCTTCATTCCCAGAAAACCAGATAACACTGAAGTCAAAGCACCAAGCAGAAAGGCTATAGCACTGAATATAGCATTTCTGAGCGCGGTTTGCACATCTTTTCCTTCGCATAGGTACAGGGTTGAGATTTGGTGCTAAAATTCTCCACCGAACCAAGGAACAAAAATATAATAGCCCCAAAACACACAGTAAATACCCCCAGATACTTGTACTCTGTAAACAGGAACGAAGTAGCCCCTTCGGAGATGGCGTTCTGTATCTCTGCGCATTTGATGACAGCCCGGCGGCCATCAATTCCATCTTCCTCCGCCTCATCGAGCAAATGATCGTTGTACCCATTTGATGCCGTGGAGGGCGCGACTTTGATGCGAGACACAAACACCCACTGCAACAATGCAAACGCTATTCCAATAACAGCCGCTACAGGAACCAGTATTTCCGTCAGCATTTCGCTCAGTAGAGGACCCGCCATTGCCAAATCCTCTCAGGGTTTACACAGCTGCTCCTGCGACTCGAACCGAGCTCTATCGGATCCCAAAGCAAACGCTCCAAATAAAATATGTAGGCAACATCCACATCGGGTAGACACACCGAGAATCCCGAATTTGAGGATGCATTCGATACAGAACAGATAACAATGTAGCTGGACAACCTGCACATTGGAAGCGCTCAAAAAGGCTTCACTAAAACTTTATCTCGTCCTTCTACTACGGCTGCAAGATTTTGCGACAGCTGAACATGGCTGTGGTCGCGTGCAAGCAGAACACCAGGATCAACACCAACAGCTCCCTGGCTCGCCCTGCAGCAGCTGTCACACTTTCTCTCTCGGGAGGCCACTGATTTTCTGAGATAAGTTCACTTCTCGACCCTGTAGCTGCTGCATAAAGCCAGTTTCTTCCTCACGGAACTCTCCTAGAAGGATTTCAGTTCAACACTCCACTGAAACCGCATGCACAACAAGATTTTGAGAATCCACACCCACCCACGCAACATCAGGGCGACAGAACTTCATTTCACCATTAATGAATCCACTGTTCAGCACACGCCAAGGAGGAGCAGGTCAAAATGAGGTGACAGGGTTATAAATTGCGGTAGGTTGAGACAGTTAGTATGTTGAAAAAAATGGAGATAGCTGGTGGAGGGCAGGTAGAAAAGGAGCCAATGCCCAGCGGGCATTACATTCTCCTCCCCTTAAGAAGCATCGTCCTCGATGCGACATGACACAAAGGCAAAGAAATGGTAAGCAACCAAGAACAGACACAGGAGAGAGTACACTCTATGGTTTAAAATTTTAGTTGATTAAAGCACGGCCACAGGGTAGCCTTAGGAACATTTGGTAGAAATTTTAACTTTAAATGTTCTGTGAAGATTGGCAGTTCTTTCTTGTTTATTATTTTCATTAGTCTCTTTCCTTTATCATTATTTCTAGTTTTAGTTTCTTTTAAAATAAAATATCATCATGGAAGAGTTTTGATTTATTCCTTATTGTGGGTGCCCAACATGAACTGCTAACACAACACCTTATCAGGTTCACAAGACCCTACAGATTCACAAGTACACAAGTATATACTTCAAGATTGTATTACACCACAAAAGGTTACACAATTACGGAAAAGAATAGGCACACTTCCCATAACATAGGTACTCATCACACATCAATGACTGACATACAAAATACTCAACAAAAGAGTACTACAATCCACCAGACATTTCCTCAATTTGCATCAATGAAAGACTCTCATAACAACAAACCATGCTACAGGTACATAGTGTCCACAAGGGAATCAATGACATGTCCACAACATCACAACACATAACCATCTGACATGAGTAACACATACATCAAAAGTCCACTACCAAACATCACAATAACTCAACATATATCCTGAAACATCAACCATACAGACAAATATCATAAGCCTCCCTCAAACTCTTATGCCTCCCTCAAGTCTCTTATGCCTCCCTCAAACTCTTATGCCTCCCTCAAGTCTCTTATGCCTCCCTCAAACTCTTATGCCTCCCTCAAACTCTTTTATGCCTCCCTCAAACTCTTATGCCTCCCTCAGTCTCTTATGCCTCCCTCAAACTCTTATGCCTCCCTCAAACTCTTTTGCCTCCCTCAAGGAGGCCGGTTGTCCCCATGGTCAAAAGACACACAGAGTTTGGACACTCCTAACCCAAGTGACATAATGACGCGTAGTTCTCCATAACCCGCTAGTCATATGTACCCCTTGGGGCGTACCCCCATACAACGAAGCGGGTCCATAGGTCCAACCAATCCATGGTGCATCCCATGACCCTATTCCACACATCACGACATTAGAACCAGCACAACAATCCAGTCAAAGTGCCAAGTGGCAAAGTACAAGCCTTGGGCAAGGCGGTAAAAATTCCAAATTTAAAAGAAGACCCCAAATCAAGCTAAAATAAATGGCCAAATAGCCAAAGTTAGTATCGAAATCCCCATGTTAGTGCCACAAACCAAGGAAATGCCCAAAATTGTAAAGCATTGCAATCAAGAAAAGATGCTGGTCCTTGCAAAAATAAAGTAAAAACTCAATTTACGAATAAAATCAACTTATAATAATGTCACATTACGATAACTGTGTGGCCTTATCTGGCCACCAAAGGGGTACTCAACGAGTTGCTGGCACTCGGAACATCGAGCCTCAGCTCGTAAAATATATATCAATCCCGCCACCCTTCGACAAGGCTAAACATAGTCATAGATACACTAAGGTTGCATACATACAACCACATAGGGAGAGAGGAAAGAGTCACATGTAATCTACTAAACCAAGTTTTGACTCGAGTTATTGACCCATGGTACACCATTCCTCACTCTCAACATACACTTCTACCGATCTCCCTCAGGGTCGGTTAGTGTAAGGCTCACAACATAACATGTAACTACATCACTAACACCATGGTGGTACACACATAGCTACCATAACGTCTCACGTATGGTAGGTATACGGGTAGATCACAATTATACATTTACAGGGTGCAATACATCACTTTACCACATTCTGCACCCAAGGTGCAATCACAATACGATAGGGTTCATACACTCACCGTATGACCCAAAATCACAACATGAAGCATTTCCTGTTTGCACAGTCATACATACGATGAACATAGTACATCACAACATAACATACATTGCAACATAACAAGGTGGTACACACGTTTCTTCAGAACATGGTAAAAACATCATGATACAACTCGTTTCTTTTAACATCAACTAGTCATACAACACATTGATACACTCACATATCACAATATGCCACAATGCTCCAACACTACGTCATCCACATAATAATTCTTTTCACACGCCACAAACAGTAATTCACACGTGAACTCTTCATAGAATCCACAAGAAGGAGAGAGAATACTCTCATCCCCAACACATCAACATGATAACAAATACGCACTGAGTGACATACACATCACGTGCGTTCACAATATCACAATTACGACAATAATCACATCACGCTTAAAGCACATTACTCTTCCAATATAAATCATCATCATGCAACATCATCATCATCATCAGTATCATCATGTAACACCACCACCACCATGCAACATCACCATACAACACCAATCCGGCCCATAGGTTCGAGAGCATGAACCTACGCTCTGATACCAAAATGTAACACACCAAAAATACCAACACAAGGACAACACAGTGGAATACAGGATAATTTTTTTTTGACTTGCTTGAAGATAATACGACACTACACAAGTTCTCTAGGGAATACAACCGACCAAAGACATGCTTTCCACAACACGGACCCACACTAGTTACAGATAAACATGAGGCACACACTAAGGACACAATGGTTCATCTAAAGTATGCAGTCTTACAACAAGGTCTTCCCACAGAAGGTTTCTTTAGAATCATGTTTTAGCTGTAAGTGTTCTTACATTTTTTTACTTTTCACAGAGGAATCATAATAGGAGAATCTGAAAGTCATGTCTCCTTTGAAGAATTTTCCCCTACCTTGATAATGTTAATAAACAGTGAAAACCAATTATTGGATGGTAAGAGGTTGCTTCATTAACTTGATGAACTAGTTCATTGGTTAGGAGGCAGTTTGTTTATCAAAGCTCTCAACTTCATCAAACTGTTTTCAACGTTGTGCTCTTAAACATATATGTTTTACATCTTTTAAGTGGTCATACTTATTTTATTTTATTTTTACAGTACATGACTGTCTAACTCTTGGATTCATCATTAAGATCTTATTAGTTATTAATAAGATTTCATTGGGGTCAAGAGTCTAATCAGAAAAATTAAAGGTTTCACTTGGGCTTCACTTGAAGAGATAGAAATAAGTATACTGTTTACATTTTCAATGGGTAAGACAGATCGAAGAGTTTCTTAGGCAAGTTCCTTCTATTTATTATAATCTTGTTATCTTCCAAGAATTCAATCATTGATTTCACCTTAAGACCATTCTGAGGATTTACCACAATAAGAGATTGTTGATTTGTTTACGCGGGATCACAAGGTATATTTGTTTCTCTTGTTTTCTTTTTGCTAGGTTCAAAAACATAGTCCTCTACCAAACGACACAAGACCAAGGTAACTAGAGCGATGCAAGATGATTCAAGTTTGGATAATTAGAATTAGGTTTGACAATTCAAGGATAAATCATATTCTGAAAAGTGAAAATTAACAAAGGATACGCATGTCAAAACAAGTTCATTTAATCTTATTGACAATAATATTTCTCAAATTGACTTTCAAACGATAACAACAACCTACAAGAGAACAATACAAAATTGTAACACAATGCCTTCTAGATAGCCTCCACAATTTCCATACCAATGATGTAAAGCAAAAGAAAACATTCGTACAACAGCAATTCCTAAGAAGGATGGAATCCACTTTCTACACGTGTTTCTTTTTCTCTCTTTTTTTTTTTCTTCTTTTCTACTCAGGAAAAATCCTCCTGCACATTTGTTAGCACATGTCAGTTCGCAAGAACTGAGCACGATAAAAGCTATATCATTAAGACATTATGTTGTTATCTAACTGTTTCAAGGAAGAAAAGTACCGTTGAAGAAGAAAACAATAATTCAAGAGACTAAACAAGAGCAATTAAAGAGCTGTCCAAAAGCATAAACTGTCTAAATATAAGGGATGGCACTAACTCTATTCAATTAACATTTTCACATAGGAGCGGTTAATAAACATCATAGTGAAATTTCACCCATATCACAATAATGACCATCATTAACAAGATAACATTTCGAAACAAAAACAATTACAGGAAGAGGGTTAATTTCAAACGTGATCTATCCCTATTTGTTTAAGTTAGTTCACCAAGCCAAGGATTCACTATGCCACCGAAGATCCCAAACAATCAATCGACAAGAGAAAATCTAAACCAACATGACTTATTAATATTAAGATGATGTGCCTATAACAGATTAATTTTATGTCGATCTGAGAATAAATAAATTGGACGGAAAAGGGGTGAAATGCACAAATGACCTCGCATGGGTCACATCCTATCCTAACAATCCTTCTATTAGACTTTCTTCTAATCAAGAGAATGTCTTAAGAAAAAGGACAAACTTGACAAGACCAAACATATCCATTATAATTCTTACAGGTGGGTTACTCAATCATTCACAAGAACACAACACAAGATACCTAGCTTCCAAAGGATCTGTCGTCGACAACAAGTTGACTTAAACCTTTTTGGTCAATACATAACCATTCTACTACAATGACGGCAAGGAGGTCGTATCACAACGATCATCACAAAACCCAGTCAAACAAAGAGTTTCCAAACACACCAACCTATGAGTCACAGGAGAATGAAATTTAAGCATCTTTACGGAGCAAAACGTAGGGTAATTTCTTATGCATAAAACCAACATCCCAATTTTAAGATTTGAAAACTTCCTCAATAATGATCCAGTAGATCTCATATCCTCCAACATGTGTGAAACAAAAACAAGGTACGAAAAAGAGTATTTCCTCTAACATTTTAAGCTATCCAAAAGAAATGTGAGTATCGTCAAAAGAAAACATTCCATAGGTTCAGCTACATTCCTCGAGACATACAACAGTCACCAAGGGAGAGAAGGTGGTTCCAAAGACAACAATCTCCAAACGGTGAACTTGAATTGATATCAATTATGAAAATCAAACATGACACTTGAAGAATAAAAGTATTTCCTCGAGCGATTCAAAACAAAATAACAAAAGCAACTAACCTAGTTGAAAGTAATATCAACTTGGCTCAAAACGATAATCAGTCAAGCTAAGCACGCACCAAGCCAACCGAAAAGGTTTACTAGAACCTAAAACAACTGAAAGAAAAGGATAGAGACAGGAATAGCATCATTCACCTATACACGATGCACTCGCAGTACTCAATCACCAATTGCAAAAACCCAACATAGACCAGAACTACAGATCTCGAGCCGAAACAAGAATAAGAACATAACAGGAACTATAAGGTTGAGTCCAACGACAATGTTTGGTAAAACATTCAAATCGTGAGACCAACACATAAAACTCGAGAATTTTCATTACAAGACCCCCGCCTCTTTTGTTTTATTAGTCTTAAGAACAAAGTTCACCCAACTAATATTTATTAAAACCCAGAAAACAATATAAGGGCTTCAACCAACGCAATCATTTCTAACGCCAAAACAAATACAAACGAGCCAGGAAAGTGGAAACCAAACAGTATACCATCACACGAGACATTAATATGAAGAGTAGAGTTATTTAGTGATTCAATTAAATAACAGCATAAGAATTAATGGTATAGAGAATATCGTGCCTGATTAAGCTCCCGCAGTCGATAACAAGATGGACGTGGCCTGCAACAGTAACCCAACCAACGCAACTTCTCTTCCTCGGCCTGCTGAAGGTCCAAACTCTGTTAACGGCCATGCTCTTGACTTCATAACATCAATTGTATAGTCCGTAATGTGCATCCCTGCCCATATACTGATGGGGTAAAAGTTAAAGCCTCGTTTTACAATATCATGGAGATGCTGTGACATTGAACTGTTTTCGAGAAACTTGTGCAAGACTGGGATGATAAGCTTGGGGGGGTTTGGAGGAAAGGAAAAAGAAAAAGGAGTGGTGAAAAGATGTTCTGAGAGAGAAGGGCTTTGCAATCAATCCAGCACTTCAGGGACACTCTGAAATTACATGCCTGTAAATGTTTGCCAATGGCTACAAATGGCTGGACACCACCTCGCATACCTACAACCAGCATTGCTATTTGAAGTGGTGGAACATTTCGTTTCTCCCCATCCTCCTCTTATATATCGCATGGAGTTTAAATGCTAGAACCAAAGTTGAAGATAGTGAAGGTTGATGGCAAAGCAACAAAGCTTACAATAGCGATGCCAATTGTCATCGATCTGAGAGATAATAAGATGCCTCTTCAAAACAGGTTCAATTTCCTTAACCGCCTTGATCTCAAAGAAGTCGGTTGCAAACAATGTTGTGATTAAGCATATCACAATACCCATTGGTGATAAGCAAAGGATAGCACATGGAAGTGAAATCATGAGAGTTGCCAAAGGATGAAATGGATGCCACAACAAGAGCCGCACAAGAAGATTCAAAGATAGGACCCAAACAAATCAGGCCCATCCCAAAGAATATCTCCAACATTATCACCAACATTATCAGCTATAAGCTGCGGGGTTGCGAGGTCATCTTCGGTATGTTACTCGCTCAATCTTACCAACTAGATCAGCACTAACATCAGCAGCCTTGGTGTAAATTCCTCCACCAACTCTTCCAAAAGAGCCATTGCAGACCCACCAAGACCATAGCCAGTAATGGCCTCAAAGAGACCCTCCCAATCATCTCCGTAGTAAATCTTGAAAACATTAATGCTGATGTAGAGGACAAGAAGTCCATTGGCAGCAAGCAAAAATCCCATCACAGCCCCAGACCTAAATGCAGTAATGAAAGCCTTTCCAACACCCTTCCTAGCTTCCAAAGTAGTTCTGGCATTTGCATAAGTTGCAATCTTCATTCCCAGAAAACCAGATAACACTGAAGTCAAAGCACCAAGCAGAAAGGCTATAGCACTGAATATAGCATTTGCAAGCGCGGGTTTGCACATCTTTTCCTTCGCATAGGTACAGGGTTGAGATTTGGTGCTAAAATTCTCCACCGAACCAAGGAACAAAAATATAATAGCCCCAAAACACACAGTAAATACCCCCAGATACTTGTACTCTGTAAACAGGAACGAAGTAGCCCCTTCGGAGATGGCGTTCTGTATCTCTGCGCATTTGATGACAGCCCGGCGGCCATCAATTCCATCTTCCTCCGCCTCATCGAGCAAATGATCGTTGTACCCATTTGATGCCGTGGAGGGCGCGACTTTGATGCGAGACACAAACACCCACTGCAACAATGCAAACGCTATTCCAATAACAGCCGCTACAGGAACCAGTATTTCCGTCAGCATTTCGCTCAGTAGAGGACCCGCCATTGCCAAATCCTCTCAGGGTTTACACAGCTGCTCCTGCGACTCGAACCGAGCTCTATCGGATCCCAAAGCAAACGCTCCAAATAAAATATGTAGGCAACATCCACATCGGGTAGACACACCGAGAATCCCGAATTTGAGGATGCATTCGATACAGAACAGATAACAATGTAGCTGGACAACCTGCACATTGGAAGCGCTCAAAAAGGCTTCACTAAAACTTTATCTCGTCCTTCTACTACGGCTGCAAGATTTTGCGGCAATGAAATGAACATGGTCATGGTCGCGTCTGCGAGAACACCAGGATCAACACCAACAGCTCCCTGGCTCGCCCTGCAGCAGCTGTCACACTTTCTCTCTCGGGAGGCCACTGATTTTCTGAGATAAGTTCACTTCTCGACCCTGTAGCTGCTGCATAAAGCCAGTTTCTTCCTCACGGAACTCTCCTAGAAGGATTTCAGTTCAACACTCCACTGAAACCGCCTGCACAACAAGATTTTGAGAATCCACACCCACCCACGCAACATCAGGGCGACAGAACTTTCATTTCACCATTAATGAATCCACTGTACAGCACACGCCAAGGAGGAGCAGGTCAAAATGAGGTGACAGGGTTATAAATTGCGGTAGGTTGAGACAGTTAGTATGTTGAAAAAAAATGGAGATAGCTGGTGGAGGGCAGGTAGAAAAAGGAGCCAATGCCCACGGGCATTACATAATTATACACATTACATGCCCAAACAAGGGGCACAATCCTCAATGAATGATGTTATCTACACACTAGTGGGGAGGATTAGAGCGATGGAGAGCACTCAAATCTCACAACAAAACTAGGTAATAGAACAAAATACGTGTTATCCCATAGATAACAAAAATTATGTCCCTTTCAACAACACATAACCAATACAACTACAAATGTAGTAAGGTTATCGTGTTCAATCAAATATGAGTGATCTTATCACGGGGATGAGAAAGCTAGGAATGGGTCCTTACCCATCCTACATATACCCTACCCAAATATCTCTTGGTAATATATTCCCACATTCCACCCCTAACATTGTGAGTTTTCATAACCCAACACCCCAAATGCTTTCTCCAATGTTGTCCCCCCTACATCCACATGTATTTGAATTCGGTGCAACCATAGGCTTATATGTTATTTGGACCATTTAATCAATTCCAAGTAATCCCATACACTCTAGATATCATTCATGCTTATCCATGTATAAAAAAATCACACATGACTTTAGGTAATTATCTAGTCCGATTACATACTACTATTCATATGATTCCTAAGTAAGAAAAGTATTAATTAACCCATGTCTTTGGCCACCTTTATTTTCTTTTTATTGCCACTTTTGGTCTTACACCATTACTTGCTTAGTCTTCCTTTTCATATCCCGACATTTATCATCTTGGGCACCAATGCCCAGCTAGAATGACAACAGAACGGTGCCCTCGTCCCCTCCGGTGCCCCGACCTCGGTATAATTTGGTGATTTGTATATTTTGGGTCCTTTCTAGCCATTTGAGCATCTTATATTTTTTTCAGTAGTGGTTCTTTTCATGGTTAACTATGAAATTCAAGAAAGGGAATCCCATAAATATAAATTTTTGTGATCATAATAAGGGACCAAACATTAAGCATTAGCTATCACCTAAGGTTACATCCATCAAGCATCTAAGATTTGCATTGAATCCATCTATCACCATCCAAGGGACACAAGGGATGGTTATTCTATATACACACTTAATAGGAGGGAATTTTATTCTATTCCATGCACTCATCTATTACATTTATTTACATGTAGCTTACTTTATTGCTATCAAGTGCGACATGCATAAGAACCACCTAGGGCACGATTCCAAACACACACACAAAACTACATTGGGTATGAGATGTATTGCAGTGTTCGAACGTAAGATCACCATTATATAAAATGAGGACAGTCCATCCCCTCATTTTGCATCATTTGTTTTAGGATTTGATGTATATTTGAGGGTTTTACATGTCATTATTTCATTGTATGTTTCAAGTGACTTCGGTGATCATTGTGGGATCTCATAGAGACCAAAGGTGAGTAACAAGGAATATATTATGACCAATTAGAGGAGGTTTTCCTCACATTTTGGCACAAAAATGTTCCCGAGAAAATGCTTAGAGTGCCCATGAGCGCCTTGTCCCTCTCCGCACCCCACCCAAATAGATTGTCGATCACATACTTTTCTTAGGCTTTGTGCGTCGATTCTCCTTCTCTCTTCATCCAATCAGCACTTCCACATAGTCCATGATTAGTTTTAATACAACTAAGTTATCTTACCTCTTATTTGTACTTAGGGTTTTATACTTTCTTGTTTGGGTAAATTTATGTACTTGAATTGTTTATTTATTTACTGCTACAATAGCAATCTAATTAGGAATATGTACTTTCATATTTAGCTTAATCAATTTGTGAAGTTGCGTTTGAATACTCTTGGATATTTATTTTTCTTCTATTATGGATCATAAGGTCTCTCAAGTCTCTTTGCTTTAATTTCTTCAAATGCACCTATCTTGTAAATATACTCTTCACAAAACCCTAATACTATGTATCTCCTTATCAACATGTTGCCCGCTTAACTCAATGTTGTCTTCGATCGTCCTTTATGATGACTCTCTTAGATATAATTCCAACCAATCTATTTGCAAATACATGCAATCTCTTCATTCTTTATTTCAAGACAAATTTCAAGCTATGGAATCCACTATTATCTCTTAAATCTGAAATCCAACATCTTAAGGACACTTCTCAGGCTCATGTTTGTTCTCCTTCTACATATTATCTTCATTTTATGTATTCTACATGTGCTCATATTAGTGAATCTCAATTTTTTATCTCCCAACACCTCTCAAGTTTAATATCAATGCTAAGAAACAATATATTTTTCCAAAATGCATAACTCATCAAATCATTTTACCATCTATTGATTGTTATCCTCCTTATCGATTGCAATATATCAAGGTCTTCCATATCAAAATTATCATCAATTCAATGGACATAATGACAATGATTTCTATTCTTTACAATCAACAATGAAGAATTTTGAGCATCAAGGTTTCATGTCATTCACCACACAACATTCTATTATATGGTCCAAGCTTACAACATTCTCGTGACATTATTAATAAATTGTAATATTGTTAATAATGATTTATTACAACTCATATTAATAATATAGTTAATAGTTGTGTAGGAGTGAATTTGTTGAATAAACAACTCACGTAGCTATTTTGATGTGTGATCTAAAAAATAGGTGTGAGAGATATCCTAGGGATAAGTTTGAGAGATTCATGGAGAGTGATATGAGGGATTGAAGATGAAGTTTGACTCCACCTTTGTACGAGATAAAATATTATAAAATGTAACCTCTATCATTGTAATTGATATCCCGAATGATTTCTAAATTCAAAATAATAATATTCAGTGTTTTATTATTGTGTTAGATTATTTGTAATAATCTGGACCAAATTTATCATTTGGTATCAGAGAAGGAAGTATTTGAGAGCAGAAGAGAAAGGTTTATGAACAAAATGGTTCATTGGTTGGTTTGAATCTGCTCGAATATCTTGTTGATAGATCTATATAGCGAATTTGTGAAGTGGCAGATCTGTTTGCAACTATCAATTCACACATGTCTCTTTTTTTTGTCATCATTTACTTCTTCTGTTAACACCATTTGTTGTTCCATTCCTTTTCAAAAATAGAGTGATTGCAGATTTGAAGCATATCACTCATGCTGCATGATCAAAAATATACACTATGTTTTTTTAATATTATAGAGCAATGTTTAATAGTGAACTAAGATCGGTTGATGGCGAACTAAGATCGGTTAACAGTCCACCTGCACACACATCCATATCTCTGGAGTTGAAAGATCGAAATTTCGAATAGCTTGTTGTCTATTTACAAGGCAGACCTTCGAGAATAAAGAATTCTTTATGCTCTCCACGTGATGATTTGTACAGTGATATGATTTGGATCGACTCAACATATTTGATAGCTCTGCGCATTCAGATTTCCATGCAAATGCTTCTAATTTGTCAAGATTCAATTTTTCTGCGGATTTAATCTCTGCGCATATTGGTAGAACCATATTGTATTGTGATGTACAAGGGCGTTCAATATATGTCTTTGCAGTCAATACAGCAGTACCAGTAGAAGCGTGTTTGTTTTGTGATTTGTGGAATGTTCAACCTACACTCTTTTGGTTTCCACCAAACATGATCCAGTTGGACTCCATTCATAAAAATCTATACACAGATTGGTAACGTAGGCACTGACAACAGATGATCAATACTGGACATTTGTATGAGATGTGATCTCCTCTTGTCAGACCGATCTACAATTTTAAAAACCACCATATGTATTTGTCATGCCATTTTTCATCTAGTTGATTCTCATGTGAATTTTGTATTTTTTTCTCCAGTCAACAATCACCTATATACCTGCAAGTCTTGTTTATCAAAAGCTAAGTTAGAAGGATGTACTGCGTAACTAAGTGTGGAAAGAATTTGGAGCATAGAGCCACTATTTATGTCGTCCCTACAGCCAATAAATCCATGCTTAGTTTTTCAGCGTGATCTCTTGCCATGCAAAATAGTTATTTTCTCCCTATTTCGATTCATGGTTTGGTCAAAAGGTGTGGAAATATAACCAGCACGAGTTAGTCAATTTTTTTATATATCTTGTTGGTATATAGTTTTAGATTAATAATAGGGTATATATCTTGTTGGTATATTGGGAGTCATTTTTGTTAACAATAGGGGAGTGTATATTGGGAATTAATAATGTTAACAATAGGGGAGTGAATGTTACAAATATATTGTGACATTGTTAATAAATTGTAATATTATTAATAATGAGTTAATACAACTCATATTAATAATATAGTTAATAGTTGTGTGTGAGTGAAGTCGTTGAATAAATAACTCACATAGATATTTTGGTGTGTGAGCTAATAAAGGGATGTGAGAGATATCCTAGAGATAAGTTTGAGAGATTCATGGAGATATGAGGGATTGAATATGAAGTTTGAATCCAACTTTGTAGGAGATCAAACATTATAAAATGTAACCTCTATCATTGTAATTGATATCCCAAATGATTTCTAAATTCAAAATAAAAATATTTGGTGTTTTATTATTGTCTTAGATTATTTGTAATAATATGGTCCAAATTTATTAGGTCCTCTCCACTTGTTTCATCTCAATGTGTTCCTAAATCTGATTTCTCTAATGAGCATCATGCCATCATTTCTAAGGAAATTCAAGAGACGCCTAAGTAACCACCTCTCAAAATAAGTACAACACCTCCTCTCGGGTAATCTATCAAATCACGAAATAAACCTCAACAACCTCCTCTAAAACTCATTTCAACACCTTCTCCTACTGATTCTGCTACAACGTTACCCAATAATTCACCATTTCAGCAACCAATCATTTTTGTCAAAGCAACTTATCCTTATACTGATGGACATGACACATTTCAAACTCCACCACCATCACATGGTCCTACTGTTGCTTCTTCCTACAATTGTGTTGGCCCTCTCTCTTATCATGACACGCATAAGGATCTCCCACAATGGAAAGATATATCTCATGACACCGCGTATATCTCCATCACTAACACACATGGGGAATCATCCTTACTTCCCCCTTCCTAGCATCAATTTCTCACCATTTCTACTCATACATTCCGTGTTTCATGTTTCATCTCTCGACCATCATTACACACCCTTTGATAAAATTGTATCACCATTACCCGATAACGAAATCTTGTGTTTTGTTTCACACTTGACTTTCAAGGGAATCATATACACATGAACCTCACACATAACATGCTACCCATCATACTACACACTACATTGTGTATTATCTTATTTCTCACACATATTCTTCAATATACAACCAACACCCTTGCAACACATTCTTACTCGACATATTTAGAATACACTCTTCTCATTCATATCTATCAATACAACCTCAATACAATCACACGACATACTCTTTTCACACATTCAACACATTTATGACATACTCTATAATACATTATACCTCATCTTTTTACATACAACCGACACAAACATATTATACAACAAGCTACAAGAAACACACCTCCTTCCCCATATAGCATCATACATTCAACCAACATGTCATTACTTTATTTTTAATGACAATTAATAAAACACATTACACATCACATACTCAACATGTTTACAATCACTCCCTTCAAAACAATGGTTTACACATTCAAAACCTCTTTATTAACATATGCATTACACACCGGACATTTTATGCATTCATCTCCTTTTACACAATATCTAATATACACATTTGCAACATATCTTCCTCTCACTTATTTCTACATATTGCACTTGATACCCTATTATGCACTCTAGTACTATGGTCCATACTCTACTTATAAGTGTCTACATCTCAAATGGACCTCACCACACTCACATGTTCACTAACTCACTCATATATTCTACACTTTTCTATTTAACGATCACATCTTTTAAATATACACAATTCAACCCATTTCCCACCGACGCACCCTCGTTATGGTTCATTCTTGACTTTTTAGAGGGCATAAAAAAATGATCCTCATTTCATAAATACACATCCAATCGGAGGTAATTATGCTCCTATCATTCACTCTACATTCCATTCCATCTCATCCATGACATACTACACATCTTGGTTCCATTTACTCTTGCTTACTTATGCTTCTAAATGTACCATGTACTACATATTCTAGATAGATATCTTGTATGTCATTATATTTATGATACACACATGCTCGTTCACTTTCCTTTCTAGTTTTGATCACTGATTCTAAAGATCTACACACGCAACATGGATGTTAGACACAATACCTATTACCAATCCCATAGTGGCTCTTGGGGCATCGACTTTCGTACGCTAAAGGTGCTATTGTTTTATTTGGTTTCATAACACACTACTATATCAGATTATACATGCTCTGACATACATTTTATCTTTCTAACATGCTAACGGGTGCTTCATGTGCAACATTTGTTATGTGGGACTATTTTATTCCATGGTTGTCTATTACATTTCTTGCTCTTTGTATGCTCCTATTTGCGGGCTTAGCCATTTGAATTGTGTATACACTTTTTGCATTTTTCTTCATCAACCTCGACTATCTTGTGAAATCGTGAGTGGTTTCCCATGTTTGTAACCCACTTTTTAGTCCACATCGTCTTCTTGTGTACTTACATTATCTTATTGCACCTCATCTTCACATTATCTCCGCACTTGTCTTCTACATGTGTGTTTGTATTTACTTATACTAACAATTGTCTCCCATCAACTTCATTGCATGTGTCTTGGTTTCTACCTAGCACATTCCCTTCCCCTTGAAGGGCATAGTTTCATCACAATGTTTGGTCCTCCTTTTTTCTCGCATACTCCTTCAAAGGTGACATTGCATGAACCCAAAATGAGGAGGGGAATCATTTGGGTGAATCATTCACCTCCTACATCATCATATAGTCATAGTTCAGCACAACACAATACCAATACAACATATTATTTAGTTTCAGGGCTCAAAATCAGACTTGGGTCCTTAGCACAACACAACCACCAAAGCCCTTCGTGGACGCCCATAGAAAGGGGTAATTTACACATCATTTTATGGTTCAACACAATCTTTAGAACTTCACACATTTTTTTACAAGGAACATAATCCTTATCATTTTGGCATGTATGCACTACACACTTTCGTATTGGATCGAATTACTCAAATTTTACACTCTATCTATAGTGGCGTTCACATTATGGGAATAAATTAAAGGATTGGAGGATAAGAATGGAATTTTATTCCTACAATTATTCCATTTCATTGGCGTGAGATATCCTAAAAAACTTGCAGCTGCTACAACTAACATCGATCACCCAAAAACTCGATTGTCAACAATATCTACACGATCCTTTCTACACTCTTTCCTCATCACATATTAGGTGCACATGTTCATTTTTCACATTTTCATGTTTTACATACATTTTGATCATATACATGCGTATTTGAATACTTATTCATTCTTCTCTTTTACAGCTTATGTTTGTATGGGAAGCGATAGTCAATATCATTCACAACATCAACAACAACAACATCGACATCAATAATAGTACATTGTGACATGCACACATGCATTCCTGCTCGAGGGTAATTTTCATCATCATTTTTAAAAAATTCCTCCTTAGCATCCATGCTTCAAACTTTTATCACTACATAGTTTGTTTTGTCCCTCGACAAGCTCTTTCTACATCAATCTACACAATTATAAGATATACATCTCTATCTACTTTATGTTTCCGATCTCTCCACTCACCAACATAAAGTGGGGAAAATTTAGACATAAACTCATGCACTTTGGGTAATTATATAGTCACGTTTACATACTACTATTCATATGATTCCTAAGTAAGAAAATGACTAATTAACGCATGTATTTGGCCACCTTTCTTTCCTTTCTATTGCCACTTTTGGTCTTACACCCTTACTCTCTAAGTTTGCATTTTTATCCCAACATTTATCATCCTAGACACCCGTGTGTCTAGCCGTAAGACAAACGTTTGGTGCTCTCGTCCCATCTAGGTGAACTTCACCTTAGTATACTTTGATCATATCTTTTGCGTGCTTTCTAGCTATTTGAACACCTTAAATTTTTTGTAGTCATATTTTTCAGAGTTAATTTTGAAGTTGAAGCAATAGAATCATATAAATATAAAGTTATGTAATCATCATAAAGGACCAAGAACTAAGTATTAGCTATCACCACCTACTTTTACATCTATCACACATCTAAGAGTTGTATTGCATCCATCTAGCACCATCCAAGGGGTATAAGGGCTTGTTATTCTACATACACATTTCGTAGGAGGGAATTTTCTTATATTCCATGCACACATCTATTACATTTATTTACATCTAACTTACTTGCTCACTATCAAGTGTGACACACAAAAGAGCCACCTAGGTTGTGATCCCACACACACATATATATAACTACATTGGTTTTGAGATGTAGTGTAGTGCTCAGATTAGAAGATGTCCATTTTGAAAACGAGGAAAATCCAACCCCTTATTCTACATCTTTATTTTTTAGGATTTGATGTCTATTTGAGGGTTTTATGGGTCATTGTTTCATTGCAGGTTGTCAGTGACTTTTACAATCATTGTGCAACCTCATACCGACCAAAGGTAAAAACTAAAAAAACTATCGACCATTCAAAGAAGGTTTTCTAAGCATTTTGGAAGACACAGAACCCATAAATAGGCCTAAGGTTCCCACGGGTGCCCTTGTCCCTCTCCGAGAACCCGAGTCTAGGTAGATTGTCAACTCACACACGTTTTTGATGCTCGATGAGATGAGTTTCCCTCTCTTTTAACCATATCAGAACTTCCACACAATCCAGATTAATTTCAAAACAATGAAATCATCTTACCTCTTCTTTGCACTTAGGGTTTCATACTTTTATGTTTAGTGATTAAATAAAATTAGAATAAATTAGGTGTATGCCAATATAGTTAATCTAATCTAGGAGAACATAAACCCTATAAATAAATACTCTAAAGTTATATAAAATGAAAAAATAATTTAAAATAATGGAAATAATACCCTAATGTGCAAGAATAAAGAGAGGAAATAACTCAATTGATTGTAGATAATTGCCATAAAGTGTTGTAGGTCTGACAGGAAATTCCATAAGTAGAAATGACAAAGCATAGACGTCATGAAAAGGGTGGATCTAGAGAATTTGAGTAGACTTAAGCACCTAGGAGGGTACTTGGGTTGCCTCGGGCACTCTGGGTATACGTAAATAGGTTCCCTAGTCTATGAAAAATATCGGTATAAGATTTATTTTAGGGTCGGAAGATGACCCATGACCTTCATTTTCTATCGCATTGGATTCGTTGAATTGCGTTGAATGTACCCAATAATGTGATGATGACCTATAAGAGACAAAGGGAGTATCAAAACCTAAACAGAGAAAAATGCAAATGAGTGGGTCAAGATGACCTAAAATACCGCAACATTGGGCTTACTACTCTGAGTGTTTCTCTACATTTCAGATCCAAATGTAGTTCTAGTGTGTTTTTTCATGTCATGCACTAGCTTCTCTTGTGCCAGTTGCACTATTTGAAATAGTGAGGAATAAGTAAATGTAGAAAATGTAATAGCATGTGTGCATGGAATAAAATAGAATCCCTCCCTCTTTGAAGTGTGTGTGTCGATACGATCGCATATCCTTGATGCGTGGATCTATTTGGATGTAATTGAAGTAATGGATGTAACTCTAGATGGAATGATAGTAGTAGATGACTCTAAGACCCTCATTATGGTCTCATAACTTTATATTTATAGGGTTTCTTTAATCAAATTTTGTTTATTAACCCCAAAATGGTTGACTAGGAAAAAGATAAAGATGAAAATGGTCAAAAAGGCCCAAAAAGTGGCAAGAAGATTTAAAAAGGCTCGGGGTGCCCCACGTGAGACCAGGGCACCACCGGGTGCGCTAGTATAGACATGGATACCCCAATTTAGGCTAAAATAATGGAAAAGTGTCAAAATAGACTGGGAATGTATTTTAAAATGTGTGAGAATGATGATATAGCAAAAGAAATAAGATTTCCAAATGATTGGATTAATTACTACTTTATTCACTCAAGAAACTTCTAAATAGTAGTATAAGACCGAGATAAATATTGTCTAATGTGCGTGAATTTGTGACTACATTTTTCCCGCACTTTATGTTGGTGAGCTGAAATCTCAGTAACATGCATTAGATAAAAGTGCATATCTGATATCCATGGAGAGTGTAGTAGAAATGTGCCGAAGGACTAGACTCAAGCATGGAATGAAAAAATAGACCATGGAGGAGGGTGGAATCTAAAGATGTAAAATACACAAAGAAAAAGTGATGAGAATAAACCTAGGGTGAAATGCATGTATAGATAATTTAGTGTGTAGTATATCTGCATGGTTAGTAAAGTATGTGTTGTTGCAGAATGTTATTGTTGACGTTTTTGTTCATATTTTTTTGCCCCCAATTTGATTTCTTGTTTCTCATACGGTTGGACTTGTAAGGAGAAAATGATCAAGTATTCAAATATGTATGTATGTAAAAATGCTATGTAAAATATGCATGTGCATAGAAATGTGTAAAATATACAAATGTAAAATACGCTAAATGAAAATGTAAATGGAACATGTGCACTTGATCCATGTCGAGAGAAAGGGTGTAGAAGGATATCATGTACTATTGTGAGTTTTTGGGTGATCTCACGCCACCCTGGTTAAATAAGTGTAGGGAGGAAATGCTCTGTGTCCTTGAAGATCTAACCAATTCTTTTACAATGTGTGTGAAGAAATCTTTGTAGCGTCCTAGTTTTTTGGGTGATCCGACACCACTGGCTGAAGTAGTATAGAGAGTCACACCCACTATAACCCCCAATCCCATAACTTACTCCCAAAAATGCTAAGGACACCATGTCCTATAAAATCCACAATGTATGGGGCTTGTAGAATTGGTCTCGAATCCACTCGCAGTATGTAAACACACAATGCCAAGGGTGGAAAGTGCACTATATACAACCAGGTTAAATGTGATGTGTTATCATGTAAACCCCAAATTATGCCCCCTCTCTTTGGGTCTGCATGCGACATCGCTGATAGGAGGATACGAACACAAAAAGGACCAACCACATTTTGAAATGTGTACCTTGAAAAAGTGCTTTGTAGAAACCAAGGCACATGCAAACAAGAAGGCTAACCAAAAACAAGTGTAAAAAAACAATGCATGCATATAGAAAACATGTGTAAGCTACGTGAACAATGTGGTAAATTTAAACATGTAAGAAATCAAGTAATCCACAAAAATTAGGTTGTAAACATGGGACATTACTAATAATTCTGCAAGACACATAAGGACATCATGGCTGCAAAAATAAAAAAGTGTGCACACAAATATAGAGAAAAACCCATATACAATGATAAACAAAGCATACAAGTAGAAACAAACAAACAAGTAGTCATGGAAACATATAATCCTATAAAAAAGTGTTGCACATGGAACACATTTTAGCATGTTAGAGAAATAACCAATATGTCAAAACCATATATGTGCGAGTAATGTAAGATGCTAAGTACAAAATGAAACAATAACACCTATATGAGATGAATGTGGATGCCCCAGGACACTAGTATAGGAAGGGTAGAAGGTGACCATCCATGCCATGTGTAGAGTCTTGTATCTACGATCACACTAAACAAAGGTATGAATGCGCATGTGTGTATGATATAGATAATGACATATAAGAAATCAATCTAGCATGTGTAATAAAAGTGGGCATGTGAAATACTAGCAAGAAAGCATAAATTAACTAAGACAATGAAATATGTTGTAGATATATGGAATGGAATGCAAGATGGTATGACAGAGCCACGTGCTCCATGATAGAATGGAAGTGTATGCGGTGAGGTTCATTTTTTCCCCTGAGCTGAGTCAATAATGAATAGTAAATGAGAGTGTGTCATCGAGAAATGGTCGAATAATGTTTGTTGTTAATCTAACATGCTAAGATGAGTGTGTATGTAGTGGTGATGAGGTGTGACATATATAAAGGATGTGCATGAACCCTATACATGAAACATATATCATGACTTGATGAATGGATGAGTCATGATTTAGCCTAAGTGTATATCCCTATATAATGAATGAACAAGTGATGAGTGATGATTTAACAGTAAGCGTATATCACTATATGATGACCGTAGTAAAGATTGGTGATGTAACCTAAGGTATATACCATGACCAGATGATATAATAGTGGTTATCTAGCCTAATGTGCATACCAATACTAGATAGAAAGAGTGAGTGATGATTTATCCTAAAGTGTA